>JBCNYH010000010.1:20303410-20339629 GCA_039654325.1 Tandanus tandanus
ATAATAATGATGATAATAATAATAGTAATATTTATGATAATAATAATAATAATAATAATAAATAATAATAATAATAATAATAATAATAATAATAAAAATAATAATAATGATGATAATAATAATAGTAATATTTATGATAATAATAATAATAATAATAATAATAATAATAATGATACATGAAACATATTTTATATTTTTAGATGTGAATTGCACACCTAGATTAATTGACTCTGAATAAAGAATAAAGAATAAAGACTTCCCCATGTCATAAGTGATGTAACTTGTGAATTGAATTTGCCACTGCTGCACTTGTTTTGACACAAAAAGCACAGCTAAAATATTAATGCCTATAAAAACTGCATATTAAAAAAATACTATCTGTCAGCCCGATTTCCAACTAAAGATGAGCTGATGCTACAGCCTTTAGAGGACGAGGTTACAGAACAATGATATTGTTACCTTCATCATAAGGACCACAGTATTGAGCGCAATCATAACCAGGACTGTGTACTCAAATGACGGAGAGACGACAAAGTGCCAGAGTCGGTACTGGAGGGTCTGTCGGTTTTGGGGCATGTAACGTGTAAAAGGCTTTGCACTGATAGCAAAGTCTATGCAGGCTCTCTGAAATGAGATGAAACAGTAGAACAAATAACAAATACAAACATTTTAACTCTGTACAGTACTAGTGCATGTGATTTTACTATATATATGTATGTAGAGTTACAACAAAATCTATTTTAAATGACAGAAGGGAGTGGTTATGGGTGAGGGTTCTTGATTAAGGGCCCATACAGTATATTTGATATTTTTTTCCATCTTAAGGAGGAACAGTATAGAAATAAAAATAAATAAATAAATAAATAATGATCTTACACTGTTTTACAATAAAAAAAAAATCTAAAAATATCTGAAACATTTTTTATTAACTCGTGTCTTTATGTCTGATTGCATTATTTGAAACTCAGTCCTCTTTAAGCCCCGCCCACTCAGCACAGTCACGTCAGGTCACATATCTGGATATAAACCTTTGAAAAGCTTTTTGTTCACATTGGTCTCATTGTTATTTTATATTCATACATTTCTACAGGAGTCTCTTTGAAATCTAATCTTGCTGCAGATATCGAGCATAATTAGCCGTTATTAGTCATACACACAATTAGTCATACAACACGCTCCCTAATCGGCAAGCCCGAGTGTGTCAGGATTAGAGTTAAACACTGCACAAGTGTCTGGAATCTCACCTCATTTTTCTCCAGGTTACACTCCTCCATCATTTTGTCCCCTTGCTCCTGGAATGTGATGATGATGAGGGCAACGAAGATGTTGACGAAAAAGAAAGGGAAGACTACAAAGTACACCACGTAGAAAATGGACATCTCCATGCGGTTGCCTCGGCTCGGCCCGTGATCTTCCTCGGTCACGTCTACCGAGTGCTGGAGAACCCTGACGTAGCACACAAGCATTGTCGTGAACAGTTCCAGTTGTGCTGGGTTCATCAACTGGTACTTTTATATTCTAATGATCACTGAACATATAAGTGAAGCTTTAATACAGAAATTACGCAAACTGTTGCTCTGTTGTCGAACAGACAGGAAGTCTGGACGGCAAGTGATATTCCAATGTTGTGTGAAATTTAAATCTTTAAATACACCTTTAAAAAAACATTGTGAAATACACAGATATGACAGGTTTTTTTTTGTTGTTTTTTTTTTGTAATTTATCTTAAGAAACCAGAATATCGACTTGTTCATGTCTCGACTCTGATGCATAACTTTCCAACATTTAGGCCATCACTAAACACAGCCCTCAACAAGGTCACTTGGAGAAAGCCCAAACTTCCTTCCATTTCTGTGTGATGTTTGCATGTTCCGCTCAAGCTTGCATGGGCTTCCTCCGGGTACTCTGGTTTCCTCCCACAGTCCAAAGACATGCACATTAGGCTAACTAGCTGTTCTAAATTGCCTCTAGGTGTGGATGTGTGTGTGTGAATAGTTGCGTCTGTGTTTCCCTGCGGTGGTCTGGTGAGCTGTTCAGGGTGTATCCTGTCTTCGCCCAATGTCGGCTGAGTTAGGTGCAGCCTAATGAATGAGTGAGTGAATGAGTGATAAGCCACTTGATGACAAATAAGTATCTCTAAATGCTTATGCATGTTTATGCCAATTGTCCGGAAGGCTTACGTAGGAGTCATAACCACCTAATGAACAATGAGTAAACTGTCGCCCACAAAATTTTTATAATTTTTTTAAAATTAATTTTGAAAGCAGTGTATTCATTTTATTCCTTGGATCTGCGAAAAGAAAAAATAAAGCAACTCCAAACATCTTGAGGGTTCAGGATGATGTGACCATGGTGGCAGAACGCCCAGAACGTTGATTTTGTACGCATGCTAGATCTGGTGGGTGGAGTGAGTGTGTACTTACTGTGGCCAGCCTTCACCGGTGGACACGGTGAACAGCGTGAGCAGCGCCCACATCACGTTATCATAGTGGAACTCATGTCTCTTCCACTCCCGCTTTTTCACCTCCTTCCTGTCCCGTCCATAATCAATATAGTAACCTCTGAACACACACAAAGTCATAAAGGTGTAACAGTTACACTTCAGTGTAAAAATTTATGTCCCCCCCCCCCCATTTTTCTCCCTAATTTAGTCGTATCCAATTCCCACCCATCAAGTATTGCCTTCCCTTTCACATGACCACCACCAACCAAGGAGGGGCGTAAGCATGCACATGCCTCCTCCGTGACATCCAATGCTGCCACAAACTGCTGCCATTCGAACTGCTGCGCATGTGTATTTGGGGGCGGTCTAACACACTCTGAGGGAAAGCGCTATCCGCTCCCTCGTACGAATAAGCTCACAGACGCACATGATTGACTGGTGATCGCTGTGAGCGACAGGGAAGTAAGCGTATGCCATCCCTCCCTTCCGTGAGAGCTCGGCCAATTAGCTCCCATTGACTCACAGTCACAGATGGCTGTGGCATCAATCCGGATTCGAACTTGCAATCTCCGGGTTGATAGTCAAGCACCTTGTCGATGCGCCACTCGGGAGCCGCCACTCGGGAGCCGCCACTCGGGAGCAAAAATATATGTTTTTTAATATTTATAAAAAATAATCTATACGACGTTTTTATTTTTATAATTTATGTGGGAACAACTTGAAAGGCAACAATGCTACAGTGATGTTTTCTGTGAAGAGGTGTTCCACATTTCCCATTTTTAGAAACCGTTCATCCAAAGTTGGATTCATATTTCACCGACGTCTTGAATTGATGGCGGAAAAACTGAACCACTCCAAAAGGTCTTCTCCAGCACATCCCATAGGGTTAAAGCCAAGACTCTGTGGTGCCTGTTTATGTGTGAAAATGATTCCTCATGCTCCCTGAACCACTCTTTCACTATTAGAGGCCCAATTTTATATCCGTACCATCAGGGAAGAAAAAAGTCCATTGATGGGAAAACCTGATCATTCAGATCATCAGCTGACTTCATTTTATTGCCACATAATGTTGCTGAGCCTCGACCTGACCAACTGAAGCAACACCACATCATAATGGAACAGGGAAAGTCTAGAATCATCAGACCACATGACCCTTTTCCCATCGCTCCAGGGTCTGTTTTTTTCTTCCCAAACAAACTTAAGGTTTTTTTCCTGATTATTCTCACTTTACAAGTGGTTTTCTTAAGGCTACACAGCTCTTTAATCCCAATCCCTTGAGTTCTCTTCACACTGTGCATGTGGAACTTTTCTGACCACATTTCTGTGCTGAAGATGATCTGTAGTTTATCATCTCCTTAGTTGTTTTTCTTTTCTTGATTCTGGTCACTAATTTGAAAACCCAATTTTTCAAACTGTTAACTAAACTGACAACTTGCTTGGGTTTCCTCAGGGTATTCTAGTTTCCTCCCACAGTTCAAAGACATGCACATCAGGCTAGCTGGCTGTTCTAAATTGCCCCTAGGTGTGGATGTGAGTGTGAATGGTTGTGTGTGTGTGTTGCCCTGTGATGGCCTTGCGAGCTGTTCAGGGTGTACCCTGTCTTCAAATAACTAACAATAACTAAATTCTAAGTTATGTCTTTTCCACAACCACAGGGTATGTCTTCCAACATGGTTGTTTAAGAAAGGAGAAGCTACTCACTGCATCAGTTAAGGTTAAATTACCTGTTGCCAGCTGAAACAAAACATATTAATTACCGCAATAATTATTTAATGGAAGGCTTCTACCTGTTTGCTCAATTAAATCCAGGTGGTGATATTTTGTCCTCCACACACACACACACACACACACACACACACACACACACACACACACACACACACACATATATATATATATATACTGTGCACCTTCTGATTGCAAACCAATGTTTCAGAAAGTGCGGTAATTGGATAACATTCAAAACACGAGGGGTAACAGTTGAGCAGCAGCCATGATCGTTGAGCAAAAAGTGACCATGCAAAGTCAATGATCGGCAGAGAAATGAGAGGCAACATTTTCTCAAGCAAGTCGGCATAATCAAAGCTTAAAGTTACTGTTGATTGACTGATGCCGCCAAACACTGAACACCCCAAAACCTTTTCCTATTCACTTCATAGGCCATGTAAAATAGGTGATTTCGCATGCAGTTTAGCGGCAAACTGATAAGCATTCCAATGTGGAGGCGGCTTAACATGGGCCACATTCCCCCCACAGCCCATTTTCTTTTCTTTCTTACATAATACATTCCTTACTAAGGTTACATCAGTCCACAAACGCTAGATATATCTGATACAGATGGTCACAGGCAAAATGTCTATACATTATGGTGAGAGGGTAGACTGTCGAGAGAACGTATGTGTGTAGGATGAGCGCGTCTGTCACATCGGGGTCTCTCTTACTT
Organism: Tandanus tandanus; assembly: GCA_039654325.1. NCBI lineage: Eukaryota > Metazoa > Chordata > Actinopteri > Siluriformes > Plotosidae > Tandanus > Tandanus tandanus. Next base: position 20,308,297 of record JBCNYH010000010.1, read on the forward strand.
TCTACACAGATGGACCAAAGCGGAAGCCGTAGGCCGAGAATCTTTTGACCGCCAGACTTAACGTTTCTAGATTTAAATACTGTTTGAAAATAGTGACTTTACTTTATATTGTATGAATCTCATATTATAGTATTCATTATATTTACTTTTTCTGTAAGCAGCAAGAACTTGCAGTGTTCATATGCTGAGGTGTAATACCACTGGCTTCACATGGAACTATATATGCTTGTGTGTGTGTGTGTGTGTGTGTGTGTGTGTGTGTGTGTGTGTGTGTGTGTGTGTGTGTGTTTTGGGGTGGTTGGAGGTAGGATGTTAGACAGTTTTTAACATTTGTCTAGTGTCAACAAGGACATCTCTGCCCTACAACGCCAAAAGGAAGTAAGTGACATTTTGCAATAAATGGGCTCTGGGTAGCTGTTTACACCTTTTAAAAGTGTGCTTGTGTGAAAATAAAAACCAGCAGTGCAGAATGAAATTTTAAAAGAAGAAGTAAGTGACACAGTTTGTTCGTAAGGAAGCAAAAGGAAGCAAGTGCCCTGGAAGTAAGTTACATCTTTATGAATGGGCTCTGTTGTATTATAGCATTTTTTGAGAAGCAGAAATAATACCAAACAGAAGCAAGTAACAAAGATATGTCTACTTTAAGTCCAAATTATGCAAATTTTGTGAAAATAAAACAATGATAAGTTATGTTTTAATTATTGGCAATTTGTGCAACAAATTTGATCCCTGTAGCCCCATGGTCACCTGACTGTCAATGGTTTCACAAGTGTTGATAGCCTTGTACTCACCACTGTTAATACAGCTGAAACTCCAAAAATTAGAATATCGTGCGAAAGATCATTAATTTCAGTAATTCAACTTAAAAGGTGAAACTAATATATCATATAGACTCACTACATGCAAAGTGAAACTTTTCAAGCCTTTATTTGGTATAATTTTTATGATTGTGGCTTACAGCAGGGAAGATTTGTAATTCGATGCCAGTCGGCAGTTTTGGGAACAGCTGCCAGTATGTGACAGTTCAGCAGATCTGTTAGACACTGAGTACTTTAAAAATGATTTAGCACTTTTATATGTGTACAAGATACAATGTGACTATTAAACTAAGTATTTTTCTTTATCTCATGTTATGGTGTTGATTTTGGTATTTTTGCCTTGTTATTTGTTTGCGGGATATTAATAATAAAGTTCTAAAATGTATGTGATTTGTTTCTTAAGATGTATATAATTCAACTATTTTGTGCAAATTGACATTTTTGGAAAAGTCACAAATGCATCAAGCTTTTTGAAATATTTAATGCTGCCTGTTTAATAAAACATATTATTGGGCACCATTTGGCGACTGGAATTATAATATTCATGCCTATATTAATGGATTGTGATATATTTTACTAGGCTGCTGAAAAGACTATTAATTAATAATATGTTCATGCACACAACTAAGTTGCTTTTGCCGTTGTTTTTCAATAAAACAGTTGAATCTTTTACAACGCAAGAAAGAAGTAAGCAACATTAAAGTCCCGGATCAGAGGAACTTCAGATTCCTTATTATGTCTTTTAGACACCTGATTTATTATGCATTTGATTGACACATTTAGTTTGGGTTACTATTATTCACCACAGAGAGCCAGGATGAAGTTCGCTTTCGCTCTATATCTCAAAATCATCAAATTTTCACTTACTTCCTTTTGGCGTTGTAGGTCAGATCTGACCCCCCAGAAGGAAAAAAATCTGGTTTTATAGAAAAGGTTACAGTTTGGGTTATATTTATGTTAGTAAATAGTATCAGAATATATTCACTGATAGTGACTTTAAAGCAAATCTCTGGATAAGGGCGGCTGCCAAATGCTGTAAATGTAAACGTATATTCATTAATATTTCTATCAGTGAAAAGTCCTCACTTGCATTTATGTGTCTGGTGGCAGGGGTGGTGGTGGTGGTGGTGGGTGTACTCACTGGCATTCTCTCTGCGAGCCCATGGACCCGTCTGTACAGTAGAAGAATTTTCCTTTAAACAGCTGAACTGCGATGACAGCAAAGATGAACATGAAGAGCTTGTAGACAATAAGGATGTTGAAGACATTCTTCAGAGACGTCACCACACAATCGAACACGGCCTGTACACACACACACACACACACACACACACACACACACAGAGAGAAAGAGAGAGAGAGAGAGAGAGAGAGAGAGAGAGAGAGAGAGAGAGAAAGAGACAGAGAGAGAGACAGAGAGAGAGAGTGAACACACCCCTCAGAACTCACTGGAACACAGCTGGTACATTATGTAACGCTGATCATTCCAAAAATATACAGGAAAATGAACCTCAAGGGCCAAGGTATTACAGCTTAGCACTAGAATTAATACAAATATTTTTTTCCCCAGGCCAGAAGCTGGAATAACTTGGAGATTGGAGCAAATGGAAGCCAGTTAACGTTTCTGTACCAATAGGAACCGCTGGTACTCGAGGATGGGACTATTGGAATGATTTATCGTGGACAGGTTATGCAGTTGTCCTACTGCATAATCACTTCGTGCAACATTATACGTTTCCTGACATCACAGGTTTACAGGCAGCTCCAGAAGTATTAGCACCTTAAAAATTCATGTACACTAATAATACAAGTAAAATGCAGTAAGTGATATTTTATTTCCTTTCGTGTGAGCTACACGGAAGGTACTGTGACGCGCTGATTTTCTTTCCACATGAAATCATGTGTGTGTTTGTCTGTCCGCATTCCTCAAGCGTACCCACGGTTGTAGTAAGTTATTACCTTTCGTGTGAGCTATATATTGTTTATGTTATTATTACTAGACATTTGGGAGCTTAGGGTACTTTTGTACTAAAGTAAAGCAATATTACGATCGTCATTACATTCACATAGATAGGAACTTTCCAATAGGTATAACGCCGGAATCTAACTAGATAATTAGAAGTTCAACTTACCGAAAATATGCAAAAGGTCAGTGAACACGTGTGTTCGCTCCAGCAGTCATTTAATGAAATGTTAATGATAATTGATCTTACACTATATACACATAAACTAAGAATAGTGAGAGTAAAAGTCTTAAATCGTGTACTGATACAATACACGATATTTACATTATACATCATGATATCCGGCCTATTCCCACACATTTAGCTTATACTTTAGGCTGTATGTATTGTTTGGTTTTGTCTATGCAAATATAGAATAAGACAAGCTGGGAATAAGGCAAAGCAACAGCGTAAAAGTACTTTTGTTGATGCTTAAATAATAATACTGTCACTGAGAGCTTGAGCATTGATTTAGATACTGTATATTTTGCTCTCATCCTTGTAACTGTCAGTGGGAAACATGTAAAGTAATCTTTGGTTGAATTAAATTACCTTCAGTTTTGGGAGCCTTTTGATGGTCTTGAGAGGTCGCAGAACTCTCAGCACCCGCAGAGACTTAATAGTCTTGATGTCTCTGCCTTTGTTATTTCTGTGATTGAAAAATCTTACGTTAATCGGATGTCAAATGAACTGAAATGCGAAACTCAAAGACTCAAGACTATAATACTCCCTCAAAACACAGTTTAAAAGGATACTTGATTTCTCATCTTTTATTTTTTATAGATCTAATATTGGACATACTTTGAATATTGAGTCAGTTATTGGACACATGAAACATAAGACTATCCGTAAGTTGTTCTTGCTCACAAAATCCACTGCTAAAGAGGATGTTAAGTTCAAACACCATAAAACTGTAGAAGACGCTTAAGGTCCACTACCTAAGTCCCACCTGGTCCACTGATCAAAGAGTATACAGTGCCGACGCTAAAATACTTTTAAATGACATTCATGAATAAAAAATACGATATATTATTCTATCCATATGCACTAGATATGAGCACTCGTGAGCACTCGATTGCCTAATACTACTAGGATATCACCACATAAACCATTAGTCCACGAACAGAGGGACGGACGGAACCCATTCCTATAGCTCCCGAGGGGCGGGAGCACAAAAAGGAAGCGGTAGAGACTCATGCAAAGCTATGTGCTAATGCTAGTTGGCCAGGTTGTCCCCCAAAAATCAACAAAATTTGAAATGAAAGAATTTGAGTTCAGAATGTTCTCATTCATTAATTTTGATGCCAGTGACTGGGGAAGAGGTCATTGTAAGAGGTGTGCGGCAAGTGGAATTGCGGTGAGACTCCCTTTTCAGCTAACCGCTTAGGGTCAGCGTGCTAACCACTAACACTACCTGCGCAGCTCTTCCATTCATCCTAGAAAAGTAACATTTTCATTTACGGAAAGCAACTTGGAAAAAATTTGGAATGAATGTATTTAATGCTATGTATTGGGGGTTGGGGGGTAATATCACCAGTTGGGGGGTAATATCACCAGTCTGTCTGTCTGTCTGTAACTATTTCAGTTCTGGCCCAGAACTCGGAAACCATTTAAGGCTGAAGCTACATCTACTAGACAGTATAGTTGTGCCTTTTGATAATTTTGAATTTCGGCCTCACCTTTATTCATTATTATTATTATTATTGATTTTGGATTATCCTCATTTAACGCTGCTTGCCTGTGTATTGACCCCCCCTGTGGCGCTCAGTACGATTCTTGTACACACGCTTTAGAGTAATATAGTACATAGTATGCTTCAAATTATCTTTGGCATACTTCACTGTCATTGAAATTCACTTGTGGACTCAGTTACCTTGGAATTACATCACACTGCTACACTATTTCTAATTAATATTAATATTTACACAGTAATAATTTCAGAGATGAACAGCTGAAATGGAAGCAACGGCTGTAGTCTTCACTAATTTTTCTTTTTTCTTTTTCTTTTTTGGTGTGGGTTGGAGAGATAAAGATGTGATGCATCCTGGGAAATTCAGCCAGAGCGATGCATCAGCTGCTCATATCTTGAACACTAATAATAATAATAATTAAAAAAAAAGAAATTCAACAGAAATCACATAATCACATAAATCTGTGCAGCTGTGGCCTAATGGGTAGAGAAGCGGGTTTTGGACCTAGGTCCCGAACCAGCAGGAAAAATGTGTGGCGGTGGGGGAGTGAGCTGCACCTTCCCTTCCTCCACCTTCATGGCTGAAGTGCCCTTGTGCAAGGTACCTAACCCCCATCTGCTCTCCGGGCACCCCAATGTGTGGCAGCCCACTGCTCCGAGTGTGTGTACGCTCACTGTTTACGTGTGTTTGTGTGCTCACTTTGGATGGGTTAAATGCAGAGGCAATAATTTCCCTTGCGGGATTAATACAGTGTAGCAAAATCAAAATAAACAGGCTTAATTTGGTGGACGCTTTACAGCTAAAATAAACACTGAACCCTCTAATAAGCATTTAAGTGACAAAACACTTCACAAAGGCTGCACACATGAACATTACTGACAGAAATAATACATCTCTTTAAACATTATGAATGAGAAGTGTGTGGCTTTACCCCATAACATTCCTGGCAGCCACAATGAAACAGTCCACAGAGAAAACAAAGAGGAAGAGGGACGACAGAGAAAAAACATTTACAACAAGAACGAGATTAAAAACAGAGAAACACTGCAGTGCCACATGAAACAATTTTCTTAACACTGATTTATATTTTTAAAACATCAATAACTACATTCTCTTCACCTTTAAAAAACAAGTGCTAGTTTATTGTAATAATTTAAACCACAGGTGTCAAACTCAAGGCCTCTGGGCCAAATCCGGCTCACCAATCCATTTTATGTGACCCACAAGAGCTTTCAAAGAATATGATTATCGTAGGGCGGCACTGTGGCGCAGCGGTTAGCATGTCTGCTTCACAGAAAGAAGGCCTGGGTTCGAATCACAGGCTCGGGGGTTTCTGTGTGGAGTTTGCATGTTCTCCCTGTGCTTCCGGTTTCCTCCCACAATCCAAAAACATGTAGGTTGACCATGGATGTTGGCTTTTCCAAATTGTCACTAGGTGTGGGTGTAAGTGTGAATGGTTGTATGTGTGTTGCAATGACTCCCTGTGCTTGTTTGGGTTTCCTCGGGGTACTCTGGTTTCCTCCCACAGTTCAAAAACATGCACAGTAGGCTAATTGGCTGTTCCAAATCACCCCTAGGTGTGAAGGTGAGTGTGAATGGTTGTGTGAGCGTTGGCCATGTGATGGCATGGCGAGCTGCCCAGGGTGTACCCCGGCCTCGCCCACAGTCGGCTGAGATGGACGCCAGCCTCCCCGCGACCGTAATTAGGATTAAGCAGCTTAGAAAATAAATGAATGAGTGAATGATTATCGTACATTTTTTGAGTCGACCATTACCATGAAACCTGAAATTCATCTTCCATCCACTAGGTGGCGGCAAACCTATTTCAAGTAAACAGCTTGTCATGCATGACTCAAGAAAGATCGCATGCTAGCTTGTCGCTGTTAAGCGTTGTCAGAAAATGCAAATGAGTAAAGCAAAAGAGGACAAATACCTGAACGAATCATTTTGTTATGTGGATTTCATGGTTGCCCTTTTAGAATAGATGTTTAGTGATTATTCGACCCCCGATCACCTTTAAATTTAGTAATGTCGCTCTCAGTGAAAATGAGTTTGACACCCCTGATTTAAACTGACATCAAGGTGATAGATTGTAAATTACAAATATTATGAAAGGCATTTGATTTTAATTCATGATTTTTTTTCTTCAAAAAATGTCTATAATTCTAACACATTGTAAAATCCAGCTAAATAAAAATTTTCATTATTAACTAAGTTGCTAATTCTACAAAACGGCCGTTTGTTACAGAGAAACCACTCACGTAAGAGCGAAGGCGATGAGAGCTCCAACCACAACGATGAAGTCCAGGATGTTCCACAAGTCTCGGAAATATGAACCGTCATGTAGAATGAGGCCCTGGTCGATCATCTAACAAATGTGCAGGTCAACAATGAAAACGTTATTATACGATGTTATGATATTAGGACACACCTGACAAAGAAGAAGCTTGGTAACTTTTTGCATACCTTTATGATCATTTCGAATGTAAACACGCCTGTGAAAACATAGTCGAAGTAACGAAGGACCTGCAGGAAAAAACAAATTCAACAGTGAAACCTGATGGACAGTTGGATTTTCTTCCCAGGGTCAGGTGCATTAATATGGAGCCACTAAAGGGACATGGGGGAAAAAAAAATTAAATGAAACGTTTCTAGTGAGCACCAGAAAGTATCTTGTGAGCACCAGAAAGCACAACTGCCTGTGCTTAACCTAAGGTTTCTCATGAGCACGACATACTTTCTCGTGGGCACGCGATACTTTCTCGTGCGCACACGATACTTTCAGGTGTGCACGCGATACTTTCTGGTGCACACGCGATACTTTCTGGTGCACACGCGATACTTTCTGGTGCGCACGCGATACTTTCTCGTGCTCACTTGAAACGTCTCTTATCCCCCCCCAATGTCCCTTTAGGGGCTCCGTACATTAAAAATTAAATAGCATTAAAATTCAAAAAGAAATGAACTGTTTGAAAATAAATGATTCACGCCAAAGAATAAGAAAAAATAATCATCACGGGCTCAGCGAGGGTGTTTTTGTGTGGAGGGAGTGCTCTCCCTCTGCTTGCGTGGGTTTCCTCCAGGTAATCCGGTCTCCTCCCACAATCCAAAGACATGCGTAGTAGGCTAATTGGCTGTTCCGAATTACCCCTAGGTGTCAGTGTGAGTATGAATGGTTGTGTGTGTTGGCTCTGCGATGGTCTGGCGAGCTGTTCATGGTGTAACTCGTCTTCATCTAGTGTCGGCATAGATAGCCTCCAGCCTCCCCGCGACCCTAATAAGATTATTAGATTATTAGATAACCTGTATGCAGTTCGGTGTGTAGTGTAAGGAGTTTTGTTGGTTGGTCGTCTTTCTTGGTTGTAGCAATCTCTCTGAGGACATTATCAAGTCTCCACTGATATCTCCCTTGTCCAAGAACTTTAGCACTTGTGCTGGTTGAGAGAACAATGAGTTCGTTTACACAAAGGACATGTTGCATTATCTTCTTCTCCCCAGAGATGCAAGAAGGAAGGTGATGGAAACAGGTCAGCAACTACACAGAGAAGGCAGCTAAGTCTTCCTTGGTCTGTAGACCACAGTTCTTTCCATGTGAGTGGACGTTGCAATGCTGCCTCCCATCTAGTCTAGCATCCTAGATTACCTAGAGCCATATGTGCTGTGTTCTGCTTCTTTCCTTGTACCGCCATGTCTCTCTTGGTTCTGTCATCAGCTTTGATCCACCAGCTCTCTTTAAAGTTGCCCGGGCCCAATCTTCCCTTGCAGACTATCCCCATTTGTTCTTGATGTCCTCCTCTCCTTTCCTAACTGCTGTGTGAGGATTCCACTTCCTCCCTGTACTCGTGACCTTGTATGCGTGACTATACTGTTGTGTCAAATCTCAAATGTCAACACGTGAAAATAAATAAACTGTGTGAAACTTATATGCAGAATTTTAAAACCTATGCACCACAGGTGACAAATGTGTGAAACATAAAGGCTAAAATCTCCTCTCATATTAATTGAGACCCTGAGAGCAACAGTGGGCTAAGTCCATTTTTGTCGATTTTGAGTTAAGTACAGAAATGAATAGAGTAAATCTTTCAGATGAATACTGGTCTAAATCTGGGTAGAGTTCCAATTTTCACATATAGGAGGCACTTCACTTTTCACTCTTAGCTATTTCACTGATTTACTAGTGCAACAGTGGGCCAAGTCCAAAATCCAAGATGGCAGCGCCCATGTGTGAAGCCTCCATATTTAGGAAAAACAGACCTGAAAAAGAGGTTCTTCTGTTAATAGAGGACTCGGAAAGTAAATATTACTATAGCTAGTACACCACTGCATCTGCTTGTTACTATTTAACTGAATGTTATTCATTATTTTTTTTTATAATATTGCTACATTTCCAGGACATCTGGACTTAGACCACTGTTGCACTGAAAAATACAATTTCAATCCAGGTTTGTTGCAATTCGTCTAAGTCTATGTCCGAAATCACAATTTTTGGCAAAATGCCAAAGTCCTAGTAACACACCTAATTTTGTTAATTAGGCAGAATTCGCAAAAATAAACTTAGCCCACTGTTGCTCTAAGGGGCTCAGTTATGATCCTTCAGGTGATGGGGAGAGGAAAGTTTTATTTATTTATTTATTTATTTAAATTCAGTCTTAATAAAGCGTTAAAAGGCTGAATTTTTTTTACCCGGTTACGTTCAGAGTTGGTGCACACAGGGTCCTCTGCCGCCAGAGCGATGCTGCTAGCCACGATCACAAGAAGAATGGTCATCTCGAAGTAGCGTAATGTAACTACATAGTGGCAAATTCTCCGGATCCTACAGTTGAGATGAAAGAGATTCACTCAGTGTTTATCTTTGCTGTAATCTGGTTCCAACATGACCCATGATACTTAGTAATCGGCTTCAAGCTTACGGGTTTTTGGCTTTGAAAATGAACATGCTATCCGGTGCCGCAGGTTTGACCACTTTTGTTGGGGCATCTTCATCCATGTCGTCATCGTCATCATCGTCTCTGTCGGTCTTTTCCGAAAGAGAAGCTTCCACATCCTTAAAACTAACTACAATACAACACAGATCTGAGTCATGGACAATAAGCTCCTGTATTCACCAGACATGGAAAAGAAAGTATATTTAGATTACCAAATGAACAGTATAGATGATGTCACTGTTTACTTTACCAGTCATCGGGGTTAACTCTAAAAGTGGCTGCGCAGACATCTCTCTCATAATGCTCGCTTCCGTCATCGACTCCCCCTGGTTTAAATAGCAGGCATTGTTCTCGTTATCAATGGCCTCTCCTGAGAGGTAATTAAGCTCTGGAGTATTTTCTCCTTGGTGCTGCGGGCAGGACTCAGCCTCTCCATTTTCTCCCAGAGTCATGCAGGTACACTGAAGACCAGACTCACCTTCAGCCAACTCAGATCTTGCTGAAATCTCACACACACTGTCCCTAAAAAAGACCATCATGGGTATAAAAAGGATGTTGCAAACCACTGAGGACCAACACAAATGGATGGTCTATATTTGTTTTGTTAAGCTTAAGACCTGTTCCTGTCCTAGTCTTTCACATTTACGGCATTTGGCAAACACCCTCATCCAGAGCGACTTACAGTTAACCTCATTTATACAACTGAGCTGTTGAGGGTTAAGGACCTTGCTCATGGGCAAAACGGTGTAAGATTGGTTATACTTGGGTATGAACCCCTGACCCTGAACCATAACCACTGAGCCCCCACTGCCCCTAGTCTCTGTCTCATGTACAATTCCTATCTCTGTCTCTTTGCTGGCACCATGGATTTATTATTATTATTTTTTTTAAAAAAGGTTGACCATAGCAGAAGACTTGAAGACAACTCGACTCAGATACTAAATATGGTATCTAGACCTTTGTAAGCAAATCATAGAGTTTGCGCTTGTTAAATGGAGCATCATGATTTCCAATCCAACACACATTTTGCCATGTTCAGCAAATATCTCCCCACAATACAAAGCGCTGGCTCTGTATAAATGCAAAAAGAACATCATTTCTTCAAGTGAGCCACACAACACTATTACAGCCTATCAACCACAGGGTGCATTTGTGCATGCGATGCTAATTGGCTGGAGAGGAGATGCGGTGTCACTGTTAGTGTCATTGCTCTGGCAGTGCATGTCCATGAATTTTGGTGGTGGGGGGCTTCTGAAAGAACACCATCAGCATGTATGATTCATGTTTATATTTATAGATTTCGCAAACGCCCCTATCCAGAGCGACATATACGTACATTTTCCTTTTTGTTTTTTCCTACAACTGAGCAGTTGAGAGTTGCTCAAGGACCCAACAGTGGCAGCTTGGTGGTACTGGGACTTGAACCCCAACCTTCTGATCAGTAACCCAAAGCCTTAACCACTGAGCCAACACTGCCCCAAACTGTTTTATGGCTATTAAATTGAAATATTATCAGTCTTTCTCCAGAATCGATGACTCGTTGAATGGGAGGGGGCCCTTTAATAGACCATTATCATAGTTCTAATTTCCTCTCGCCTGATTGCAATTAGTCTTAATATCTATAATCTGTCTCCTGTTGGGTTTTCCCGGTACTGCTACTACAGTATTAAGCAATTTCTCATGTTTTTCTCTGGTCTCCTTGTTCTCTTGTACTTGTGTTTGACCTTTGCTTGTTGTGATAATGACTACAGTTGCCTGGACTTTGGCAAAGATTTTTCACGAAAGCATACAGTAAACAAAAGGAGTGGAAGAAAATATGTATCAGCACTGACATGAATACTAAAACCTCGGCCTTGGGTTGGGTTACTCAGTTTGCCGAGTTTCTAATACTCTCCCTGTATCTGTAAAGATTTTCTCCACATTCTGTAGTTACCTAGTGGATTGGTTGTGCTAAATTATGTGTGAATAGTGTGTGTGGACATGTTGTCTCATCCACTGTGTATTCATGGCTTATATCATGGGTAGGATTAATATTCACCAAAAGCTGACCAGGATAACCTGCCTACTGAAGATGACTGAATAAATCATGGTGAAATCTGAAACTAGACATTAGGCTTGACGTTACACTGTACCTTTTCTGTTCCTCGTTTGGTTGATGGGACATATTCGGCTCGGTCTCATTTATCAGAAAGCTCTGTCTGGATTGGGAAGCCTCTCCATCATCTCCCCCTTCCTGAAACTGTTCCTCATCTGTGCTTTTAATCTCCGTCCTTGACTCACGATGCCTGTGTCTTCGATGCCGACCACCCTGCACAACGCCTGCTGCTGCAGCAGCACGAAACTTTCGCGCCACCCGATGCCTCCTGTCTGTGTTGGAGCGATGGACAGAGCCTGAGGATCTGTCCTCCATCCCAGAGCCCATTAAAGTTACTGGCTCTGATTCAGGAGGCTCAGGGAGTGGGATCGAGATAGACATGGGTGGTTCGGGTAAAGGCATGACGACTGACATCGGTGACTCAGGGAGGTGTGCTGGACTGGCTTCAGCAGAGGGGACAATAGTGTGTGTCTGGTGGTGGCCACTCGTTGGTGTGCCCATAGTGTCCTCAGTGGGGCTGTCAAACAGAACCTCACGACTCGCCATCTGACGCCGTCTGCGCAGCTGGTTAGCACGTTGCTCCCACACAGACATTTTGATCTTGTTGCGTCTGTCACGTCGGTTCGCAAAGGCATTAGACGGCTGCTCTTCAGTGGCTTTTGCCCCCACTGTCTCTTCCTCTGCCTCGGCTGGGTTTGGCCTGCCTCTATGAATGGCTCGTTTTCTGTAGAGATATGGCCTGCGCCTGCGTCTGCTTCCACAAAACACAGACTTAGTCACAAAAATCATTATTTTAAAGTACACAATGACAGTGGCATTCACGGGGAGTGTGTGTTTTTGATCAAATCTGAGAAATTAGAAATTCCAAAATAATGGTTATTGGTTATTCTGAGAAAGAAGAAAGAAATTCTGAGTTGCTGGAAAACAGAGCATTCAAGGGGAAGGGGGAAAAAAAGAAACAAAGAAAGATCCTAGAAACAAGCGGCTAATAAATGAAAAGGGCAAAGAGTTCAAAACATAAACAGTGTATTAATGTTGCTGAATATATGCAATAAATGAGACAAAAGGATGAAGACGGAGGATGAAGGTGGAACAGGTATAAAGGGGTATAGAGAGACAGCGTTACTCACATTTATACGCATTCTTTTGTTGTCCATGTGACCAGATGAATGATTGGTTGGAAATAAGCCATTAGTGTATTTGTACAGCAGACAGACAAAACAACCAGAGCGACAAAGACCAAATCAGGATGACCAAAGATGGTCGTATTGATTGGCCAGAGGGAATTTGATGTATTGTTTATGATAACGACATTGATAAGATACCCTGTATGACCTACAGTTGACATCATTTGCACCAAAAATTCACATAGTTCAAACAGAACCTATTTCCTGTGAGCGAACCTGCCCTGCACCATATTATCAGTCTGGTGTGTCGGTGTCCCTTGTCAGTACACAACACTATTTTTGGATGTCTACACAATTTAAAGCCAAATGCAAACATTTGTGAGATCCCCCCCTCTGAGTTGTCCTATTGGATTTTGACTTCTGGATGGCTTCAGATCCTCAAAATACCCAGCGATAAAGCCAGACTGCATGACTTGATCCAAGCCAGAAGCCAAAAATCCATTAGGATCCCTGTTGAAGCAATGGCGCCTAAATGTCACTGCACTTTCTCTCACACAGAGTGCACTCCAGAACACGTTTACTCTACATTACAGCACTTTCCCCCCACATTTTCCTTCCTATGCTTTCAAAAGCCCAAACTTCAGTGTCACATTCGCAATGCCAATAGTTCTTGTTCCTAGTTCTTACAAAACTTCAGTTCTGGTTCATTTTCAAAAGGATGAACCTCGCAACACTTTCTGCCAAATGCCGTGGGTTGCGTGGACTGAGAAAACTCAAGACATTAAAAACTGAAGTTTCCCTGGAGAAAAGCTTTTATGAGTCGTTAAGGCGGTGGACACATGGCTGTCTTGTCTAGTCAGGCTTAGAGCCATTTCTTATGCAATAACTTGATATATCTCGCAGCAACTGTGCTAAGCTTTTGAGATATTGAAAAAGCTGTTCTTAGTGCTTTAGTGTTAGTGACGGTTTGGTCTTTGTTACTCCATAACCATAAACTGACAAGACAATACAATGGCAGCATCATAATATTTTGGCATTAAGTCCTTCAAGCTGTGCTGAATGAACCAGGCAAAGGTTTCTACTGGAAGCATCAGTCAATTGTTTTCTAGGTTTCATCATCCAAGATGCATGTCAACACATCGCACAACAGTTTGATTATTGGGTAAGAGAGATTTATTTTTCCCACATGGCATTTTTGGAGTACTGGAAATGTTTATGCAAACCAGACAATAAAGTGATATTGGGGTTTTCACTGAATTTAGGAAGGAAAGAAGCAACAAGCATGCGAGAGTGCAAGCAGGCAAGCATGCATCATTCCTGGCTGAAGAAATTAGGCTTTCCAGGTACATCATTTTTAAATATAGGTCCTTATGATCTGCTTCAAAGATATTTATATATATATTTATATATATATATATTTTTTGTTTTTTTCTACTGTAATTTTATTTAACTATAATCGGAATACAGTCCTTGCATTTGTTTGTAGTTTTTCCCCATGATTTTTCTCCCTTAGCTATGGCCAATTTCCACTCATCAAAGCTCTTTTCCTAATCATACAACAGCTACCAACTGGGCAAGGCAAAGGTCACCACTTGCTTCTTCTGAGACTAAATGGCTAGCATTGCTGCGATTGACAGAAAGAAAGAAAGCATATGCCATCCCTTTCTCCCTTCCTCCTAGACAGCCTGGCCAATTATGCTCTTTTGGACTCCCAGCCAAGGCATCATTACAATTCGAACCTGCGATCTCTAGATGACACATTTTGGTAGTATATATAGTAGCATAATCTACCCTATCATCTTGATTGTTAACAGTTAACCATCTCTTAACTAACATAACTCAATCAGTTACTATACTAAGAGGCATTAAAAATAACATTGAAATAATTCCATAATTTTATTATTATGTTTAACCAAATCAGTTAAATAATCTACAAATCAAGAATAGAGCTTTCAGACACGGACACTGGTGAGTAAAAACACATTTCAGTGTTTTTCAGCGCCTGCGGTCTGTCAGGACCATACCAACATGTGCTCTGAATGACCGGATACCCTCTTCCCTGAGCCTTCTGCACACTGTACCAGCACTGATGTGGTTTCGGCACGTACCAGGAACCTCAGCCGCCGTCAGTGTTACTGGATGGAAACGGTCCCTCAGATGCATCACCCGGCTAGGTCTTGGTCGGTCTCGGGTGGTTCCCGTCTGTCTGTGGCGTGTCTGAAGGCGTACAACAGTTGAACGATGCACGCCAAAGTGTGCTGCTACCCTTGCAGCGGTCATTCCGGCACACAGCATGCCCAGGGGCCTGGTCTCTGTTTGCTTGTGGCATTAATCAAGGAGTGGCTAAGGTATCAGGCTTGTGATCGTGCCACGTGCACACGCTAACGTGGGCATTCACTTGTACTCACGAGAAACTGGTAACTACGCCACACTTGAGTACTTAAATTTTTTTCACATTTTCATGTTTATATACAACATGTTGTACATTCGTGCTTGTTGGGTTTTTAATGCCTCTCAGTATATTAAGAAAAACTAATCCTCAGCTTTAAAGGTGCCCATTCACTAGGGAAAAGCCTACGTGGTTTATCTGCCATTATCAGTTCATTTTGGCTGAATGAAATGTTTCCTGGTGAAACCACTCCAGCTCACGTGCTTAGTATATCTTAGTCACTTGATCTGTGTTTTGTTTTGGTTCTGCGTCTGTTTACAATAATAAGAACAAGACTGCAGGACCAGAGGAAGGATCTTGCGAATGTGATAACTTGGCAGTGCAACATCAATTCGTAGAAAGAGGAAATGTCCGAGATCAAGGGATACGATTTTGAGAGAAATGAAAAAAGATGTTTACTAATATCGTGGCACCCGATGTAGGGGTCTTTGACACTTGCGTACAGGAGTAAGCAAATGGTTTCAGAAAGACATTGTAGCCGATTCCAATCTATTTTCAGGAGATAACACTGTATTTTATGTTTATTTAATATACCTGGGAAGTGAATGAGCCCCTTTAATGCACTTTTTTTTAATACTGTAGAGGTTTAGAACTCTTCACAGCTCTGACTGTAGCTCTAGGTGCATGGCAAATCATACTGTAGGTTTTTATTAACATGCTCATTCTAATACAAATTTCCATGGCAACAATCAGTAATCTAAGACTGATAATAAAAATACATCTGCTGCTATTAAACAAAGAAAGAATGTCCTTTGTGAGGATTTGTTTATTTCATTTTATTTATATTTAGCAGTAAGTCTCTGGTGTCACTGCTCCAGCGTTAGGATCAGAAGAGTTCTGGTTTCTTGGTAACAGGCTATGTTTTTTTAAGGGTAAAAGAGAGGGGGAAAAAGAGAGAATGCAGAGGGAACGACTGAAAAAAAGAATTAACTTGTTTTGTCAACCTTTCACAATATTGAATCTAAATTCCATTTCACAAACAACCCGTGACTTTTTTTTTTTTTTAATTGTCGTGCAAATTTAGTGGAGATACGACAGAAGGGACTGACGCAGGATTGGGTGAGGTAGATTTGAAATCTGCGTAGTTGCGTTTACATATAAAATATGTGTTGTACATCTGTCATGTAGAATTGGTCCGGTCTGTAATTCAAACGGTACTATGTTCATACAAAGGTGATATAACTGTACGGTGATGCAAGACAAAAAAGTCCTCTTCTATTCATGTGATGCTCAATTGACATATGACTGCTGTACAGCTCAAACTAACACTGTCGTAAAAAATGCATATGGGTATATATAGAAGTTTCATGGGTTTAAAGTAAGGCAGTCACTCACAGGACTATTGCAAGATAACCATAGGATTATGAGACCATCAGATGACCCCAAATCATATGAAATTCATTCATTCATTCATTTTCTGAAGCGCTTAATCCTAATTAGGGTCGCAGGGAGGCTGGCGCCCATCTCAGCCGAAGCTGGGTAAAGACAGAGTACTCGCCAGGCCATCGCGGTGCAGAAACACACTGACGGCAACCCAACGGCTTACTCTTTACGCATGACAGCAATGCTTCTTTTACAGACAGTGAGAGAGACGGCTGGCCTTTGATAACCCAGTTAGCTGCACTGGGGGGACAGCAGTGACAACTCGCTGATAGCGGGGCTTAAAACCCCAACTTCGGATCAGTAAGCCAGCACCCTACCACCGGGCCACCACTGCCCCGGTATTAAATTCGTATATATCTGTTATAATACAGCTGTAGGAAGTTGAAGAGCATCGCACAACAGAACTACCTATGAGAGGAAAAAAACATGTTCCGAACTCCATGACAAGGTTCTACGGTGACATTTTCTGTCGCACCCCAGGTGAGTTTCGTATATGACACCCTCACAGCTGTTCTAGGAATTTGCCCAATTTTTTTTTTGTCACGGACCTGTTATGTGACAGAGGATCAACCATCAATGGATAAAACTCATAAAATGTCCTTATTTGCTTTTATTAGTTGCTGTATTTATTGGTGTAATGACTTATCACTTTAATTACTGTCTGATATCAACATGACCTTTGAATATTTTATTCTTTATATAACTAAATCAACAAATCCGAATACATGTTACTGAGCCTATCTCAACTGACACCGGGCGAAGGCGGACTACCTCATATTTACCGGGTGCCAGGTTCTCACTGTATCTATTCATTCATTCATTTTCTAAGCCGCTTAATCCTAATTAGGGTAGTGGGGAGGCTGGCGCCTATCTCAGCTGACTCTGGGCGAGGACAGCGTACAGCTCGCCAGACTATCGCAGCACGACACATACACAACCATTCACACACACATCCACACCTAGGGGCAATATGGAGCAGCCAGTTAGCCTAATGTGCGTGTCTTTTGACTGTAGGAGGAAACCATAGTACCCGGAGGAAACCCATGCAGGCACAGGGAGAACATGCAAACGCCATACAGAAACACCCTCGCCGAGCCTGGGACTCGAACCCGGGATCTTCTCGCTGTGAGGCGGACATGCTAACCATTACGCCATTACTGTGCCACCCTACAGTACAACACATTACTCTTTTTGATGTTGATAATGAACCTAACTCATGTTTCAGAGAGCAAATATTGGCACCAACTATTCAGTTTGGGTTATCATTTTCCCAATTAATTGCCGCAAAATTACTGGATTAATTAAGGCTTTAGTTTATATCAGCTCATTGGGAGGTCCGTTCATCGTTCATTTTCTGAAGCGCTTTATCCTAGTTAGGGTCGCGGGGAGGCTGGCGCCCATCTCAGCCGACTCTGGGCGAGGGCAAAATACACCCTGGACAGCTCGCCAGGCCATCGCAGGGCAGAAACACGCTGACGGCAATGCAGCCTCCTCTTCTCATTGGGAGGTGCTTTTGTTGTTTTTTTTTTAAAATTAAATAAACAATGAATAGAAGCCTTCATTACTTTATTACTGTTTATTAGTGCTAAATTTCACGGTTCAAGAAATGCTAAAAATTATGCTATTAGTGCTATTGTTAGAACATTAACAGAACCTACCTACAGTATAATCAGCCACATTTACACATAGGTTCACATGATTGGACCAAAGAGATCCCCAATGTCACCACATGTAATAATTTGTGGGATTTTAGTATTGGGATAGATGGAGGCCATCTTTAAATTCTGGTGTGTCTCATAGCCATCTCTTCTTATTAGCCTAAAAAGTTCTATCAATGGTAACACCTGGCAACATCATGATGCAGCACAAACACACACTTTCCACTTGCATCATTTTACTCTTTTTACGTCTAGCGAATAGCAAGGAACATTCTATAGGACTGACTCCGACAGCGACAGACGGATGGCACATTAATAAATGATGCTAGGCCATATGTAGTGGGTCGTAACATTTTGATCACAAGAAAAATAATAATAACACTGCACATTCTTATCATGCTAACTCCTGCTAGCTATACACGGGTAACATACATTAGAGCAATAATATATATAGAGGAAATACAAGGGGGAGGGGGGGGGGGGGTAAACTTACTGACAGGAGTGATAACACTTACTCAGAGAGGCCGAATTCCCGACCCTTGTACCGCTGATTGAAAAACTCCTCTTCCTCCTCTTCATCCTTTCAATGCATTAACATTAATTGTGTTATGTGTCAGTTGAAATGTTTTTGTATATATGATATATCAGGAGCTATAGGACTTCCTAGACCTTCGTAAGCTCCTGTGCATTGGCGAGATTATCCACAGCGATGGCCAAGAAGACATTCAGCAGTGTGTCTGGTCAAACTGTAGTTAAGGATGATGGTATATTATTCACGCCTATGACTACCATCATCTTTTTTTTTTTTTTTTTTGGATTTTTTCCCATTTTTTCTCCCTAATTTAGTCGTATCCAATTCCCACCCATCAACTTTTGCCATTCCTATCACACGACCACCACCGTCCAGGGAGGGGCGTAAGCAAGCACATGCCCCCTCCGTGACATGCGATGCTACCACCTGCCTTTTTTCGAACTGCCGCGCATGCGTATTTGGGGGCGGCCTAACACACTCGGAGGGAAAGCGCTACCCGCCCCCTCGTACGAATGAGCTCACAGGCGCCCATGATTGGCTGGTGATCGCTGTGAGTGATAGGGAAGTGAGCATATGCCATCCCTCCCTCCCGTGAGAGCTCGGCCAATTAGCTCCCCATGGACTCCCGGTCATGGATGGCTGTGGCATCAATCTGGATTCTAACTTGCGATCTCTGGGTTGATAGTCGCGCACCTTGTCGATGCGCCACTCGGGAGCCGACTACCATCATCTTTAAACATTACTGAAATGAGACTCCTGCTGCCAGGAGACCACTTTGCACAGTATTTGTGAGAATGCGTAGCTGTTGCGTGAAAAGTTCCATGCGGTCTACACTTATATGCACTTTACATGAATGCAGACTGATTGCTCTGACCCTTATTATAACCACTTCTATGATAAAGACCCATAAATTGCTTGAAGACCAGTTTTAACTATTCAGAAAACTATTCATTCATTCATCTGCTGAACCACTTAATCCTACTCGGGTCAGACCTAGGGGTAATTTGGAACAGCCAATTAGCTTAAAGTGCATGTCTTCGGGCTGTGGGAGGAAACCAGAGTACCCGGAGGAAACCCACACAAGCACGGGAGAACATGCAAACGAAAACCGTCTTTCTGCGTGCTAACCACTACACCACCCTACTTCTTTAACCGTTTAATAAGACGCGGCTCAATAAAATGAACTTGGTTTCTTTCCAAGACGCATCTGAAGGATACAGTTACCAATCAGTGTGAGCACGATGAAGTAGATAGAGGACCACATGCCGTACTGAACGCCTCCCTGAGAACGGATCCCGTTATACATCACCTCGTTCCAGTCTTCCCCCGTCAGTATCTGCAGGTTAAAGCAAACATGATGTCTGATTAAAAAAACAAAAACAAAAACAAAACAAAACAATGAGACATAAATGAACAAATATAGTAATGGATTAAATTAAAACGCCTCGGCTCATTGCTGTGATTTGGCACCAACCTGAAAGACCGTCATGATAGCAGCTGGAAATGTATCAAAGTTGGCAGGAGTGTAATCTTTAAAGATGAACCTGAAGAACAAACCAAATACAAACAATAAACAATGTTTGCCATTTATACTTCTGAGATTTACACAATGGTAAATCCTGAAGAAAATCAACTGGATTGTGAAGTTCACAAATACAGAATGTATTGTTGTACTACAGAACTGGACATGACGGGTCCCATATTAGCAATAAAGCACTTGAAATGCACTGTTATTGGATAATCAGCAGCAACAGCACATCCTGAGCCCGACTCTGGGCAGGGGGCAGAGTACACCCTGGACAGCTCACCAGGCCATCGCAGGGCAGAAACACACTGATGGCAACCCAATGGCCTACTCTTTTCAAGCGACGGCAACGGTTCTTTTACATGCCTCTCACCACAGACAGTGAGAGACATGGCTGGCCTTTGATAACCCAGTTAGTTGAACTGGGGGGACAGCAGTGACAACTTGGTGATAGTGGGGCTTGAACCCCCGACCTTCGGATCAGTAAGCCAGCACCCTACCACTGAGCCACCACTGCCCATTTTTTAATTTATGCATTTATTTAATTTGATCAATTAACACCTGCATTTAAAAGATTGGCCTGTTCTTTTCCTTATTAGCTGATACAAATATATTAATACTAAAATACATATCAAATATTATACCATTTTCAGACCTTTATTTTTCATTTCGGATGCAAGTTGAGCACCAAAGTACGATTCCTAATCCAAAAAAACTCCACTGTTCTTCAGGAAGCTGCTTCCCCACTTCCCCCTCAAACGTTAATTTTGAGTGTGTGCATTGGACAGCCCGTTTGGCTTCCCCCTCCCATTTATCATCTTTCTGCCTTCTTTGCCTACTCTGCTCTGATTGGTTGCCCGAAAGCTCCATGCTCAGTGTACTGGGAGGCAGAGCAGGTTGGACCATATATACCACTGTGCATAGCCCAGAGGGGGAAATCCAGCTAATCATGCCGTGATGCATGAGTGTGCCTCAGAAAAAAAATTGGAGAAAACCTTCGGTTTACGTTCAGCCCAGAGGGAAAACTTAGACATGCTCTAACCTCAATATTTGATATTCTGACACTGTAACAACATTTATGGGTTAAAAAAGCATAATATCTCCCCTTTAATGAACTTTATAACTGTATAAAAGGAATCAAGACCTTCTGACCAATCAGAGGTGCGAATCTGACAGCGCTGTTGTGTAATGTGACTTATGTAATTCAAACTGAAATTCCCGCTTTCACTAGAAGTGTTTTTTTTTTTTTTAAATTTGAAGTATGAAATAAAATAGAAATGCTCCATAATCCATAAATATAAACGTTCAAGTGCGCACGCAGTGATAAAGTACTGGTAGGACACGAAGAACCCTCCATTTGTACACACTTACATGATATTATATAATAATATTAATTCAAAGAGGAGGCTAAAGTCAACGGCAGGTTTACCGCAGCGAGGGTTTTTTATATGTATTAAATGGATTTGTAACTGATTTATAGATGATATCATCACACAACATCTGGATCTTACCTGCCACCAAACAGCTGCATCCCGAGCAGAGCAAACACCACGATGAACAGGAAGAGGAGGAAGAGGAGGCTGATGATGGACTTCATGGAGCTCATCAGAGACACTACGAGGTTTCTCAAAGAGGCCCAGTACCTGATTGGTGGAAAACAGGAGAAGGTCTAAAGTAAGTGCACATTGCCGGCACACTCATTCACAGATCGCGTCCTCTTTCTGTCTCAGATCGTGGCCGAGTGCAAACGTTTGCACCCCAAAAAATGTTTCATTTTCACAAAGGTAAATAATTCAATAAAAGAACATGGTTTAATTACTCATCTCTACACTGCAATTGTTGCTACTTCATGTTATTTTTTCCTTCATCATATTTTTCTTCACTCTTTGCAATTTTCTTTTATCATGAATTTCTTTTGTGTATTCATTCATGTTTTATTGTAAAATTGTCTTTTGTTTTAAATGTATTTTTTTTCCTACTAATTTATTATTATTTCTTATGTATTATATTCTCTTTTTTTGTCGCCCCCCCCGAATGGCTTTCAAAGTCACAAACACACACAAAACCATTCACACCCACACTCACACCTTGAAGCAAATTAGAACAGCTAATTAGCCTAATTTATTTTATTTTAATTTTTTATACTGCATTTATTCCGCAAGGGAAATTTTGACTTCTGCATTTAACCCATCCAAAGTGAGCACACACACGTAAACAGTGAGCACACACACACACACACACACACACATGGAGCAGTGGGCAGCCACACACTGCAGCACCCGGAGAGCAGTTGGGAGTTATGTGCCTTGCTCAAGGGCACTTCAGCCATGAAGGTGGAGGAAGGGAAGGTGATGCTCACTCCCCCACCGCCACACATCTTTCCTGCTGGTTCGGAAAACAAACCAGTGACCCTCCGGTCCCAAATTCGCTTCTCTAACCATTAGGCCACGGCTGCCCCCCATGTGCATGGTTTTGGACTGTGGGAGGAAACTGGAGTACCCAGAGGAAACCCAAGCAAGCACTTGGAGAACATGCAAACCCAGGACCTTCTAGCTGTGAGACGGAAGTGCTGCAACACCGTACCACCCCATCTGTTACAGCAAAAAGCCTAAATGTTGTCTCAATACACAAGGTATCACAAGGGTGCATAAACTTTTGCATCAGATAATATACTGACTCTCGTAAACATACCTGGTTATTTTAAAGATTCGTAACAGTCGCAAAGCTCTAAGCACGCTGATCCCGAAGGACGTTCCAGGTCTGAAGAATCCCCAAACTACCTCGAAAATACTGCCAATGATCACCTGCACAAAGAAACCAGACGAGTAACATGACATCCTGTAACTGTGCACTCGTACAGGACTACGCATAAGAAAAAAGAAATGTTGTACAGCGGAGTCATGATGTTGTGTTGACAGGAGCAAAATGATTCAGCAGCAGTGGAATCACGGAAAAAACTCTACACAGAACACCTACCCCACAGTCAAAGCAGTTGAAGGAGGAGTGGAAGTAGAGTCGGAAGCCAAGACCGTACATCTTCAGGAACATCTCAGCCAGGAAGAGTCCCAGAAAGACGAACTCTGCATAGTCTGCAAAAGGTTGGAAAACATCTTCAGTGACAGGATTAGGGTACGTTTAGCTGACTGAACATCCAGAGTACAGGAGTACAGGTATATTTCCTCTTCTCACACCCATAAAACTGTCTGATTCACTCACTCACTGATTTATTGAACTGCCTACTCCTAATAGGGTCACGGGGAGGCTGAAGCCTATCTCAGCCAACACTAGGTGAAGGCGGGTACACCCTGAACATCTGAGCCAGCAAAGGACAGCACACCCACACAACTATTCACACTCACACTCACACCAAGGGGCAATTTGAAACAACCAATTAGCCTAACGTGCATGATTTTGGACTGTAGGAAGAGACCGGAGTACCCAGAGGAAACCCACGCAAGCAGGGGGAGAACATGCAAACTTCACACAGAAACTCCCTTGCTCAGCCTGGGACCAGGACCTTCTAACCATTGTGTCTCCTAGTCCAATTCAGTTCAATTCTAATAACAGAAATTTTTAACCCATTAAACATTCAATGGCGGCACGGTGGCGCAGTGGTTAGCACGTCCGCCTCACAGCAAGAAGGCATGGGTTCAATTCCCGGACTTGGGCGTTTCTGTGTGGGGTTTTTGGTTTCCTCCCACAGTCCAAAAACATGTGTTGGCCCTGCAATGGCGGGCGAGCTGTTCAGGGTATACCCTGCCCTCGCCTAGAGTCGGCTGAGATGAGTGCCAACCTCCCCGCGACCCTAATTAGGATTAGGCGGCTTAGAAAATTAATGTATGGAAAAACAATCAATAAAGAAGCCTCCTCTTAATCCTAATTAGGGTCGCGGGGAGCCTGGCGCCCATCTAAGCTGACTCTGGGTGAGGGCGGGGTACACCCTGGACAGCTCGCCAGGCCATCGCAGGGCCAACACACACACACTACCATTCACACTCACTTTCACACTGGAGAAAATCAGAGTACCCGAAGGAAACCCACGCAAGCACTGGGAGAACATGCAACTCCACACAGAAATGCCCCGATCCTGGGAATTGTAACCGGGACCTTCTTGCTGTGAGGCAAACACGCTAACCACTACGCCACCGTGCCTTCAATGAGGCAATACTATATAGAAGTTCTGGGAGCATGACACATGCAGGACAGAGGTTGTGTAAAACATCGACATTTGTAGTTATGTGAGATTCTGGACTCCAACTTGAACTTGAACTTGAACCCTGATATTTTGTGCGACATCAACTCAAATGAGGTATCAGTACAGCCATAGTCAAGTATCTAATTGAGGTAAACTTCCCTATCTGCAAGCTAATTAGCTTTTCCATTGCCAACTTCCTGGGAAATGGTGACTACGGTCTTTCCGAAATCTCCCTGCCACAATAGTTTACATTTAGCGTAGCCAGGTAACCTAATGTGCATATCTTAGGACTGTGGGAGGAAACTGGAGTACCCGGAAGAAACCCATGCAAGCTCAGGGACCATGCAAACCCCACCCAGATGCCGAGATTTGAACTCAGAACCTCCTCGTTGTGGAAACTCAGCATTCCTCCTTTCCAGGTCAGCGTGTTTTACTTTCTTATATCACATCTATTTAAATCCCTTTTATACTCTGGATGAACTGTTCAGGTAGAAACAATGAAGAAGAGAGAACATTAATACAGAAAATTAATCAAAACCATCTGACCAATCATAACCAATCAGAATTCAACAGTACCCCGGCCTAAAATTATAATCATTCCTAATTCCTTTTATCCTATTAATATTACATGTGGCTGGGGGAGATCATCAAAGGAAGGAGAATGAAGAATTACGTGCAGGATTGGACTAGAGCTCTCGTGGTATCAGAACTGGCTGCACTAATGTCACAGTTGAGCAGCTAATCAGTTTTTCCATGACAATCGCCAAGCATCTGAATATCAAAGAGATGCTACGATCAGGAACCCAGCGTCCCTTTGATAGCAGACTCTCTTTCAAGTCCTACATTTATCTGACCACATTCTGGACTTCATTTATATTCTGGCCGAACTGGTGACTCACAATGGTGGGAGTTTTATTTTGTGAATCACTTGACAGCATCTCTTACTTGAATCTTTAATAAGAAAAAGACACAACGCAGAAAGGAGGGGGAGAAAAATCTGAAAAAAATAAAGGATTAAAGAAGAGACTTTTTTGGAGTTGTGATGCTGCAATCAAACTTAGCTCTTACACTGAAGCACGGTGAGCCACTCTGGCTGGTTGTGGTGGACGATGGCCACGCAGATGGTATTCAGACCTACGAGGCTGAGCACTATCCAGTAGAAGCTGTCTGTCTTGACCATACGACGGATGGAGAAGCGCAGCATGCGCTCTTTACGGCGCAGGTAGGCAGCAGGACCCCGTCTCACAGTGCGGATGTTCACTGGAGGCCTGGGGCCACCTGGGAAACACACACACAAAAAAAACCATCACACCACATAAAATGATATACTACCATACTAGCTAAAGGGTGAAGTTCATAAGACCTCAATAACCTCTGACATACAGTAAATCTTTATTTTTATAAAATGACTCGCGGCTCTGGTTAACACGTCCGCCTCACAGCAAGAAGGTCCTGGGTTTGATTCCCGGGCTCGGTTGATTCTGTGTGTAGTTTGCATGTTCTCCCCGTGCTTGCGTGGGTTTCCTCCGGGTACTCTGGTTTCCTCCCACAGTTGAAAAATATACACAGTAGGCTAATTGGCTGTTCCAAATGGCCCCTAGGTGTGAGTGTGAGTGTGAGTGTGAATGGTTGTGTGAGTGTTGGCTCTGCGATGATCTGGCGAGCTGTCCAGGGTGTACCCCGCCTTCACCCAGATTCGGCTGAGATGGGCGCCGGCCTCCCCGCGACTCTAAATAGGATTAAGCGGCTTAGAAAATGCATGAATGAATGAATGACTCCGTACTCTTCTGGCGCTTATATGAACTGAACATCATTTGATTTTGACATTACTTAAAAGTTTTTTAATGAGAAATGGATACTTATGATGACCACCATCATCATCAAGCTTACGCAGCTCTAAAGTCAGTTGTTATGGCATTCTTACAAACAGTAAGTCAGTCTAGAAAGAACCTTTATATCAAAAGGAAAACTATACATATATAAGGTAACATTAAAATTCAAAATATAATCGTGATGAGAGCCTGTTAAAATACATCTTTATACATATTTAAAAACATTTACAGTATTCATTCATTTTCTAAGCTGCTTAATCCTAATTAGGGTCGCGAGGAGGCTGGCCCCCATCTCAGCCGACTCTGGGCGAAGGCAGGGTACACCCTGAACAGCTTGCCAGGCCATTGCTGGGCCAAACACACATACAACCATTCACAATCACACCTAGGGGCAATTTGGAACCACCAATCAGACTAATGTGCATGTTTTTGGACTGTGGGAGGAAACCAGAGTACCCAGTGGAAACCCACTCAAGTGAGGGGAGAACATGCAAACTCCACAAAGAAACACCCCGAGCCCGGAAATTGAACCCGGGACCTTCTTGCTGTGAGGCAAACGTGCTAACCACTGAGTCACCGTGCCACCACATTCATAGTATGCTTATGGAAAACAAGTCTAATGTATGGGGTTATGTAGTCTCATTAATACTTACTAAGAGTTTTGTAGAAAGAAATAGAGAGAAATAGAGAGAGAGAGAGAGAGAGAGAGAGAGAGAGAGAGAGAGAGAGAGAGAGAGAGAGAGAAGGAAGAAGAATGCGGTGAGATATTGACCTGGGATAAAAACTGAGTGATGACGTTGGGTGGCAGATTCACTCCCCACACCCCCAGCTATACATGATATGATTACGTGCACATAGAGGACATTAGGAGGTACATGAATTATGATTGGCCAGAAGGTGTAGATTAATGTCCTCTAACAGCAGCTCCTACAGTAGTGCAGCTGCAAATCACGGGTTTATACTGTTAACCTTATTGGAGAATAACAGCTCACGGGAACATTCCACATAAAAGTGATTTTAAAAATGGTTGATATGGAGAACATTTATTGGCGATTTGGGAGAAAACACCAAAGAATCTAAAATGGAGTTAAAACTAGTCTCGTCCGGAGGATAGGCCATATTTGCGATCGGGTCCAGTTGAAAAAAGTGAAATGAATAGCCTGTAAAGAGCATGACGAAGTGATGTAGGACCAAAAGCAGAGGAGATGATGGTCCATGTCGGTATCTCTTTGAGCACCCTGGAGAACCTGGGCTACCAGTATCATAAGGTCCTTCCCAGCCTCTTGTCTATAAGGTGTACCTTTCTACAGAAGCAGCACTGGACAGGAAATTCAACGGCTTCTTCCAGAGATAGATGTCAGTCCCAGAAAGTTTGGTGAAGTCAGCCTTTCCGTCATCTCCCAAGCTGCACCTTAAAGGACATTAGTGGAGGAAGAGTGCAAGGTGGTTCAGGGATGTCAGGTCATGATTAGGCGACGTTGCAGGAAGGATTTCCACATCCTACATACAAGGGATCAAGCGGCAGTGCATTAAGCAGTTGCATCATACTGACATTGTTGGCTAGATGAACCCGGGTAGGCTTGAACTACCCCAGGCTACATCACTAGACCAAGCTAGCAGACAGCATATCCAAGGAACAGTGCAAAGAGTGAAGTTGGACTCAAAAATTGGAAAGGAATTTTCCAATGTGGAACATGCAAAATCACCATCCAGATCGCTCACTCTCTGCACTATGGCTTGGATGTGCTGTCTTCTAGCCCGGTCTAGCCCAGTCCAAGCCTATACTGGTTCACCGGGCCAACATAGTCAGTATCGTGCAACTGTTCAACGCGCTGCTGCTTGACCACTTATCGAGATGTTGATATATCCGCCTGATGATCGCGGAAATCGTTGCTGTCATGTCGCATCATAGCCCGACGTCCTTTGAACAACTTGTACTCTTCCACCACCAATGTTCTTCAGAGGAGCTGGAAAGGCTGATCTTCTGAGGAAGCTGTTAAATCTCTGGATGGTGTACCAAAACTAATTAGCAACACCCCCCCCCAAAAAAAAAAAAAAAACCCGTACACATTGAGAAACTGGACCAAGCTTCATCTAATTCTGAAGACCAGGTGAGTAGACAGATCAAGAGCTAGGGAGTACAGGATTTCTGCCTCCATGGGTGTTTTGGAGATACAGATGGGCATCAGAAAGCAATTTACATTCCAAGAGGGAAAAAACTATAAATAAGGCTGTCTCCCAGTTGAAGAGGTTGAGGCAAGTGGTTTTAACTGCTCTGACAAGGAACAGAGGCTGAAAGAGGCACATGAGTCAAACCACAGGAAATACCAGCTTTTGACCTCTAAAAGTCAGGATACAGGATGGATGGATGGACGGATGGATGGATGGATGGATGCAGTAGTTTTCCAGGACGCTCCCTATCAGAAGTAGTATGTGTAAAAGATCCAGCTTGGAGGAAGTTAATAGCGGACCTCACTCAGCAGGTGGTAACTACATCCTCTGGCGTCCAAGCTCTGGTTTAAAAAATCCAAAGACATTCCAAACCAAAAAAAAGAGGGGGGAAAGGATAGAAAAAGAGAAAAGAACTCACCTGCAATGTGTGTGAGGGTATTGAGATGCTCTCCCTCTTCAATCTGGATAAACGCTACTTCCTGTTTGAAGTGGCCAATGCCACAGAACGGTAGCACGAGGCTCCGACCACCCACCAGGGACGTCAACAGCGACTCCATCTCTTCTATTGCTAATGCAGCTCTGTGTGCGACATGCAGACACACACACACGCCCCTAGCTGTTAATCCCCTGGGAAGTGCACTGACGCAGGCGTGAAATCACACAGAACTGCCCCCACCTGAACACACACATACACACAGAAACTCAAACCGAGCTGTTTTTCTCACGAAAGTTGCTATGACGCAGGTATAATTCACACACTTTAATACACAATGATGCATCCTTTAATAACACACACACACACACACACACACACACACACACACACACACACACACACACAAGCCCCCTGACTACTCAAACCAATCATAAAGTACACCCAGTGGAGCGGAAGATTACTGTTATATAACTGCACACCACTCATCCTGCGTAAAAACTAGACCACGTCAAATAAATTTGAGGTTGGAATCTCTCTTAGCACCTCACCATTCAATCTGATCTCAATTCAGAGTGCTGTGATATGATTATCAACCTTGCTGCTTATGAAACTAATCTAATTCACATCCAACATGAAGAACCCTACCTACCTGACTATTAGTCATGGGAAATACTCGAGAGAAAATCACAATCCCCCCAATTCCTGCTGACGGATGATTGAATAGAATTCATGTGGATTAAGTATTCTATTGCATTATTTAAAAGAGGATACATTTACTCCGATGATATGTACAGTACAGTAGAATGATACTGTGGAGGAATTACAGTGGCATTACTCAGGAGCTGGAGTGATATTACACTGGCATTACTAAAATACTGCTTTGGCGTTACTGTAATATTTCTTAAGCATTATATAACTGTGTCACCTGCCTGTCTGTCATCCTGTGTCGTCGTCGTCGTCCATCGCTACACTGACCCTCAACCAAACTTTCACAGAATTGTTTCACACTATTGTGCTCCTCCTATTTTATTCTTGTGTTAAATCAATTTTTTCGCCCCCACAAGGGGCTTGTCATCGTTAATCCACAACTCCTCCTCCAACTCTTATTGGATTTTTATTAAACTTTCACAGAATCTTCAGAACATAATGCTACTGTGCACCTCCTGTTTTATAATCTCTGCCAGGAGGGCATGTTTTCACCTGGGTTGGTTGGTTGGTTTGTCTATTTCTGTGGAAAATAAATCAAAAAGTTATGCACGCATTTTGACAAAGTCTTTTTCTAGAGTAGTGTGTGGTACAAGTATCAAACCATTACGTTTTGGAGGTGATTCAAGCATGGTGTCATGTTGAAAATTTTTTATTAAGGTCAATAAGTGAAAAAAAATGTCTGAATGAATGTTCATTAAATGTCCACTAGAGGGAGACATTTAATTATAATAAATATGCCAAGTTATAATAAAACCTATATTCTTAGGAAAATTTTCCAGGTTAATCAATGCACTTTCCACCAGAATCTATTTGTGCCTGGCACTCTATGAGTGCCTGTATCATTTGTGAATTGAATAAAGTTTGGGGCATATGAATACCAAAACATCCACTTTGTCATTACTTCACAAGGGGCTAGCCATCATTAATCTGTAATTTATTTATTACTTTGGTTTGGCATTATTGTAATATGAATTTGTTTTTATTAAAAAATTACGTTAGCATTACTGTTGTACTACTTTGGTATTACTATTCTATCACAGTGGTATTATAACAATATTACTTTGGCATTATTGTAATATTACATTCTTATTACCACAAATATTACTTTAGCATTACTGTAGTATTACTATTAATATTACTTTGCTATTACAATATTACTGTAGTATTACGTTGCTATTACAACAATATATCTTTAGCATTACTCTAGTATTACTCTTGTATTACTTTATTACAATATTATATTTGAATTACTGTAATATTACACTAGTATTACTGTAGTATTACTTTATTACAATATCACTTTCACATTACTGTAGTATTGCTCTAGTATTACTCTTGTATTTTGTTATTACAACAATATTTTTTACTCTTGTACTTTATTACAACAATATTATTTTAACATTACTGTGGTATTACTCTAGTATGTGTCATTACAATATTACTTTTGCATTACTGTAATATTATTCTTGTATTACTTTGTTATTACAACAATATCACTTTAGCATTACTGTTCTATTACTCTTGTATTACTTTATTATTACAACAATATTATTTTAGCATTACTGTAGTATTACTCCGGTACTACTGTAGTATTACTCTAGTGTATGTTTTTACAACAATATTACTTTCACATTACTGTAGTATTACTCTTGTATTACTTTGTTATTACAACAATATTATTTTAGCATTACTGTAGTATTACTCCAATACTACTGTAGTATTACTCTAGTGTATGTTTTTACAACAATATTACTTTCACATTACTGTAGTATTACTCTTGTATT
>JBCNYH010000010.1:20360887-20377960 GCA_039654325.1 Tandanus tandanus
GAGTCGGCTGAGATGGGCACCAGCCTCCCCGCGACCCTAATTAGGAATAAGCGGTTCAGAAAATGAATGAATGAATTTGAATTTTGATGGTAAGTTTTTGCAACAGAACTAAATCTATGTTTTCACAGCAGTGTGGGTGGATATGAGCAGTATGGTGGTGCAGTGGTTAGCACTGTCACCCCACAGCAAGAAAGTTCTAGGCTTCGATCTTCATGGCCAACTGGATATTTCCTGTGTGTAGTGTGCATGTTTTCTGTACTTGTATGGGCTTCCTCCAGGGGCTCCAGTTACCTCCCGCTGTCCAAAGGCTGGTATATTAGATCAACTGACTGCTCTAAATTGCCCATAGGTGTGGATATGGGTGTGAATGGCTGTTTGTTTCTTTCTTAACCATGCAAAAGATTGGTAACCTGTTCAGGTTGTAGCACGCCATTTGCCCAATGTCAAGTTAGATTGCTCCAGTTTCCCCCCACAACCCTGAAAGCAGTATAGATAATAGATGCATTGATCCATTCATAGGCTCACATCATTGTATTTATCTCTACCTCACTAGATCTCTTTCAATGATTTAAACTTTGTCTCACTTGAACCAGATCCTTGGATTAAACTCTGCCTCACTTGAACAGCATCCTCAGATTCAGAGCTTCTTCTCTTGAACAGGATCTGAGATTTCAACACTGTGTTACTTGATCTAGAGCATCTGATTTGATTTGCCTTGTTTAAGGTAGATCCTTTCATTTTCCTATGCCTTGCTTGATTAAGTTTCTCATGTCTGAATTTGCTTCACTTGATCTAGATCACTGGATTCAACTCTGCCTTTAGATTCTATGGTTTCTTGCTTTATATATACTCTCAGATTCAACCCTGTCTCATTCAGTGTAGAATCTCTGATTCAGCTCTGACACACTTGAGTAGAAAATCAGATCCAACTTTGGCTTACTCAGTCTAGATCTTTAGATCTGACTTGGTCTCGCTTGATCTAGATCCTTGGATACAACACTGAATCAGGTGATCGAGATCTGTGGCATTGCATCGTTTGATCTAAATCATCATTTGATCTAGAGCCTCAGATTTGAATCTGCCTTATTGATTTAGTTTCTCGGATCTTCACTTGCTTTAGATCCTTGGATTTATGTCTGCCTTGGGATTCTACTTGTCTAGCTAAATGTATGTCCATAGAGTAAACTTTGCCTCATTCTGTTTAGAATGTCAGATTCAGGTCTGACAAACTTGAGCTAGAAAATCAGATCCAATTCTGGCTCACTTAGTCAAGCTCTTTAGATCTGACTTGGTATCTCTTAATCTAGATCCTTGGATTCATCACTTGATGACGACACCACTTGATCTGGATCTGTCTCTACATCATTTGATTTTGGTGATCATTTGTTGTACAGCCTCAGATTTGACTTGGCATCATTGGGTCTTGACCCTCATATTTGACTGTAACTCTTTATCCAGATATTCAAATTTGATCATTCCTTCCTTGATCTACATCATCAGATTTAACTCTGTGCAAAGAGGCTTAGGTTTGACTGTGCCTCACTTCATCTAGATTCTCAGATTTGATTGTGCTTCACTTGATCAGGATCCTCAGATTCAACACTGCCTCACTTGATCCAGAGACTCAGATTTGCCTCTTCTTTTCTTGTATGTTGGTTTAGATAAAAACATTTGACAAACATACCAGTCTAATGTAAATAACAATGTTTTCAACATTGATGCAAGTCAAGTCAGTATCCATGGCAACACACTGACCATTCAGTGACCCGATGTTCATTGTTGGTGCAGAAAAGATGTTGTTATCAGTTTATTTTGCTCAATCCTGGTCCATCTTCATCTGTCAGCTAAATCTGTCCACTTTTTTAGCCCATATTAAATTTGTTATCAAACTCTTCATATCTCCTTATTCTAATTTGCAAGAACTTTCCTGCCTACCATCTTGATCACATTTTCTAAACAAAGAAAACCAAATGAATGGAGACATAAATAAAAAAGAAAAAAAAAAAAGAAAAAAGATTTTTGTTAGGAATACCACACAATAAGTACATTTTGGCGATTTTTTTTCTTTATTTCAAAAATGGATCCTTTTTAGAAAAGCAGCTTTGAATGGATCTAGATTATGCTTAGGCAAAATGGAACACAAAGACCCACGCTGAATAACAAACAGAGTTAAAGTAGATTTTGCAAGGACACCTGGTACGCGTTGATGATAATCACTGCAGTATAGCAAAAGACATGAAAGGATAATAGTAAGCTAGGCTTAAGAGATCTCATGGTAATTTTAATTTCCATGTGACAACTTAGTTGTACAATGATGGTTAAAGCACACACAAAGCTCCTCTAACCTTCCATGTTACAGATGTATGAAGACTTAGTAATGGTGGAAAACAGAGTAGAACATAGTCTCTACACCTCCCTGGTGTGGTGTTTCGGGCATGTCCAACCAGAAAGAGACCCCGGGGTTGACCAAGAACATGCTGGAGGGACTATGTCTCTTGGCTGGTCTGGGAATGCCTTAGTGTCCTCCCGGAAGAGCTGGAGGAAGTAGCTGGGGAGAGGGACATCTGGACCTCACTGCTTAGGCTGCTGTCCCCTTGACCCGACCCCAGATCAAGCGGAAGAAAATGAAGAGGAAGATGAATGTAGTCTCTATGCTTTCATAAATAAATTTGTATCATATTCATCTCTGTGACTCCTGAATTTCCAGACTTCACCTCCCATAATCCTCATTTTGTGACCTCATCACAGTTAATGATTATTAATGACCCTCACCTGTCTGTAGTCAGTTTACTTCCGGCTACGGCTTGCACCATCATTCGCCATTTGGTCGTATTGATTTTAAACTATAGCTTCTTGATTTAGTGTGCAATTTATTCCTGTTTGCTGATCATCCAACCACATGTATGCCTCCCATTTCGGAGTATTGCCAAACCCTTTGGTTTGTTTGTTATTGGTTGCACTAAAACCATAATATGGCACATGTGGATCTCCCTACTTCATTTCGATTTATAATCAGACCAGACCTAATTTTCAAAAAGTGTAACCATTGATACAGAGAATTAGGTTATTTGAGAATCGAAGGCTTTATTAGTAAATTAGGTACAAATTTTCAAAGGATAATACATGTGTATATTGATTTCCATTGGGCAATGAATATATTCATTGGTTTTCATTGAACAGTGCATATATTCACTGGTTTCCATTAAGCAATGCTTATTGATTTCCTTTGGACAACACATGTATCCATTGGATCCCACTGCCCAATGCATGTATCCATTGGTCCCCATTAAAAATGTATGCATCAATTGGTCCAATGCATGTACCTATCCATTGGACTCCACTGGACATTGCATGCATCCATTGGTTTCCATAAGATAATACATGATCCTTTGACTTCCAGTGGACAATGCATGTACTAACTGGTTCCAACTGGAGAATTAATCAATTCATTAGTTTTAATTGGGTAATACATGTATACATTGGCTGCCATTGGACAATAATTCTATGTTGAGGATCCCATTGGACAACATATCCATCCATTTGTTCTAATAGTAAAATGCATGTGAGAGGCAGGAACAGATTGGGGGAATACATTTAGAGCATTTGACAGCGAGTCATATCCAGAATGACTTGCAGGGGTGAAAGTGTGTTACATCCGTACATATAAAACTGAGTGGTTGAGAGTTAACAGCCTTGCATAGGGCTCAATGGTGGTGCTGGGATTTTACAACAATTCAGCAGTAGTCCAGTACCTTGATCACAGACCTACCAATGCCCGTCCAGTTAGTGATGCTATTGGCGTGTAAAAAATGTTGCCTATGAAGGCTGTATTCCAAGACAGAAAGGCATTAAAGCTTGGTAATTATCACTGGTGTATTTTAGTAACCTGAAAATATAGTGGTGTATCACTTCTGTAGATATCAATGCTAATGACTAAGAAGACAGCAGGGTATCAAAGGAAGCTGTTTTCCATATGTACTACATATACTATATATACTCACTCTCTCTCACTCGCTCATTTTCACAGCCAATTAATCCTATTAGGCTCATTGGGAAGCTGGCGAATATCTCAGTCGACACTGGCGGAAAGCAGGATACACCCTGAACAGCTCACCAGACCGTTGCAGGGCTACACACACATACACAACTATTCACGCTCACACCTAGGGTCAGTTTGGAACAGCCAGTTAGTGTGCTGTAATGTGTATGTCTTTGGGCTGTGGGAGGAAACCAGAATTCCCAGAGGAAGTCCACGCAAGCACGGGGAGAACATGAAAACTCCACACAGAAATGACCTCAGCGAGCCCGGGACTCGAACCCAGAACCTTCTTACTGTAAGGCAGACATGCTAACCACTACACCACCATGCCACTCCTTCTACATACACTATATACTGTTAAAATAATATCTGTAGTGCATAAAAAATGATATTGCATTGAAATAAATTAGCTAGCAATACTGCGTTCCCCGACAAACACATCATGCCTTCCCACATCCATGCCCCATTGCAGTGTACAACTTGCACTTCGTTTTCCTATCAGTGTCTCTCAAACCTGACACGCACTGCTCAACACGACATTCCAACCCACTGCATTCAGCACACATATAGTATCTTAAGACACTTTCTCGCTCAGGCTTTGTTAAAACGTTCACCAAATTAACGAACACAGAATAAACGTGAATGCCACTCTCGTCTTGAATGAGTGCTGGTGATGTTGTCCTGCAACTATGCGGCTTTTCTTTTAGAATTTGAGAATCGGGAGAACACATTTGCACCTGACACGTCCAAGCTTTGAATTCCTAACATGAACAGAATTTGCCCTCTCCCACACACGTACACCTACATGCAGCACAGCAACGAGCTGGTAGAGGCCAAGGCGAAATCAGCAAGGGGAAGGGGTGGTGGGGGTGGGGGGGATGGAGGGGTGGCCGTATCAACACCGAGCTGTGAATCATCAACATAACTGTAGCAGATGCAGAACATTTGAGTTATTTCCACTCGGATGACAGAGCTGTGCTGTTTTGCCTATTTGTTTTACATGCTTAACATTTTGGACGTGCAATGCCATGCTCGTCTGGCTAATGAGGCCTTACTTTTTTGTAAGAATGTCCTATAATATCACCGTAGAAACAGACATTGTTTTTTTGTTACTTTATTCTATATTTTCACTGAACTTATATTGAGCTTGGTTTGAAAGTGCACTGAGCTACAAACTCATTCATTTGGCGAATTGGTTGATCCTACTCAGGTCACACGGAGCCTGGAGCCTATCTCAGCCCACTCTAGTTAAAGGGCAGGGTGCACCCTAAACAATTCATAGCGCTAACACACACACACAACCATTCACACTCACATTCACACCTAGGGACAACAGCCAGTTAGCGTATTGTGCATGTCTTTTGACTGTGGGAGAAAACTGGAGTACACAGAGGAAACACACACAGGCATTGGGAGAACATGCAAACTTCACACTGACACTCTCCCACCAAGGCCGGGACTCGAACCCAGGACCTTCTTTCTACAAAATCATCGTCTCTCTCTTTCATTTTCCTAAACGCTTAATCCTATTATTAGGGCCGCAGGGAGGCTGAGCCAATCCCAGCCAACACTGGGTTAAGGCGGGGTACACCCTGAACAGCTCACAAGACAGTCGCAGGGCAACACACACAAACTATTCACACTCACATCTAGGGGCAATTTGAAACAGCCAAATAGAATAATGTTCATGTCTTTGGACTGTGGGAGAAAACCACAGTACCCAGAGGAAACCTACAAAAGCATGATGAGAACATGCAAACTAGTGATAAAATCAGTTCAGCCATAATATTTCTTTTTTTCTAACATCTTCAAAAAAATAAATAAATAAACATTAAATCTAGCATGTTTAAGGGTTTGATGGCTCGCCCATTGGAGGAAATAACCGTAACCAAGGCTTTCGTTCTTCTAAATAAAGCCATTTTCAGAAGGTAATATCTACCCTTATCCAATAACTTAATAACAGAATCATGTTAACTGATGACAGCTGTTAAAATATAACTGTTTAGGAAGCAGTTCCACCTTGCTGGATAGCATTAGATGTCAGACGGAGAGCAAAATCCTAAATCTCCGTTTGCATGTGTTTCTTGTCCGCTTCTCATCTGCGAATGTGTACCTTGTCAGGTAAGGTCTGTTTAAACTGGCAGAAAGTTTTGTGCACTGGGCATGCATTTTGTTCGGAACTTGTGCATTCCTCATCCTGCAGTTTGCATCCACTGATGTCCGGTGGACCTGACCCGCAGGTCCTAATTCACATGCAGCAGGTGTGACGCACATAGACTGAATGTTCAGCGGACGATTGCTTACAACGAATGCATGGGAACTGAGGAATAAGGGATGTGTAACGGGCTTAACCGGAAATAACTGATGTCTTCAGGATACGTGAAGTTTAAACTACTATATATGTAATGGATTATCACCAGGTCCAAAATATACAGCGACCTACATCCTCTGGGGTATGGTGAAAGCCTAGGGCAGTAACGGGGATGATTTTCACCAATAGATCATCTTCTTTCACAAGGTTTCCATCCACTGAACATCTGTTCACTATAATTCCAGTGTCTCATTTGCAGAATTTCCACTTAGATACATAATGGAATTTTTTGTTGAGGTGGCTGTCGTCATGTTTAATGTTGAAGACGTGGGACGCCATGCTAACATCTGACTAATGAGGCTAATGAGGATCTTCAGATTCACAGGCTGCCATGCCTGTCAAAGATTGCACTTTTGGTCATTTCACAGGCTCGACACAAACAATAACATTCTTTGGTGCTGCTTAGTGCTGAGACGTTCCATTTATTTCGGCTGACTGAGAAACACTTACTCAGACATGCAAAAAAAATGACTCAGATCTCCACCTTCAGCACGATCACAGACAAAAAAAAAGTCAGCTCTTTTACTCAAATCCAGCTCCAGACTTCACACAAAAAAGGAATGATATGATAACTCATAATAATTACTCAAGAGCAGTGTTTATTTGGCGATGCTTATGCATCCATTGAGAAATTAAGGGTCTAAAGCATCTCCGATGGACTAGCGAAGGTTGTGAGGATGCAGTTAGAAATCTAGAAGCCATAAAGGCTTGTCAGGTGACATAAAGATGTGTTTTGTTAATTCTGATGACATTTTCATTCATTTGTCTGTCAGTCCTGTCAGTATGGATTCAGAGTCTGTGCCAGGAATACTGGGTGTGAGACAGAAATAATTAAGGCATAAGACACACACCTCCATACCACCCTGTGAACTCCCAATCCCGTCTAATCTCGGAAGCTGAGCAGGGTTGGGCCTGGAGAGTACTTGGATGGAAGACTGCCTGTGAATATGAGGTGCTATGCAAGGGGTGCCGAGGCAGAACACCCACGTGTAATATGCCTAGCCTAGTCAACCATGAGTACCTGGTGCTCAGTGGCAGCTGAAGCCTGGAACAGGCATGGCACATGAAGAAGAAGAAGAAGAAGAAGAAGAAGACGGCACACATTCACACCATGGAGCAAATTAGTGTACTAAGTCCACCTTTTGACATGATTAAGAATAACAGAGAACCCCCCCAAAACTTTTTTCACAGACATGGAACTTCACCCAAACAGTAACCTGAGCTCAGGGTAGACTGGGGACTCTGGAACTATGAGGTGCCAAACCATACTCGCAGCCCCTTGTATGTGCATTCACTGCAAAAATGACATCTTTGTAAGTTAAACTATCTTGAACATAGATAAAAGCATCTGGTATTTCCTGTTAGAGGATTGCAAGACATTAGCTCTGACATTATTAAACCAGACTGGAAGCAACTTATTCCAACATTTCTTGTCAAGGTAAATTATCTGTCCATGCAGCAAAGTAATTTCACTGGTATTGAGTCATTTCTTTCTTGAAATTCAGGGTCCACTTCTTGCATTTCCCTGAACAGTTCTTTGGATAGCTTCCTAATAAACAACCACGCTGTGAAAATTCATTCCTTTATCTATTTGCCAAGCCGATTACTCCTACTAGGGGCTTGTGGAGGCTGGAGCCTATCTCAGCCAACTCTGAGCGAAGGTGGGGTATACCCTGAACAGCTCGCCAAGCCATTACAGGACCAACACATGCACACAACCATTCACACAATCACACTGAGGGGCAATTTACAACAGCCAGTTATCCTAATGTGCATGTCTATAGACTGTGGGAGGAAACCAGAGTGCCCGGAGGAAACCCAAGCACAAGAACATGCAAACTCCACACAGAAACACCCTCGTCGAGCCCAGGACTCGAACCTACGACCTTCTTGCTGTGAAGCAATCGTGCAAACCACTACTGCCACCCAGACTTAATAATTAAATTAATTAAATTACATTTATGCTACTTGGCAGACAGCCTTATCCAGAGTGAATTACATTTGTCATTTTTATACAACTGAGTGTGAAGGCCTTGCTCAAGGGTCCAACACTGGCAACTTACTGGTACTGGGGCTTGAACCCTCGATCTTCTGATCAGTAACCCAGAGCCTTAATCACTGAGCCACCATTTTTGATTTACTCTAAATTGTCCCTAAATGTGAATGAGTGCCCTGTGATAGACTGGGGTCTAATCTAAGGTGTATTTGTACAATCCACCCTCAGTGTTCCTGGGATAGACTCCAGATTCACCGCCAAGCAGATCGGATTAAAGCACTTACTGAGGATGATTGAAGGAGTAATCAACATGGCAATGTTCCCCTAGCTTCACTAGAACAATGCTAGAACTTCACTTGTGACTGAGGTATGTCCAAAAGTGAAACCTTACTTCAGTTCAGTCAGCAGTCGAAACTTTCTATAGGAGAAAATATCCAGATTTCATCATTTGAAGGGTTTCCCAGCCTGCCACGCATATTATTCTTTAAATGTCATGTGACCGCCTAATTTAAAGCAAATGCCAGAGGATCAGGGTGACAGATATGTCTTGGCACCATTTCAGCCCTCCACTGACATACTGTCGCGCACCATATAAACTGAATTCAACCTTGCCAGAAAACCCAGTACACCTTTTAGTTTATTGAGGCAGATTTATTTAAGGAGTACTCCCCAATTTTCACTCTTTAAACCCTTGAACTGATCTAATATAAAGAAGGAGAATGGCTTCAACCACCCAAGGGGGAAAACACTAACCTCTGACAGGGGGCCCACCTTCGAAAATGCCAGTGCTGCCAATAAAAGCCTATTATATTATATAGAAATGAATATTACGGTATATTAAATATAAATTTCCCCACACACATTCCCCACAGACTTCAGCGCAAAAGAATATCAAATTAGCTCGGTGCGTCTCTGCAGATTTGCTAGCGGCGATTCATTAATTCCAGATGAAATGACAGCCGCGAGCTGTGGTCCACTGGCCTTGTTTCGAGTCCCATCAGGCCGCAGTGACACATGTGTAGTTTTCTTTTAAGTCTGACTTACTTTTTTTCTGTGTCGAAGGAGGCTGAACGTGTGAGGGCTGAAAGTGTGTCAGCTTCATACGGGGGGGAAACTGGGTTACATTGCAAAGAGGTGGGATTGTACTTGTAAGGGGGAAAGTGTGATATAACAGGTGCGCTATAATTAGGGAAGGAGCGGGTACTTTTTGGTGTCCGGTTCCAAACTATTTTCACATTTTACCCGATAACAGAAGTCAGGAATATATGGTGAAGCTCTGGCCATGTGAACTAATGTACAGGGACTCTTGGGAGACATGTTTTTTTTTGCTGGATGTTTTTTAATAAGGTGTGGCCATGAATTATTATACTGAGGCCACAAGCTAATATATTGAGGCCATGACTTAATATGCTGTGGGAAGCTCATACTTAATACACGGCCTCTGTTTTATTATTTGCTGGAAATGGGTAAAAAAAAAGAAAAGTGCGTTTGTTTTGAGAATTCGCTCGATATCGAGCGTGCTATATTCAGTTCACAGCATCATTGACTCCAGTATGTCTTTATGCCTCGTTC
Organism: Tandanus tandanus; assembly: GCA_039654325.1. Lineage (NCBI taxonomy): Eukaryota > Metazoa > Chordata > Actinopteri > Siluriformes > Plotosidae > Tandanus > Tandanus tandanus. The sequence goes on from JBCNYH010000010.1 coordinate 20,370,866, forward strand.
CAAGACTGAAGTGCAATATAATCTATTATCTTTCTGCTTAAGTTGCTGTGGGCAGAAGACTCTCATACTATTCACTTCTTTCTGTCTCACTCGGTTAAAAAAATACAATCATCACTGCCACAAAAATGCCCTGAAAAAGATCTTGAGAAACACAATATATTATTTGGCTTAAATTTATTTCATTGATGTTCAAATTTATCAGGCCGTTTTTGTGTTTCTCCGGCATGGTGGTGTAGTGGTTAGCATGTCTGCCTCACAGCAAGAAGGTACTATGTTCAAGTCCCAGCTTTGCATGTTTTCCTCGTTGGGTTTCCTCCAGGTACTCCAGTTTCTTTCCACAGTCCAAAGACAAGCACATTAGGCCAATGTGCCTTACTGCCCCTAGGTGTGAGTGTAATAGTGAATGGTTTTGTGTGTGTGTGTGTGTGTGTGTGTGTGTATTAGCCCTGCAATGGACTACCAAGCTGTTCACCCAGAGTCGGTTGAGTTAGGCTCCAGCCTCCATGTGACCCTAGAAGGATTAACCAGTTCAGCAAATGGATAAATGGATGAATATCTCGAGAAAGACTTCTCCAATCGTCATCAAATTTTGCATACTTGCTCATTTGGCATTTGTCCAGAAGCCCATTGTTTTTCCGAACGCTGCATTAAGATTTCATGAATTTATTAGCAATGCTGTCCTTAAGCCACTGCGGCTTGTTGCTGTGTTGTTGGACTGTACCATTGGAGTTTTAACTGTGGGGGTGGTTTAGGTGACAAATATAGCCTACAGTCTCTTAGCTTTGATGGCTCTTTTAGTATTCAAACAATTCGAGAAACAGTGCACTTTACATAAATCAACAACAATAATAGTAATAATAATAAACCCAGGATGCCTCCTCTACTGTGCTCAACTGAACACTTACTCATCTGTGAACCACTTAATCCTATTAGGAAAGGCTGAAGCCTATCTCATCTGACACTGGCCAAAGGCATAGTACACTCTCAACAGCTCGCCAGGCTATCGCAGGGAAACACACACAACCATTCACACTCACCCCTAGGGGCAATTTGGGCATGCAAACTCCGTACAGAAATGCCCGAGGCCAGGAATCGAACCCAGGACCTGCTTGCTTGAGGTGGACATGCTAACCGCTACGCCACCATGCTGCCTCTCAACTGAACCTTTCATTAAAGTAACTTTCAGTGTTGCAGTAATGCTCCTCCTCTCTCGATGCTCTTGATCATGAGGTTGTGGGTTTGAATCCGTGTAAGACCCCTGGGCAAGGTCTCATCCGCAAGTGTGCCTCTGTCCTTGCAGCTGTATGAATGGGTACCAGTACCAGTAAAAATACTGGGAAGGTAACCGGTGGTGGACTAGCATCACGTCCAGGAGGTTTTGAACTCATAGACGCTTCGCGGTACAGAAAGCAGGAAAAGCTTTGGCCTGATGACCCGGTAGATTCGGATGTAAAAGCCCAACAGACTTTAACTTTTTTCTTTCACCTCTTGAGGGAATTAATTTTTATGTTTTTTACTTTTAAGATGGAGTAGTGTTAATGAGTCAAGGCTATAAGCTTAAAATGAAGTTCCACTCTTTCCATGGTCATTCTGTCATTTTCCATGGCAACAAGATACCAAGGTTGTGCAAATGAATTACATGTGAGCCTTACTGGAGATAGGTCACCAGTCTCATGTGCAGGTCAATGACAAGAGTTTATGAAGAAAGAGCTTAACAACCTTAGCATTATTTTTGCCATCTGCGCTAAAACAACAAAGAATAAGTAACTCCGACCACCACACAATGCCTTGAATCAAAACAGGGACATGCACATCTGGATGGTCTGTGGCTGACTTGGTGTTTGGCAGCCATTTACTCTTGCTTGAGTCACAGCGATCTCACAGAGAGGTGAGATTTTTAATGAAGACTGGCTAGTCCATACTGCGCATGCCCAACTGATGACAAATTCCCTTTAATGGCAGTAAAACTATCATTACCACCAGTTGATGGCGGTTTGGGTTGCTATTACAAAAAAATCTCATTAGATAACCAGGTATTTAGCGTTATAAAGAGTTACAAGCCTTTAGGGCAGTGTTCATGTGGTTACACGACACATAAACCCTTAATGGCAAATGACCCAAACCTTTTCCATAGCATAGAAACTTATTCATAAAGCTGCCAGGTATAATATTGCTTTTTTCCTAACATAACAACATCATAAGATATGAGTGGAGATTAGATATCCTTTGTTGGCAGAAGTTTCCATACAGTTAAAATGTGTCAGTGTTAATATCAAGCAACTTTTGCCAATTTTCTTCTCATCCTCATGCGTCATAAGGTCAATGGATGGACATAAGATTGTTAAGAACTGACTTCAGTATGAATAACTTTGCAGCTAAACAGAGAGTCTGCTCACGCTTCCATGTCAAACATCTAAAGCCTCAAATGCACTTCAAAGTATCATTCATTCATTCACTTTCTGAAGCGCTCAATCCTAATTAGGGTCGCGGGGAGGCTGGTGCCCACCACAGCCGACTCTGGGCGAGGGCAGAGTACACCCTGGACAGCTCGCAAGGCCATCGCAGGGCAAAAACGCGCTGACGGCAATCCAATGGCCTACTCTTTTCGAACGTCAGCAACGGTTCTTTTACATGCCTCTCACCACAGACAGTGAGAGACATGGCTGACCTTTGATAACCCAGTTAGCTGCACTGGGGGGGACAGCAGTGACAACTTGGTGATAGTGGTGCTTGAACCCCAACCACACCTCTTAGTAAATTCACATGACTATTATTATTTTAACACTATTGTCTTTATGCTGCCTTTTTTGTGAAAGCAAAAAAAAAAACAAAAAGAAAAAAAACCCACGATCATTATAAACAGGTTAGATTCATAACATACAAGCTTATTTATTCTCTTTCAGACCTGGCTCACAAAAATGGACAAAAAAAATAACTGCTACCCGAGTGAAAAACCCTGTGACTGTAACACGTGTCAGTTATGTGCCATTTCTACCTTGACACCTTTAAACTAGAGTGTGGGAGCAGAGCAGCTTCTGAAACCACATCTTGGCTGCGTTTCTCTTCAGCTCGTCTGCTGACTGGCTGACGTCATGAGACCTTTGCCAAAATTCTGTTTGGACGGATGAAGCCTCTCATTCTCATCAGCACTGGAAAGCTCTGAAAGCCTCAATAAGGCTGATTTCAGATATCACACACACACACACACACACATCCACACACACACACACACACACACACACACACACACACACACACACGCGCTCACTCTATTGCCTCCTCCCATACCCGTAAAACAGTTAACCCTCTCTCTCCCACACACATACACACACACACTCGCTCTGTTTCCCCCTCCCATACCCATAAAACAGTTAATGGCAACATGAATAACACCATTACCCTATAACCATTACAGTATACACCAGATTTCACTGCTTGTGCTAAATCAAAAAAAAATCTCATTTCTCTCATTATATGTGGAATGTTGGTGACTAAATCAGTAACAGTAACAGTTCTGTCATCAAATTAGTAATTACGATTGATTTATGAAGAGGTTAAATATTGCAGTTAAAGTATTATGCCCGTGTGTTGATATTCACATAATGTTTGTCTTATTACAATATTTAAAACTGAAACTTTTTGTCTTATTATTCACTACTTCTTCCTTTCTTTTTCCTCTTTCAATTCGAAAACGCTATAAATTTTTCCACGCTATATACGTTTTTCCAAAACGCTATATATCCACATTTTTGTCAATTCGCAATAAATCCACTAAACATAACTAAGAATACAAACAGCATGAAAAACACTTTTTACACATGAAAAACAGCTCCAAGACTAGAACACAAGAATAAACAGAATAACAGAATAACAGAATAAACACAAAACACAAAACAAAAAGAATAAAAACAGGACGAAAAATCCACCAGCAATCAATTTCATGTCACTGTTTGTTAGGCAGGGGTGTACAGTGTACCGGAATACCACACTCCTCATAACTATCTGCAATGTCTGTCTCAAATGCTGTCAACCTCATAACGATGAGAAATATGGTTTCCAATTCAGAAGTCCAAAAGCGAGACGTGCACCATATACATTTTTTAGTTTAAAGGCAGTGTAACTGTCAGTAACTGCCTGCTTAATTACTATGGCAATGACCAGCTGTGTCATGCACCTCATAGACACACCTGTAGCTCGTTAAAACACAAAAACGAGTCACGCACACACATTGCCTATTTGTTTGGCTCCAGACAGGCAGATGGAATATGTAATAGCATAAGTATGTAAATATGTATAGACATGTATGTATATCTAAGTATGTGTAGAGCCGTGCTATTCAATTGGAGCTTTGACTTGACTATTCTATTTTAAAAAGTAAAAAAATATATATATTATTATTATTTTTTTTAAATCTGAAGTTAATATTTTTTGGATGGTTCTGTGTCACAACTGTTTTTTCACCACGCTTGCCCTGCTTCACTGTGTCACATGTTGTTGTAACGGGCCAATCACCTTATGAGGTATCAGCTTTCGTCCCCTCATTTGGGATTGTTTTCATGATCCAACCCTCATTCCAAATTAATTGAATAGCCCTGGTATAGAGCTTGGCCTGTTTTGCCACAGCTACTTAGAAACCTGTGTAAACTGTAAGGAATTTTCAAGTATTCTATAGTTGTGCATGCCAGTTTTCACGTATTTTCCAGCAATGGTTGCAGCCACATCTAAAAATTTCTTCAGAAATTTTTCTTTTCTAGTTTTTCTTCTTCCATCGCACTTAATGTGGCCCAAACGGCAAAGTGTACACACGCAATGTATATATCAAAACGTGCGTCTCAGCACCGCGAAGTGTGCTATTAGTTTTATTGCCGTTTTGCGTTACCATGGCGACACAATTAGCCAAAAACCACGCCAAAACATCAGAATGAAATGAATGGGGAGAGGTCGACAAACAATCATATAAACTCACCTAACCTTGACACCTCGCCAAGAAGCCATACTTTCACATAGAAACTTGGTTGAACTTATAAAACGTAGACACTGAAGTTGTATTTTTGACAGTCAAAACGGTTTTCTCTTAATATTTGATCAAGTGTCATAAGGATTTCTGAGTCAGTTTGTGTATTTATAATCTAATATAATTATCTTGAAATATTTTTTATTTAACTCGCTCCTACTCCCATAATTTTCACTCTACACAAATAAATTTTACATGAAAACTGAGGAAAATTTGTGCTGGTTCTGACCATGTAACTTTCGAGTCAACAGCCCTTGTCGAAGTTAAATGGCGAGACTCTGACTGACAGATGTATCCTGAATTTCCCCATAGAAATCAATACAAAATAGAGGTTTTTAAAATCATTTTTAAATCATGACTGCTTAAACACTTTTTACAGTACAGCCAAACAATTTATATCCCTGCGTTCACCCGATTCTTGGCTCTCAAACATTCTCAACCTCATTTATGATGGGAAATACGGTTTTCAAATCAGAAGTCCAAAAGCAAGACACGCCGCATTGCCTTTTTTACTCAAAAACTGTAAGCCAACTTCATCTCTATGGCAACGACCAGCTGTGCCATGCACCTCATGCACACACCTGTAGCTCATTTAAACACAAAAACGAGTCATGTACACACATTGCCTGTTTGTTTGACTCCAGACAGGCAGATGGGCTATGTAATAAAATAAATATGTAAATATGTATAGATATGTATGTATATCTAAATATGTACAGAGCCAGGCTATTCAATTGGAGCTTTGAGTTGGCTATTCTTTAATAAAAAAAAAAAGATAAAACATTATTAAAAATAAAACATTATTAAAGAAATAATTATTTAAAGTTAATTATTAAAGTTCATATTTTTTGGATGTGTTCTGTTTTTTCAACACTTTTGCCTCGCCTCACTGTGTCACATCCTGTTGTAGCAGACCAATCACCTTTTGAGGTATTTGCTCTCCTCCCCGCATTTGGGATTGTTCCCTTCTATAAACAAGTTATTATAAAATGAATTAGTCTTGATATACGTTGGATTCTTATATAGGGGGTTTGAGAGCTCTTATGACAAACTTAAGTAAGGGAAATCATATGGGATCTCTGCTTTTAGGCACTGCCTAAATCTATATATTATGTCACACCTTTGTACCCCTGGATTATGCATATGACCTGAGTTCTTTTCACTTGCTTTCATCAGCTGATTTCCACATTAATTTGTATTACCTGTCTTGTTAGTTTAACAATTTAACAATTTCATGTTCATGTGTTACCACAAATATTTTGTTTATTTGTGTGTGCATGTGTGTGTGGCGTGGGGGTGATAATGAGCACAAAGGACTGATTGCATTATGACACAGAGGCTGCCATCAATTCTCAAATCTCCATACAGGGTAGTGCCAGACATGTGACATAGAAAACACTTGCTGACTGAGGGCCCCTAGTGGCCAAAAATTATACAGTGAACAGTTCAGATCATGACAAGACGGGCAGTTTAGAGATAATAATAAGGAAAACAATCAAATAATGATGCTTTTTAAAGCAGGTGATGTAAACAGGTGTTTTGTATTTGGTACAAAAACTGCCCTTTGATGTGTGAAGATGGGCCAAGGATCTCCAGTTTGTCACCAAATGCATGAGAAAATTATTGAAATGTTTAAACCCAATATTCCTAAAATAAAGATAGAAAGGAGTTTGGTTATTTCACCATCTAAGATGCATGATATTAGTAAATGTTTTAAGGTGCATAAAGGGCAAAGATGCAAGAATAAGATGAACACCCATGATCTTTGATCCCTCAGACAGCACTGCACCAAAAATTGTCATTCATCTATAGCTATCACAAACACATGGACTATGGATTTATTTCACCAAACCTTTTTGAATCACTACAATACATAATTATATCCACATGGCCACTTAAAACATTATGATGTAAAAGAAGCCATATATCATGTTTCTAAAAGTGCCCTACAACGCCAAAAGGAAGTAAGTGACATTTTGGTCAATAATGAGATTTTGCAATAAATGGGCTCTGGATAGCTGTTTACACCTTTTAAAAGTGTGTTTGTGTGAAAATAAAAACCAGCAGTGCAGAATGAAATT
>JBCNYH010000010.1:20378060-20406066 GCA_039654325.1 Tandanus tandanus
TGATGATAGAGCGAAACCGAAGAGAGAAAAAAGAGAGGGGGAAGAGAGAGCACACACACACACACACACACATACACACACACACACACACACACACACACACACACACACACACACACACACTTATACATGTATATATGTATATAACAATGTCAAGCTGTCCTTCCTGTCCTAAGCCACTGGTTAATTACATTTACAAATTACATTCTTTTGTCCATTTTCTTATTTGTCTTTTGCAACAGTTAGACATGAAAGAAAGGGGCAGTTGGTACAAAAATTTCATTCAGCTTAATCCCAATTTCATGAAAAGGAGGCTAAAATAAGAACTTCAGATGGGACAAAAAGCTTCCATAATCTTTGCCATGAGCAGTTAACTATAGAACTCTTCAATTCATAAAATCCAAATATAATTGAAATGCAATTATCTCAATCTCTGCTTACAATGTACAACTTAATTCAATGTTAACAACCATAAACTTTCTAACCTGGAATCACTGCAGTGCTTGGAATGCTGCAAAACCTACGCATAATGCCGCCCCCGCTAAGAAACTCAGCACCAGCTGACAGTGTTACTCACTGCCACTTTCTAACTGATAAGCGGAAAATGGCCTTGAGGGAAGGACCGCATGCAGAAACTGTTGAATAATAAAACTCAGGAAGTTCCGAACATGTAAAAAACTTCCGATGCGTGATGGTAACCACTGACATAACCACCAACCAGATGCACATTTTTTACATAAACAAGTAGAAACTTTCCATTGTTTTGGTCGATATTAAGTTACCACCAAGCTCACACATACAAAAATACCGTGCAATGCACAGTGAACCCCTCGGCTGTCATCAAATGTAAAACATTGAATGGGTTATTTTTTTGTGACATTATTGTGACAGAATGCATGCATCATTGCCTAACCACTATGCATGCCCCCGTCCCCCTGCATAGCTTTTGTGAGAGGAGGCTTTGTGTCTCCCCTCCATCAAAGAGGGGTCAACCCAGGCATTTGTGGTTATTATGTAATACGTGTCCCCCTACACCATACAGGAGTCCCCCCTGCCTTTGTGGCTATGTAACCCCTACAAATAACTAAAAGTAGAACAACTTTGTCTTTGGCCTAGCGTAGGACCACCTGAAGGATTTGCTGCCAAATTTATAAATAATCATTAACTAATATCTCGATTAATAATTAACATATCAATCTGATTTTTGAAAACCTTCTGCGTCACATCATGATGCATGGCTGACACAAATTTGGGGGCGATTGGTAAAGTTCTGGAGGAGCTATCGATCGGCGATCATAGTATGGATATTATACGGGCTGTAATGGACACGGACGGACTGACAGACGGCAAAGGATCTCTCTCGCATAACCCCGTCGGCTTAGTAAAGCCGAGGGGTAAAAATTGCTAGCTTGTATATTTATCTAACTTACTCTCACTTCCTGTCCTACACCCATGATGCATTGGGTCACTTTTGTGGTTTCTGTTGCAATGTATGTTTTTACTTGAAAGGGTTACAAGACCCCTGCAGAACCTTTTCTCTAGAACAAACATTCATGACATTCACACTCCTATTCACATTATTTATACGAAATAATTAGCCTGATAATCTTACTTACAGGATGGGAAAAACTGTCAGCTAACAGGAATTACACCAAAAGGTTCAATGGATATCAGGAAAAATTGGGTAAATAGCCAGGTATGTGTTATTTACAATATATTAGCCGTCAGCGTGTTTCTGCCCTGCGATGGCCTGGCGAGCTGTCTAGGGTGCACTCTGCCCTCGCCCAGAGTTGGCTGAGATGGGCGCCAGCCTCCCCGCGACCCTAATTAGGAATAAGCGGTTCAGAAAATGAATGAATGAATGATATTATAACACTTTACCTGAAGGCATTGTTAATATGGCTGCTGCATGACACTAACATGATGGGTTGATGACATAAATTACTTAAAACTGTATAAAAGCTTATTGCAAAAGCTGTTAGCTGTGATGAAAATTGGTTTTGCCAATTTTGAGGTCATTTCCATGCATCACATTCATCAAGCTACTGCATATTTCAACAACTTTTTATAAGCGAGAAAAGTAAGATCTCTGAAGTATTTTCAATAAAAAGTAAACAACTTAACAGGGGCCGGTGATGTAGTGGTTAGGGTGCTGGGCTTATGATCGATAGGCCTGGGTTCGAATCCCATGCTAAGACCCCTGGGCAAGGTCTTAACCACAACTGTGCCTCTGTCCATCCAGCAGCATAAATGGGTACCAGTAAAAAAATACTGGGAAGGTAATCTGTGATGGACTAGCATCCCATCCTAGTTGCTATATAAACTGGGGATAAGTTCCAGCCTGTAAAAGTCCAATAAACAGAAACTGCTTAATGGATGTAAATAAAACTCAGATAAGCTGGAGTGGATCCTGTAAATATAATTTGATACAGAAAGAAACCATTAATACCAAATAGCCTCAAATAAAAATTAAGTCAAGATCCTCTTGTGAGTTCACAATATACATCTTCCAGTATACAGTCTTGTGTGGTTGTAGGTGTATCTTTGTTCAACTATGTTCAATAAAGCAGGAGTGTTTGCCAGGCGTCACATGTATGCATGGGGAATACAGTCACTGTGGTATGCATGCCTTTCTGATGTACATATTGTCTGTGACATAATCCCCATTTGTTGCTCGCAATCACTGCAATGTCTTACAGTACAGCTGGTTTTTGACACCACAGACATGCTGTCAGAACTTGCACAGAGCTTGATTTTAATTGAGCTTCGATTGTGCAAATCTATTAGATTAAATTCAGATTATTTCCTAAAAAGCAAGGTCTTGGCAAAATGCCAGCTAGACAAATAACTTGACCAATCTGGCAACCCTGTTGTTATCTGTCCACTTCTCATTGACTGAAAATGTCCATGGAGCTTGCGTGGGGCAGTGTGATTCCTGCCCCAAAAGACATCTACTACGGTTCCTGTTTTGAACACAAGATGTAACAATCGCTGCTGAATGTACTGTAAATAATAATAACAACTGTGGGGATAAATGGGAAACACTCCAGATTCCCCTTTCTCACTCTCAATCATTGCAGAATATCTTACAGTACAACTGGTTCTCCACACAGTAGACATGGTGTCTGATCTTGTACTGTGCCTTTATTGTGTTTAATTCTTTTTATTTGCTAAAAAAAAAAAAAAAATCAAAGACGCTGGCAGATAGCTCCTACTTGACCAATTACTAGACCAATCTGACCATCCTGTCATTAATTGTCCACTCCTCCATTAACTGCCCAATAGGGAAAATCACATTAGATGCTACCTAGCCATTATAAACAATTGGCGGCCACTTTGCTGACATTGAACCTGACCTATGCAATGAATTTTGAACTTGACCTTGACAATGACATTGTTATAAAACTTGTTTTAACCTTTGGTCCCAAGTTGCTGCCCTTTAAATTTATAGTCAAGCAGTTTTTGATATATAGGTGTACAACAACTCACCAGCATATATCTACACACAAAAACACAAACTGACAGAAGTGAAAACAATACTATCTGTATACTATCACGGCTGGTACAAATATTCATGGATTTAACATGGGGCAGCGTGATTCCTGCCCCACTGACCTCTGTTGCAGTTCCAGTTTTGACCTGTAGGTGTAACAATATTCACTAAGTGTAAATAATAAAACCTGGGGACATAAACTGTTATGAGTATCTGAAAGGAAAGCCAATCAACAAAATATGATCATTCGAAAGAGGTAATTAGTAATCAATAATTAGACCCCCTCCGACAGACAAAGCTGGTTTTGGTGTTGAAATTCAAACAGCCAACTTAAAAATCAACAAAGCGTGTTTTTTTTTTTTTTAGGTGGGAACACATTTTTCACAACTAGCCCTACATGCACAGGTTGCACCAATCAAAAAACCTTAATCAGACCAAAATAAAGAACTGTCTTGATTATCCAAGAATCATTTTGGTAAGGATCCAGTCTTACTCAGAGCTCCGGCAGCTTGTCCTGTCGCATAGCTACCAGCAATTCAGTCTGAAGATGCCGCTTTTATGTAAGCCTGATCGAAAAAGAAGGGAGGGTTGTGATATCGGTGTGAAACTATGCAGTTCTTGCATTAATCAGCACAGAATGAAGCTCTGAGCTAGTACAGGGAACATGAACAATGAACATGGGTTTGGTGCGAACTTTTAATAATAATCAATGGGTTGTGATTCTAGATTCAAGGTTCTCATCAGTTAAGGTTCCGCATGGGTTTCCTCTGGCTACTCCGGTTTCCTCCGACAGTCCAAAAACATGTGCATTCGGCTAATTGGCTGTTCCAAATTCTAGGTTAACTCAAATGGTAGGTGTGAGTGTGAATGGTTGTGTATGTTGCCCTGTGATAGACTGGCAAGCTGTTTAGGGTCTACTCAACCTTCACCCAGAATTGGCTGGGATGGACTCCAGCCTTCCCGCGACCCTAGTAGGATTACGTGATTCAGCAAATGAATGAATGCATCAATGGCTTGACAGGGGCGGGGCTTAGCTCTGATTTATTGAGCTTACACCATCTACTCTGGTAATTAACAATAAACTGGAAGCCGTGTATAAAGATCTGCGGGTGGGACGTCCAAGGATTGTAGCACTGACTGTGTGGTTCAGTCAATAGGTGATGATGTCATACAGTGTGTAGGGTTAGATGACATACTGGTGGGAAATTATGACAAAAAGAAAAAGAGACAGTGGCACACGGAGTCTGACCCCCAGTGGAGCGTTGCTAAGTGGTCTCCCCGTTACACTGGACATTCCACAGTGAAAGAAATTCACTGAAAGGTGAGAGATGGATCACTTACCCGCTAAGCACAACAATAAAATCCATGACGTTCCAGCCATTTCTCAGGTAGGAGCCCTTGTGGAAAACAAACCCAAGAGCTAGCAGCTTGATGCCAGCTTCGAAACAGAAGATCCCAATAAAATAGGGTTCTGTCTTCTCCTGGTGGAGTGTGAACACAGAGAAATGGAGGTAATGAGTCTATAAGTAAGTCATTCCCAAGAAAGAAAGTTCTCAAGAGTTCATTTCATTTACTTCTTTCTATTCAGCATTAATTCTCCACTCAGTGCTCGCATATTATTTAAGACGTCTTTTTTTTTTTTTTTTTAAATAACAGACCGGTGTCTAGACAGTAGGTGAGCTTGTTTCATCCTTTATGTTTTATTTCATGCATTTTATTAAGTCAGAAAAGGAGAGGAAACGAGCACTGCGTGGTTACCATGGTTAAGCAAAGAGCAGGGATACGGGGATGAGTGAGAGGTGAGATAAAGACACAGCACTTTGTTTTCAGTTACACCCCCCCCCCCCCCCCTCCAAAAAAAAAAATTAAATAAATTGCATTTGCTATTAATATGACATTTATCATTATGTTGACGTGTGCTCTGTGCATCGATTTGCAGTATCCGTCCATGAATCATACACACGCGGAGCGGGCGCAAGGGCTGTGGGCGTTGCAGATATGACGTGTGTGTATATTAAGTGAACACATCCTCCACTTTCTCTTTGTGGAGAAATCATCATGATCGTGGTGCAACTCTTACCTCACTTGGAAAAAAAAAAAAAGCACTTTAGTGTAGAAACACAGATCCAATAACATACCGTCAAATGACTCAGCGGTGTTTAACAACACTCATGCATAAGAATTGCTTCAAACTGCAATACTAATACATTATACTGTACATGAAAGTTCCCCAGGAATGCTTATGATGTTTGCGTTAGTGCAAAAGTTATAGTAAAACAACAGCAACAACAACAACTCACCAGACGTTTGGCCATGGGCGTCTTGTCCTCACCAGGAAGATGCTGCTCCAGAGCCAGAACGACGCAGTTGGCGATGATGGTAGCCAGGATCATGTACTCAAACGGCGTAACCGTAAGGTTAAGGTGTATATAATACTCTTACAGCATAAATGACAATTATTAAAAAATAAACAACTTGCATAATAACATGTGGCAATGTGGGGCAGTGTGGTGGTGTAGTGGTTAGCACATCCTCCTCACAGCAAGAACGTCCTGGGTTCAAGTTCTGAGTTCATCAAGGTCGCGTCTCTGTGGAGTTTGCAAGTTCTCCCTGTGCTTGGTACTCCAGTTTCCTCCCACATAGATATGCACATAAGGCGAACTGACTGTCCCAAATTGCCCTTGGGTGTGAGTGTGAGTATAAATGGTTGTGTGGTTTGGCCCTGCAATGGTCTGGTGAGCTGTTCAGTCTGTACCCCGCCTTCACCCAGAGTTGGCTGAGATAGGCTCCAGTACCCCTCAGCCCTAGTAAGATTAGTCATTTCAGCAAATGGATGGGTGAATCTTAGTGAATCTTAGTGGTTTATTACCTCTGCCAAGCAAGTTCTTTTTTTTACCCCTGGTTTGTGTAATTGTTTGTTAGCAGGAATACCAAAGGTGGGGCTTTGGACAAGAAAGACTCTGTTAGATATTGGATTCCCAGGATCGTTTAAAGGATTCTTTAACATTGTGGTAAAGAATTGATTTTTGACATTTTGGTTTATGTGGGGGATTGCTGGGCTTGGCTGGGGTTTGCGCTCTACAAGTGTTCTTGTTAAGATGATGTAATTATGAGTTAACTTTTTTACTTTAGAACTTGTTCATTAAGATGTAAGCATTGCCCACAATGCTTTGTGACTGCCATCAGTAGCATTTAGCCTTTCTTTCACTGTTACCTGAAGAGAGTGAGGTAGGAGCGCTTTATGGCGTATTTCCCTTATACTGGAATTCCAAAAAAGTGTTGGAAACACTTGGCAGAAACTACAGTAATATACTATTTATAGCACTTCTGTCTTTTATGTGTATCAGTAAATCAGTTGCATACACAGTACTGTCCATCTTCTATCTGTGGACATCGCTCTGGAGTGCGTACATGCAAAATACTTCATAATACATTTTTATGAACTAATATCACTAACAATGACTAAACGAGCTAAAGCGAACCCCACTTCCTAAACCATGTGGGCAATGAAAATTCCGATTTAAAAGTTACAACTTTCTTCTTTAAAAAAAAATGGGGCTGTTTTTTTGTTTTACCAACGTGTATCGGAACGCCATCAACTCCCAATTTCTTCCAAGGTAAATAAAATGCAGCGTAAAGCTGCTTTCACAAACAAGCTTAACTGTCTGTAAGTTAAATTGTACAATGTACATACAAAAGTGACACGGTTGTTGCAAGAAACCCCCCCTAAAACCGTAGGGCATCACACAACAGACCTAGGAAATGGACCTGACATTGAGAATGGAAAAAATGTAGAACATGTTCAAAGCTTCATGATAAGGGTCTACAATGGCATTTTCTGTCAAACCACAGGTCTAAAACTGACCTCGGAATTGGTCCCATTTTTTTCAAGGACCTGTTGTATAACTGTTGTGAGAAGTATGTTTCGCCCAGCCAACATTTGTATGCAAGACCCATGTGGGCAGGAAGTGGGCTGAAAAAAGGTCCTATATAGGATTGCCCATGGGTTCCACAGTGGCCCCATGTCAACTGCCCACATTAATCAATTTCCCATTGGTAACCCAACTAGCTCACAGCTAGGGGGCCCATCTGTGCTTGCCAAAGTGGAACGCGTGTAATTGTCCCAGGTGGACCCCAGTTCAGTTGCCCATTTGGGGTGCCCATGTAGCGCATGCATAACCTAGGTGGAGCCCCCACATACATGTAGGCAGTAGTTGACACAGGACCACTATGGAACCTACAGACAATCCCATATGGTACCCAATTTTCAGCCCACTTACAACCGCATGGGTAACACATACAAGTGCTGATTTTTTAATTTTTAATTTTTTTGGGGGGTGGGAGGGGTTTATTGTGTCTCTATTATAACTATATGCAACCAGGCTATACTGTATCACTGCAATGCATTCTGGGATTTAAGTCTACCTTTAGTATTTCATGCTGGATTTCTCATTAATATGTTGAATATCACCAGAAGATCCACTGTAGTGAAGGAAACCGAAAAAACTAACACTGACTGCTATCCGTTATGATCATGATCCCTTCCTGTGAAGTCACCGTGGCACCCAACCACTTATTTCTTACAGGAATGATAAAAATACAGCTGATGAAATTAGTGCTAGAATCCCATACGATCACAAATATTTCATTATACATGCATTTCAAGTGCTTTAGGGTGGAGTCTTAATTGAAATATCCCATAATCCAAAAGCACCTGACAAACAAAAATAATAATAATAATCATAATTGAAATCTAATGCAAATCTGCGATTCTCCTAATCATTTCCATTAGCTAGCCATTCACTCAAATCGCATGTGCATTTCAGTGGTAAATTACAGTGCCATCCATACTAATAGCTTTGACTCTAAATTATGTTCAATGTGCCTTGTGATGAGTGTTTTGAAAACCATTTGCACAGTGGTTATTCTGTGTAGGCGGCTGCACTGGGAAAAAAAAGGAAAGAAAAGGAGAAAAAAAAAAAAACCCGCTCACATTCATACCGTATGCTGTGGTTAAAAGGCTCTTTGTAACTTGCACAAGAATATAGAGAATGAAGTCTGGAGTAAATTACAATTCTTTACCGTACAAATCATCCTAAATTACAATCGACATGAAATTATACTTCAGAGTTTCAAACGTTCTCTGTGCAACGTCTCCATGGGTTTCTTTCGGGTTCTCTGGGTTTTCAACCACCTTCCCAAAACACCGTTAGACTGAAATACCCATGTGGTGAATGAGTATGTGGGACTGTGTGGTGTATTCCCATCTTATAACTAGTGTTCCCAGGACAGACTCTGGATCCAGCATCACCCTCACCAGCATGAAGTGGGTCCAAAGAATGAATGTATAAAGATTCCTAAAAAAAGTCCAGAGACATGCACCCAAATGTAACCATGTGGCTAAGGCTGCTAAACAGTCCACTCATTTGGTTAATTTTCCCTTAAACCACAATAGATGGCGTGATGAAGCTGTGGGATTCTCAGTGATTCACGCTGAACAGACCATGTCCACGCAACGGTGAGCTGCTATAAATAGTGCCGGACGTCGAGAACTTCCCACATCGGCTTAATCTCCGATCGGCTTCGTGCGAAACACCTTCAGGTAGGTTATAAACAAGGAGCTCATTAAAGCAGCTCAGGTGAACGCAGGAAGTGAGACTTTTCAGCGTTTTACACGACCAAAACGTATGAAAAAGGACAGGGGAGACAGACGGATTAAACAATAGCGAGTGACACATGGCAGACAGACGCGCTGTCGCAGTTTCGGCAGCACAGAGACACAACTCCTTCAGAAAAAGAGCACTGAGATACTGTCACTCCAAACAGAAAAACAGCCATCCCAAAAACAATGATCTATTGAAGCCACTGGCAGGTTCAGACTTACATTCTTCACCCTTTTAACTTCACAGCTGTCCTATTAGTCTCACTGGAGTTACTGAATAATTCATAGTAAACACTGAATAATATGATTAAGGATGAATAATTAGTGTGATGAAGCATCCAACGCTGTTTATTTTACTTTAATCTTATATCTAGTCCTGCGATGGTTTGGTGAGATGTCCAGAGTGTACCCCGCCTTCACCTAGAGTCGGCTGAGATAGGCACCGGCCTCCCTAAGACCTTAGTAGGAGTCGGTTCGGTCAATGAATGGATGAATACCTTATATCTTATACCTTATACCTTATATCTTATACCTTATACCTTATATCTATTCCTCCTGCACTCCTATGGGACCTTAAAGGAACATTTTGACCTCTCCATGCAGGTATATATATACAGTAACCACTGCATATCTGGGGGCAAATCTGGGGGATAATCTGGGGGCAAGATGGTTAGGGAAGCGACTTTGGGACCGAAAGGTCACTGGTTTGAACCAGCAGGAAAAATGTGTGGTGGTGGGGGAGTGAGCTGCACCTTCCCTTCCTCCACCTTCATGGCTGAAGTGCCTTTGAGCAAGGCATCTAACCCCTACCTGGTCTCCGGGCGACCCAATGTGTGTGGCAGCCCACTGCTCCGGGTGTGTGTGCTCAGTTTACGGGTGTGTGCTCACTTTGGATGGGTTAAAAAGAACCATTGCTGTCGTTCATAAAGAGGAGGCCATTGGGTTGCCGTCAGCATGTTTCTGCCCTGCGATGGACTGGCAGGCTGTCCAGGGTGTACTCTGCCCCCACCCAGAGTCGGCTGAGATGGGCGCCAGCCTTCCCGCGAGCCTAATTAGGTTTAAGCGGTTCAGAAAATGAATGAATTAATGAATCCAGTACAGTATTTATTTTTAAGAACCATTTTATCCTTTATTAGGGTCACGGGGAGGCTGGGGCCCCTCCTATTCGACTACAGGCAAAGATGGGGTGCACTCTGAACAGTTCCCTAAATCATCACATGGCTATGATCCAATTATAAATTGTCTAAATTGGCAGCAGTTACACCATTATTAGCTCTTAGTTTACTGACTGGATGTGAAGTAAATGTATCTATCTATCATGGATTAAACACTAATGGGTCCATTAGTGTTAGAAAGTCTCTGTGGGTGCATTATTAAAAAAGAGGTCTTTCCAAATATAGCAATCCTGATTGGGAGTTTTATGCAGCTTTTAGCTATAAATTTCATGCATTAATTTGACTTCGGCTTAGAAATTTAACACTTTACATCAAAAAGGAAAAACTGGAACCCGGTGATGAGACCTTCTTTCCTCATGCCAAAATCTTGTGCAAATCAGGTATGTTTTATATTAATCTGTATTATTTTCTAAGAGTCATTTTTTAAAACATTATGTCTCTAAGCATTTAAATAAAAATCCCCCTAATTTAAATCCTGATTTTTTTTTTTCATTTCCCCCCCAGTTTCTGCCCTAATTTGGTCATATCCAATTCCCACCCGTCAAGTGATGCCTTGCATATCACACAACTACCAACAACCAGGGGGGGGCGTAAGCATCCCTCCATTACATGTGATGCTGCTACCCGCCTCTTTACGAACTGCTTCACATGCGTATGTGGAGGCGACTTAACACACTCGATGGGAAAGCGCTATCTGCCCCCTAGTACGAATGAGCTCACAGACACCCATGATTGGCTGGTGAGTAACAGGGAAGTAAGCCATCCTTCCCTCCTGTGAGAGCTGAGCCAATTTGCCCCATGGACTCCTGGTCGCGGATGGCTGCAGCATCAACCCGGATTCGAACCAGTGGTTGGTAGTCACGCACCTTGTCAATGCGACACTCAGGAGCCCAATCCTGATGTCTCTAACACAGTCCTGGCTTCAGCTTCCCCTGCAACTCTGACAGATATGTGGTTTATATCAATGATTCCCAACCCTGGTCCTGGAGGACCCGCTGTCCTGCACACTGTAGGGCTCAATCACACTCACTTCAAGTCATGAAGAGCTGTAAATTAGTTAATTAGCTTAATAAGGTGTGTAGAGAATTAGGAAAACAGTAAAATGTGCACGGCGGATCCTCTGATCAAGATAATGGGTTAATGGATGGATGAATTGATGTCTTAGTGAGAAAGGGAACTGAATCGGAAATCTATGGGTCCCATCGATGGTGGTTACCCAGGAAAAGCTTTGAAATAGCCCCCACCTTGACCAGTGTAAAGCAAAATCTGCAGATAAATTTAATATAGGACTTATCACAGTCAGCATTTTCAATATTCATTTAATTTTTTAAAAACCACTTTATTCCTTATTAGGATCGCAGCCACTCTGGACGAAAGCAGGATACACCCTGATCAGCTCGCCAGACCATCGCAGGACACAGAGACACAGCTATTTACACTTACATTCACACCTAGGGACAATCGAGAATATCCAAGTAGCCTATTGTGCATGTATTTAGACTGTAGGAGAAAACCAGAAGAAAGTATCCATAGGAAACCCACGCAGCAATCAGGAAGAAAATGCAAGCTGCACTCAGAAACGCCTTTGCTAGGCACAAGGTTCGAACCCAGGACCTTCTTGCTGCAAAACAGAAGTGCTAACCACTACACCATGGTGTCGCCCTCATGTCCAGTATTTTTGTATGCTTTTAGTCACCTGATACCTCAGTTCTTTATCCTTATCCTTTATTTAAGAAGTCAGGGGGACGCACACGAGCTTGCTTAAGCGAGAATCAGTTTACACATGACGCAGTGTGGCTTTGAACTGACTGAAAAACGATCCTGTTCCCAACATCACAGTTATAACACAGCTCACATACACTCAAATCAAAATCTTACAGTTTAGGCAGATTATGTTGCACAAGTTACAAACAAATGTAAAATCTTATAAGAGTAATAAATCAAAGGTATATAAGTTATACCCTTGATGGTACTGGGGCAGCACGGTGGCATAGTGGTTCGCACGTCTGCCCCAAAGCAAGAAGGTCCTGGGTTCAAGTCCCGGGCCCTGTGTGGGGTTTGCATGTTTTCCCACGTGCTTGTACGGGTTTCCTCTGGGTACTCCGGTTTCCGCCCACAGACTAAAGACATGCACGTCAGGCTAAATGCCTGTTCCAAATTGCATCTAGTTGTGAATGTATATCATTGCGCATGTGTTGGCTCTGCGATGGACTGGTGAGCTGTTCAAGGTGTACCCCACCTTTGCCTGGAATCAGTTGAGATAAGCTCCAGCCTCCCGGCGAGCTTACAAGGGTAAAGCAGTTCGGCAAATGAGTGATTGAATGATGGTACTATCCCACTCTCTCTCACTCAATCATTTACCGAACAGCTTACTCCTACTACATATGCATTTACATTAATGGCATCATATCCTGGGCGACTTACAATTGTTATAGAACTGAGCAATTGAGGGTTAAGGTCCTTGCTTAAGTGGTGGTACTGGGGATTGAACCCCCAACCTTCAGATCGGTAGCACAATGCCTTGACCAGCACATTGTAGCACATTGCCTTGGGGGGCTGTGCCTATCCCAGCCGACTCTGGGTGAAGGCGGGGCACACCCTAAACAACTCTAAAGACCATCACAGGGCCAACACACACACACAACTTTTTACACTCACAGCTAGAGGCAATTTGGAACAGCCAATTAGTCTAATGTGCATGTGTTTGGACCCTGGGAGGAAACCAGAGTACTCAGAGGAAACCCACTCAAGCACAGGGAGTCAAATCCAGGACCTTCTTGCTGTGAGGCACACGTGCTAACCACTTCACCACCATACTTCCCTTACTATCCCACTGACTAATATTTTTGCATCTACATATACAATTTAGTGCCTGATTTTTTATTTTTTTTTTCATAAAAGAGCACTCCTAGATTATCTGATTGTCTTAGTGGTGGACACAAAATAATCAAAAATATTTGAGATTTATCCTAGAGCCTTTTCCCATTTCCCTATTCCCTGACACACACGGCCCACCTCTCTCAACCTTTCACGAGACCAACTGAGTGTGTACGTGTGTGTTATAGCTCGGAAAACACTCAACCACACTCACTTACGAATGCAACTGTGCTGTCCATGGTGCTGACGTCAATCATCAATCACCATGTGGATAAAAGAAGGAAAGACCATATTTTCCCTATCTGCAGACTCTCCAAATATAATAGGTTTTGCTCAGTACTCAAAGATATTCATAAAAGCCAACAAAGCAGATTTAGACACAAAACAACAGACCTTTACTGAACACATTAGAGCTGAAGTGCACTTGTGGCCACTGCATACACCCACCTTGCAGCTACAACCCCTTATTGGTCCTGTAAATGGTAAACGGACCGTATAGGTCATTTTATAGGTGTGCAATTATTGAATGTTGCTATATGCAGCTTGTCAGTCATTCTTGAACACGTCCTCCAATAGAAATGTATGGTACTGACCAGAGATTATTCAGCAACACTATTATTAGTCAAAAATTAAGCAAAATACATGGTGGTCCTGTGATTTTCTCTTTCCATTGGTCCATTGGTGGATCATCAAGACTGAATCATTTATGCAGACCATACTCTTATTCGTCACTGTCTGAAATAGGGGTACGGTAGGAGTCCTCAAGGCACTGTCTACACTAATGTACCCAACAGAGTTTATTATTAGACCTTAAGATAATTATGTGTACCATTTAAGACTAAAAGGTACATAAATGTTCCCAAACAGCACACAGAGCAATCAGAAAGTACCTTTGAGGGTACTGCGCCAGTGACAAGCTAATGTCTATCTGAGTCTACATTATTTTCTTAGAGGAGTCGGTTTTAATGTAAAGTTTTTAAGGTGATTCTTAAGGTCCAGTAAAATCATTCATTCATTTGCTGAACAGATTAATCCTACTAGGGTCGTGGGAAGGCTGGAGCCTTACTTAGGTGACACTGGGTGAAGGCGGGGTACACCCTGAACAGCTCACTAGTCCATTGCAGGGCCAACACACACACAACTATTCACACTCAGGGGGCAATGGGAACAGCCAAGTAGCCTAATGTGCATGTCTTTGGACTGTCAGAGGAAACTAGTGTACCCGGAGGAAACCTAGGCAAACACAGGGGAGAACATGCAAACTCCACACAGAAACGCCCCGACCGAGCCTGGGACTCGAACCGAGGACCTTCTTGCTGAGGTGTACGTGCTAACCACTACACCACTGTGAAATGATTCAAAACATATTAATTACTAAAGGTACTTGATGGTCCCATAATAATAATAATAATAATAATAATTATTATAATAATTATAATAATAATAATAATGTCTTTGCTACCTGTAATTGGTATCATTTCATATATGTTGACTTGAATGTGGGTCAAAGATGGATCATGACCCCTCAAGCCCATACTCACCCCCCACCCCACACACGCACACACACCTGAGTTAAGGTGTAAAGGTAAGGATATGGCCATTCTATGATCCTCCGCGCGTACTTCCTCACCGGGTTATTCTCGGCGAAGATGAACAGCGACCTGTTTGCGGTGAGACAGTTCCGGGGGCCTGGAGGTGGAGGTTTTGCGCGCCGCGCTTTGATGCTCTTTGGTGCCTCGTTACCAGGATCGTCTGCGCGCGCACCCGAGCCCGTCCCCGAGCCCGAGCCAGTCCCGTTCGGCGCGTTCTGTCCGGAGCGGACCATGCCGACCGGACGTGAAGCGAGCGAGTGCAAGGAACGAGCGCGACGCCGCTCTCAGTCCATGCCAAGCGCATCCAGTTCTGTAAAGCGAGGTCAGATCGGTGCTCCGCGCCTGCTGTTTACATTCCAAGAACTTTTCTCCCCAAAAAAGTTGGTGGCTATGCATGAGATGTTAGGTGCGCCTGAGGTGCAGGTGCATCTCCCCTATCCCCGTCGGCTGTCGGTGCGCACGAGAATTTTCCAACCAGCAAAAAAAAGCAGCTCAAATAATAAGATAATATCTCTGATCATACATGCATGCAAAACCCTGAAGAACAAAAGCCGACTTCCGTTTCCAGTTGCATTGCACGGAACCTCATCTCATTTGAACCTCATAGTTTTCCGTGTCCCGGCGCACGACGTGGCGGAGAATCCTGCACGTTCCTCTCACGTTTCAGGCGCGAGATGGAGCATCGGCATCAGCAGCAACATCAGCAGCATCAGCAGCAGCAGCAGAGACAGACTCAGGAAGGCTGGGAACGGTGGTGGAACAGTTGCCATCCTCCACCCACCCCCTCCCCTCCGGATCCACTACCGTCTCCCACGTACTTTTTAGAGGAGCAGTTTATCTCTTTTCGCCCTCCAGGCAGATCGGGCCGCGGGAAAATCGGTTACCATGGCGATCTGTGTTACACTCATCCTTCCAGTCGGTCCTGAAGCGAGTGTGTGCATGCATCATGCTCTTTACATGTAGAAGAATTGGCGTGGAAAACAAGGCGCTCGTGTTTTCATGCATGCATGCGCTCAAGGATAAAAATAGATGAACTGCGACATGATTTAGGTGCTTGAGAGGGTTCAGGGAGAATGACAAACCTCACACCAAAACCCCTTTTCTTTTTATTAATCACTAATTAGACAGAAATTGCAGGGATGCAAACTAGTAGCTCGGAGATCAACTGTGTGCCTTAGCCACACTCTAATATTTTCTTGGAGAGCCTTTAGCTTTGACCTCATCACGTAATCACCATGCCATTGTTTCAACAAACTTATGCAACACAACATTTATCTCCATCCAGTGTCAGGTTCATTTCTCACAGACGTCTTGAATCGATGAGTGAAAAATCGAACCACTCCATAAAGTCTTCTCCAGCACATCTTGAAAATCTTCAATAGGCTTAAGGTCAGGACTCTGGGGTGCCAATACATATGTGAAAATGATCCCTCGTGCTCCCTGAACCACTCGCTCATTATTTCAACCCGAATTTTATATCCGTGCCATCAGGGAAGAAAAGGTCCATTGATGTGATAACCTGCTCATTCAGTACATTCAGCTCATCAGCTGACTTCATTTTATTGCCACATTAATGTTGCTGAGCCTCGCCCGGACCAACTGGAGCTACAATGCCATGGAGATTACATGCTGTGATCAAGGCTAAAGGCTCTCCATGCAAATATTAGAGTGTGCGACAGTGTAACTTCTTGGTGTTTTGACTGGGAAGGCAAGAAAAATGGTTTTGGACATCAAAAGGAAGTTCTCATTGTCTATGTGCTGACATATCTTTCATTTCCTGTATTTCCAATGTGAATATGAACTATGGTCGTACGGCGGTGTAGCAGTTAGAACATCTGCCTCAGAGCAAAAAGGTCCTGGGTTTGAGTCCCGGGGCCAGCGAGGCTGTTTCTGTATGCAGTTTGCATGTTCTCCCCATGCTTGTCTAGGTTTTCTCTGGGAACTCCGGTTTCCTCCTACGCTCCAAAGACATGCACATTAGGCTAATTGGCTGTTCTAAATTGCCCCTAGGTGTGAGTGTGAATGATTATGTGTGTGCTGGCTCTGTGAATGACTAGCGAGATGGTCAATATGTACGCCACCTTTGCCCAAAGTCCAAAGTTGGTTGACATTGGCTCCAGCCTCCCCGTGACCCTAGTAGGATTAAATGTTTCAGCAAACGAATAAATGAATACAAACTATTCAAACATGCCCTATTAAATAAAACTGGCTGTATGAAATGAAATGACATATCCATGTATACTTGACTACCTCAGTTATACTGCAGAACAATGTCCGGTTTTCAAAAAAATGTATAATTATATTATAATTTTATTAAAATTGTATATTAAAATGTAGAGACATCAGGAATGTGTCCACACGGCATGGTGTAGTAGTGGTAAGCACATCCGCCTCACATCTAGAAGATCCTGGGTTCATGGCCCGGTCTCGGGCAGTGCTATTTGGGGTATACATGTTCCCCCCTTGCTTGTGTGGGTTTCCTCCGGGTACTCTGGTTTCCTCCTGCAGTCCAGAGACATGCACATTAGGCTCATTGGATGTTTCAAATTGCCCCTAGGTGTGAGTGCGAATGGTTGTTTCTGTGTTTGTCCTGCGATGGTCTGGCGAAGTGTTCTGGGTGTATCCTGCCTTCACCCAGTGTCGGCTGAGATAGGCTCCGGCGTCCCCGTGCCCCTACTAGGAGCAAGCGGTTCAGCAAATGAGAAAATGAGTGAGCGAGGAATATGTCCCCAGTACATCATCAGATCAGTACATGATTACTTACATCTGCCTGCTGTAATTCTTAATAGCATCTCGATTAAGGTGTGTTAGCCGGTCCTACATAGCCAAAAACGGACAATCGTGTTATAGCCATGCTCACACCAGAAGCTGTAGGGGTGGCCTCATCCACACAGCTGGAGCTAAAGGTAAACAGGATGGCCTTGTACACCACAGTTATGACAGAGGCTGCCAGCCCCCCAGCCAGAGGATAAAAAGGAATCCTCAAAAGCTGCAGACAAGGGTTTTTGTATCCAGTCTGCTTTGACCCCGCTCTGCTGGTGATGTCACTCTGTGATCCTGCCTCACTGAGGATGTCACTCTGCCTCCCTGCCCAGCTAAGAACGTTGCTCTGCAGGGATGCTCCACGGGGGACATTGCTCTGCTCTCCCTCACTTTGTTTTCTCAATTCTTTGACTAACCAGCAGCTCAGAACCAGGTTCTTGTGTGTCGTTGTCAAGCTTCTGTTGTCATTGTCTTTGTTACTCTTGTTGAGTCTAGCATCCAGGTTCATGCTAAGAGTTCTGTTTTAGTTTTATGTTTGCGCTTTTCAAATAAAAGCCTGCACTTGCATCCGCCTCCGCTCCGTTACGTGACAGTAAAGCACTTTTTAACAATAGAAAATGTTGCAAAGCAGAAATCTGGATATAGCTTTCGAGACACCGACAATAGTAAAAAAAAAAATAAAAAAAAAACCTCAATAAGATGACGGAGAAACCTTGAGAGGAACCAGACTCAAGAGGGGAACACATCATCTTCAGGGTGACACCACATAGTACAAGAATAAATACTTACACTTTTTCAACTCAATACTATCAGTTCAAACAGCACTACATGTCTTAAAGGCAGGTGAATATGAGCAGGGTCTGAATGAAGGCTTTTCTCATACAGCATGATGCGAATGAAGAATGCGAAAGGGTGAAAAACCCCCAGAAGAATTTAACACAACATTACAATTCATGTGATTTGATCATGTGATCAATCAAGTGATGGGGCAGCCGTGGCCTAATGGTTTGGGTCCTAAAGGTCGCTGGTTCGATTCCTGAACCAGCAGGAGAAATGTGAAAAAAGAAAAGTGCCCAAAGTCCAAAGAGAAAAGTGTGTGTGTGTGTGTGTGTGTGTGTGGGTGGGGGGGGGGTGGGGGGGGGGGAAGGGGTCCTCTTCCCCTTCCCTTCCTCCACCTTCAAGGCTGAAGTGCCCTTGAGCAAGGAACCTAACCCCCAACTGCTCTCTGGACTATGCTGGGGGTGGGTGGGTGTGGTGGGACAGCCAGTTATCCTATCGTGCATGACTTTGGACTGTGTGCGGAAACTGAAATACCCATAGGAACCCATAAAACTCCACACAGAACACCCTTGCTGAGCCCGGGACACAAACCGTCTTGTTCGAGGGTTGGTCTGCGGCGGACGTACTAGCCTCTACACCACCATGCGGACACTTAAAGAGGTTGATAATAATACATAATGGCAGATTTTGAATAAAACAGAGACTCTGTAATCTTCTGTTAAATGTCAAACACAAGTGTGATGGTTATTTTTTTATTATTCATTCATTCATTTATTTTCTGAGCCGTTTATTAGGGTCAGAAATTATAGGGTTCTAATTAGGGTCGCGGGGAGGCTGGCACCCACCTCAGCCTCTCAGGGACGAAGGCAGAGTACACCCTGAACAGCTCACCAGACCATTGCAAGGCCAACACATATACAACCATTCACACTCACACTCACACTCACACATAGGGGCAATTTGGAACAGCCAATCAGTGCATGTTTTTGGACTGTGGGAGGAAACCGGAGTACCCGTAGGGAAGCATGGGGAGAACATACAAACTCCACACAGAAATGCCCAACCCCGAGAATTGAACCCGAGCCTTCTTGCTGTTTGGCGGACGTACTAACCACTATGCCGCGGTGCCTTTTTTAATTTTTAGTTATAATAATAGTAATAATAATAATAATAAAATAAATTGTTCATGGCGGCACAGTGAAAGGCCAGGGTTTGATTCCTGGGCTTGGGGCGTGAGTTTGCATGTTCTCCCCGTCCTTGAGTGGGTTTCCTCCGGGTACTCTGGTTTCCTCCCACAGTCCAAAGACATGCACAGTAAGCTGATTGGCTGTTCCAAATTGCCGTGCAGTGGTGTGGCAAGCGGTTCAGGGTGTACTCTGCCTTCACCCAGAGTCGGCTGAGATGGGCGTCAGCCTACCTGCGACCCTAATTAGGTTTAAGCGGCTTAAAAAATTATTGAATGGACGAATAATAAAATGAAGTGTTTATTTACAGGATAGTAGTATGAATGAATATATAGTGTTGTGCGAATTAATCACACACACACACACACACACACACACACACACACACACACACACACACACACACACACACACAGAAAAGGACCTTAAGAGTCCTGGTACAAGCACAGGACACTTGTTAAGATTACAGCAGCAACTCACAGGTAGACATTTACGGTGTACACTAAAGGATGTACAGGGTGGTAGAGCAGCAGGTGCTACGGTGTTTAAGTTGTTGTTTTTATTCTTTAAATGCCTGAAGCTAGATGTCTCTTCTTAGAAAATGAGATAAAGAATGCATGCGTATGATTACAAGAACACCCAAAGCAAACTTTCTACACATTTAAAATATCTGCGTCTATTGTACATGACACGTCCCACAATCCACCAGAGCGAACAACCAGGGCTGTGTTTTTATCGAGACGCAGGCATGAATTGCCGTAATTGTCCACACTTTCAGTGGGATGCGTTTCTGAGCTCTCGGAATAATAACGTGTCAAAAAATGTTTAAACACATGAAAAGGAGATAGAGAGATGAAACAAAGATGAGTGACACATGGCAGCCTGATGTGCAACAGTGCTGTCACAGTTTCAATACCATGGAAACACAGATTGCACAAGATTAAACCCCAAGGTTGTAATTCTCCCACACAGTCAGGCTAAATTTAATTTTTGTGCCACTAATTTATCTTTGTAGATAAATCTAGTTTGTTTATCCAATATTATACAAGTACGGAGTGATGATTTATGCGCGGCTGTCTTTCCAATCCACATTCATAATTTATTTTTATTCATACCATCCACATTCATACTGTAAGCACTGATCAAATAGAAAGTTTAAAAACAATTGAGGCAATTCATCATTAAACTTGCGTCCGTCATAGAAAAGAGTTCCCATCACCAATGATATTTACAGCCCTGTTCCTGGAGACACACATACCTCAATGGATTAAACACAAGCTTCCACATGTAGTGTATAGTTACACATTGGCACAAAGGCATTTCTTAAATCACATCACGCAGTTGCATTTCACTACCAGGCTCCAACTGTGCCTATGAATCATCCTCATTTTTTGTGTCACTGAAGAGAATTAAAAAAAAAAAAAGGAAAGAAAAAAAGACAAATCCATCTTGGTGGAATGTTTGGCCAGGCTCTAGTGTTATTTGGCATGAGTGAACTCAAAGGCTGCCAAAAGGAATGAAAGGGCCACCTACTTACCTGGGATAATGCTGGGATAATGCAGGCAGCATTACACATTACAGGGGAAATAAAATATAAATAAAAACAACAACAGCAACAACAAAATCATTAAAAGAATGATGTGTACAATTAAGTGGTGGCATGCCAGCATTGTGCCAGCAAGAAGGTCCTGAGTTTAAGAACTGGGCTTGGCAAAGGTGCTTCTGTGTTCCGCATGGGCTTCCTCTGGGTACTCCGGTTTCCTCTGACAGTCCAAAGACATGCACATTAGGCTAATTGGCTGCACCAAATTGCCCCTGGTTGTGATTGTGGATGGTTATGTGTGTGTGTTGGCCCTCCAATGGATTGGTGAGCTGTTCAGGCTGTACCCCGCTTTCACCCATTGTTGGCTGAGATAGATCCCAGCGACTCTCGTAGGATTAGTCGGATCGTCGAATGAATGAATGTGTACAACTGAAAGTTATTTGCTCAATATTGGGCTTTAGATTTATTTGTACGATATAAAACCAGATACAAATATAAAAGCACTCAGAGAGCACAGACCTCCGCCAAGGCCGCAAAAAAAATCTGGATCCCTATTATAATCTGGATCACTGCCAAACTCTAATCAATTGTTCCTTGTATCATTTCCCATCAAACTCCGTGAAGAATGTTGCTAACAGACAGACAAACAAACAAACAAACCAACGCCGGTGAAAACAGTGGAGGTAATAAAAAGAGTCATATTTAAAATATTTGTCGCCCCTTTGCGGTTAAATATAATATTACTCTCAATAAAAGCTATTTTGGAAAATAACCACTTGGGGGTAGAGAGAAAAAAAAATCTTTAAAAATTCCCTGCATCCAGACAATGATCTGGATCGCTGTCAGTTGTTTCTTGTATCATTTCGGACTCATCCTGAAAATTTCATCAAAATCCATTCATAAGTTTTTGAGTAATCTTGCTAACAGACAGACAAACAGACGCACCAATGCCGGTGAAAACATAACCTCCTTGGCGGAGGTAAATAAGTGGATTATTTTATGTTTAAATTTGTTAAAAGGCTGTATGAACAACACACTGTATTGGAACCCAAGGACACAGAGGGTTGCTCATGCATGCACACGCATATGCATCCTTTATAACAGCTAAGTCATTTAGGTTTTTAGTAATGAATAAATAATTTTTAGCATATACTACACAGAAACATAAGAAAAGCAAACTTTAATGAGATTTTTATATTTGTTTTCTTTACTTTCTGTAAGTGTGACAGAGGCACGATTAGCTCTGCACATGCAACACTATCTTAGTAAACGTATTCATTTTTAGTATGTATTAGAGCAGGGGTGTCAAACTCATTTTCACTGAGGGCCATATCACTAAATTTAAATGTGATCGAGGGCCAAATAATCACTGAACATCTTTTCTAAAAGGGCTCAACAGCAACAAGCTAGCATGCAATCTTTCTTGAGTCACGAATGACTAGCTGTTTACTTGAAATAGGCTGCTGCCACCTAGTGGAAGGATGAGGAATTAGGTTTCATGGTAATGGTAGATGCAAAGAATGTACGATAATCATATTTTTTGAACGCTCTTTTGGGCCACATAAAATGATGCGGCGGGCCGGATTTGGCCTGCAGGCCTGAGTTTGACACCTATGTATTAGAGGGTGATCACACTAGAGGTGCGCTGAAAAAGCGACTGATGCGAATTCGCGGCTGCCACTTTTTATACTCAAGTTTGTCTCGTGACATTCGTGGCATCGCATTCTGGTCACCTGGTTCGTGAACTCATCACAAAAAAATTGAGACATGTTTGAAATTTCCGCGAATGTCACAAAACGAGGCTCTGACGCGACTTCCGCGCGATATACTTGTTTAAGCCGCAAAATATTTGCTGCCATGTGGAGTCACGAAACATCTTGACATGAATTTCAAAATTTGCTAAAAAAAAAAATACGCAAAAAAAAAACAAAACAAAAAAATCAGTCACTCTTCTATCGTACCTGTAGTGTGATCTACACCCCTTACACAGAACCATTGGAAAGGCAAACTTTGACACGATCATTTATGGTAAATTTTTCCATTTTTAAAGCGTTACAATGAGCACGCCTGACCCATCACAGTGCTTAAGCACTCTTCACGATGACATCTTTTAAAGCTCATTCAAGTTCTTTCTTTTTTTTTTAAACCCAGGCTTCTCTCTGTCACCCTGCTAGTCTGTGCTTCAGATCAGTGAAACCAAACCATGATCATCCACTAAAGTGATTCTACTTGTAAGCATCCCTCTTGTTGACGGATCAACTTGCACATGCAGAAAGCCCATAAATCCTGCTACAGTCTCAAACTCTCTAGGTTGCGGTAGCCGCCCACACTCAAGCTCATCCCTTGATCTCTAAGAAAGTGATAGAAACCTTAGATGTTGCTCAAAATACACTGAGTACTGGAAAGGATAGCCTTTGGTTGAACAGATGCTTGGTTGTATACCCTCAGAAGTTGCTCATTTTCAAGGTGTGTGTTTGAGGAGCTGACTGCGGCTGGAGAAGACTGAATACTGTGGATATAATACAGGATCTAAGCAGTTTGATCTTCTGGTCAAGGATACACTGCTGTGTTTCCGTGTGGAGTTTGCATGTTCTCCCCGTGCTTGCGTGGGTTTCCTCCATGTACTCTGGTTTCCTCCCACAGTCCAAAAACATGCAGAGTAGGCTGATTGGCTGTTCCAAATCACCCCTAGGTGTGAGAGTGAGTGCGAATGGTTGTGTGTGTGTTGGCCCTGCACTGGCCTGGCGAGCTGTTCAAGGTGTAACCCGCCTTCGCCCAGAGTCGGCTGAGATGGGCACCGTCCTTCCCACGACCCTGAGTACAAGTAAGCGGCTTAGATAATGAATGAATGAATGAATATATCATTATAAAAATGAGCAGCATGGCGGCGTAGTGTTTAACATGTCCGCCTCACAGCAAGAAGGTGTGGTCTCGGCAAGGGGGTTTCTGTGTGGAGTTTGCATGTTCTTCCTGTGCTTGCTTGGGTCTCCTCCGGGGACTCTGGTTTCCTCCGGCAGTCCAAAGACATGCATATTGGGCAAATTGGCTGCTTGAAACTGTCCCTAAGTGTGAGTGTGAGTGTTAATGGTTGTGTGTTGCTTTTAAGGGTGTTAAGGGTGTACCTGGCCTTCGAACAGAGTTGGTTGAGATAGGCTCCAGGCTCTTTGTGATCCTAATAGGATTAAGCAGTTCAGCAAATGGATGGGTGGATTTTTTTTTTATTATGATTTGATCTAAAAAAAAAAAAAAAAACCTCACTCATCCTTATTGCTCTTCATATTTTACATTACAAATGTTTTACCGTTGCTTGATCTCTAACCCTGACTTTATATCCATAATAAACTCTCGATGATGTCGTACTTCATTTGGATTCGTATAATAATCTCACAGCTTGTCATACAGCCCAGAGACATGTAGTGACATATTGGATTGCACGCCAGAGCAGCATCACAACTATTCATAATGACAGTTTCATGAATATTTCCTATCCAGGTCACTGTGCAAATATAATATGTCAAAAATAGATCATGAAATAGTTCTTAAGACTGCTCTGCTTTTGGAGAGAAAGTGAGGTGCAAGGAGGGGCTCTAACTCTGCGCACTAATTGAAGGAGAGAATCTCGCGGTAAGAATGTTTCAGCGTTTAGAAGAGGAAAAATGAATAAGCTAGTGGTTCATGATTTTCTCTTCCATCTTTCTTGTTTATCAGATGTATACTGTAATAGAATATGGAAATATCACCAGTGGAATTTCCTTCCAGTGGTTACAGTGGGGTCGGAAATTCCAAATAGCTCAGATCTTGCTACCAAGAATGTGTGTCATCATATTCAGGGTGAGTTAAAGCAGAATAATGGCACAGTGATAAACAACTAACAGACGTCTAGTGGATATTATCCTACAACTAACTGGAATTATTGAGTATCGTGTAAAAATCATTCATTTCATTTTCTAAGCCGCTTCATCCTAATTAGGGTCGCGGGGAGGCTGGCACCCATCTCAGCCGACTCCGGGCAATGGCGAGGTACACCTTGAACAGCTCGCCAGGCCATCGGAAGGCCAACACACACACAACCATTCACACTCACACTTTGGGGAGATTTCGAACAGACAATTAGCCTACTGTGCATGTTTTTGGACTGTGGGAGGAAACCAGAGTACCCGGAGGAAACACCTGCAAACACGGGGAGAACATGCAAACTCCACACAGAAATGTCCGAGCCTGTGAATAGAACCCAGGCCTTCTTGATGTGAGGTGGATGTGCTAAACACTGGGCCACCGTGCCCCCATGTAAAATAATTAATTTCGTTTTTCAAACCAATTTATCCTTTAATAAGGTCGCCGGGTACCTGGAGCCCATCTCAGCCGACTCCGGGCAAAGGCGGGGTACACCTTGAACAGCTCGCCAGGCCATCGCAGGGCCAACACAAATACAACCATTCACACTCCCACTCACATCTAAGGGTGATTTGGAACAGACAATTATCCTACTGTGCATGTTTTTGGACTGTGGGAGGAAACCAGAGTACCTGGAGGAAACACCTGCAAGCACAGGGAGAACATGCAAACTCCACACAGAAATGCCCGAGCCTGGGAATGGAACCCAGGCCTTCTTCATGTGAGATGGATGTGCTAAGTACTAGGCCACCGTGCCGCCCATGTAAAATAATTCATTTCATTTTTCAAACCAATTTATCCTTTAATAAGGTCGCGGGGTACCTGGAGCCCATCCCAGCCGACTTCAATGAAGGAGGGGTACACCCTGAACAGCTCGCCAGATCATCTCAAAGCCAACACAGACGCACAACCATTCCCATTCACACCCAGAGGCAATCAAGAATATTCAGTTAGCCTAATGTACATGTAGGGCAGCATGGTGGCGTAGTGGTTAGCATGTCCGCCCCACGGCAAGAAAGTTCTGGGTTCAATTCAGAGGTTTCTGTGTGGAGTTTACATGCTCTCCCGGTGCTTGTGTGAGTTTCCTCCAGGTTCTCCGGTTTCCTCCCACAATCCAAAGACATGCACATTAGGCTAATTGACTGTTCCAAATTGCCCCTTGGAGTGAATGTGTATGGTTGTGTATGTGATGGCCCTGCGACTGTCTGGCGAACTGTTCAGGGTGTACCCCCCTTCACCCAGTTTCAGCTGTCATACAGCCGTGTCCCAGTGACCCTAGTAGGATTAAGCAGTTTGGTAAATGTGTGAGTGAGTGAGTGAGTCATGTCTTTGGACTGTAGGAGGAAACCAGAGCACCCGGAGGAAACCCATGGAAGCAACAGGAGAACATGCAAACTCCACTGAATCCAGGACTCGCACCCAGGACTCAAACACAGAACGTTCTTGCTGTGAGGCGGACGTGGTAACCCCTTCACTAACCGTGCCACACTTCATGCAAGTTGTTCTTCTAAAAGAAAAAGTACGTACATTGTTCAGAGTGTAGCCTTGTCACTTTACAGCTTCATGGGATCTTTTTAGCTTGGGTTCCGGTCTGTATTTCCTCTTCATGTCCATGTGAGGTTCCTCGGAGTTCTCCCAGAAATCACGTGGGTACACGCTTTGTGTGCGTGAATACTGAAGCAGACAAAAGCACTGACAGCACTACCTACCTCAAATGATGGTTGGAAATTTTCCATTATGCAGTTGCATGTGAGTATTATTGCACTGACTCAGATGTTCGGAGTATTTTCATTTCTACAAAGGAACAGGTGAAAGGAACTTCTACATCAGCTACAATGCACCAATATCAGCTTGTGACTCCAAGCCTTTCATAAAACCCTTATGAACATTTATAATGTTTAATAATGTTTATCGCTCATTTTAACACATAGGGTGCTGGAAATATCCCCATCCTTGCCCCCAGCGACATAAAATCGTCTTTGGATGGAAAAAGTGACAGGATTTTCATCTACTGTTTCCACAAGAAAGGTTCATTTTGCTACTAAGTATTAAATAAATGATCCAGGGTTAATTAAATGTTCAGGGAAGAAGTAGTTGGCCTCCTCCTGGAGTTTCACACTCCTGCAGTTAGGTTTAACATACATTTATCACCTGATACGGTAAAATATTTAGATGATGCCTGTGAGGACTTGGTGGTGTAGTGGTTAGCAATCTGGCCTCACAGCAAGAAGGTACTGGGCTCTAGCCGCGTGGCCAGCCAGGGCATTTCTGTTTGGATTTTACATTTTCTCATCATGCTTTTGTGGGTTTCCTCCCACAGCTAAAAGACATGCACATTAGCGATAATTATATGCCCCTAGGTGGGAGTGTGAATGATTGTGTATGTGGTAGCTCTGTGATGGGCTGGTGAACTGGCCAGGGTGTACCCCACCTTCGCTCAGAGTCGGCTGAGATAGTCTCCCTACAACCCTAGCAGGATTAAGCTGTACAGCAAATGGATGGATGGATGGATGGATGGGTAGACAGATGGATGGATGGATAAATGTTCTCCCCATACTTTCATGGGTTTCCTCCCACTGTCTAAAGACAGGCACATTAGATCACTAAATTGAGCCCCTTAGAGCAACAGTGGGCTAAGTACATTTTTGTGAATTTTCAGGGAAGCGCTTTAAAGATTTAAGGCTATAAGAAAACCGTTATGATTCATATTTCAATGCCTTCAGTCTCACTGAATACTTCTGCTAGATATTTATTTATTTATTTATTTATTTATTTTGGCCTAAATTGCTGTGTTGCTAGAACTTTTTTGCCAAGAATTGCGATTTCATACATCGACTTAGAAGAATTGCAAAAAACCCAGGTTGAAATTGTATTTTTCAGTGCAACAGTGGTCTAAGTCCAGATGTCCAGAAAATGTAGCAATATTATAAAAAATAATGAATAACATTCTGTTAAATACTAACAACGGGCAGTGGTGGCCTGGTGGTAGGGTGCTGGATTACTGATCCCAAGGTCGGGGGTTCAAGCCCCACTATCGGCGGGT
>JBCNYH010000010.1:20433618-20444587 GCA_039654325.1 Tandanus tandanus
GGGTACTCCAGTTTCCTCCCACAGTCCAAAAACATGCACAGTAGGCTAATTGGCTGTTCCAAATTGCCCCTAGGTGTAAGTGTGAGTCTGAATGGTTGTATGGCTGTTGGCCCTACAATGGCCTGGCAAGCTGTCCAGGGTGCACCCCACCCTCACCCAGAGTCGGCTGAGATGGGCACCAGCCTCCCCGCGACCGTAATTAGGATTCAGCGGCTTAGAAAATGAATGAATAAATGAAATCCGCAAACACGTACACGCGCAGGTCTCCAAGTTCACTCTTTAAAGGGGAATTCAACCCGAACTTAATAAAAACCTGCATGAATAGTTTATGTCTGTACCCATCAAAACCTTCCTTGTGAAAAAATTAAAATGAGCAATTAATCCTTACATTGGAGCTGCCATTGTGCTGTTAAAATTAGGGCAGGGGTGACGTTGAAGAAACAGTTGACGCGCAAGTGTTGTGCATTAAATGCACTGAGGGACATACTATGTGTTCATGTATAGGCGCAGACACCTGTTTCCTCAGGGCTCTCCAGTTTTCTCCTGCTTTCTGAAAACATGACAGGGTTGCCCCAGGTGTTATTGGTGCCCTGTTCCATCCACCACAGTACTCACTGCATGGGAAACCACTTAATGAAGATGAAGGAAAGGTTCGCGCTTCAGAGGTAGCTTATGTCACTTGTCACATAAGTTTTCCGAAGCATGTGTGACATTTAGATGGAAAGAATACCAGCCTGAGCTCTGGCTTCCATCCTGTCATTGCTGTAGAACAATAACCATGTTGTCGTATAACCAGAACAGGAGAAACAGCTGTTTATTTTCTCCTTGAAATGCTATTATGGCCGTGTCCACATCTGGTTCCACTCAGATTGGTTCTGGAGGGGTCAGTTTTGCGCAGATCAGTTGTGGGACTCATTTCTGCACACATCTGAAACCAGATAATTGATTCTAAGATTGATGATAATATCGGTGGGTCCACTCTTCCAAAACCGGACCTGAATGGATGCTTACTAGATGAAAAACTGGCAGTGCATTATGGTACGGCATCATCGCTGTGTTTTCTGTGTGTTACTGGTCAGTTAGAAGAAAGAAAGAGGCAAGACAGCAATGTGTGCACAGCATCTGCAAGCATTTGCTGTTGCGCAAACGAGAGCATAAACCACGTGACCAAAAATATGTGGACAC
This sequence comes from Tandanus tandanus, assembly GCA_039654325.1. Classification (NCBI taxonomy): domain Eukaryota; kingdom Metazoa; phylum Chordata; class Actinopteri; order Siluriformes; family Plotosidae; genus Tandanus; species Tandanus tandanus. The sequence continues at coordinate 20,434,804 of JBCNYH010000010.1, forward strand.
CTGACTACTAAACCCACATGTGGCTCTTGCCCTAATCAAAATGTGAATCTAAATGCTGGTAAACAGTGATGTATCTACTCTAGGAACCATACAGATTATCGGGTCTAATAGAGGTCCATATATGGCCATCGCAATTCAGAAGATCTTCTCATACTTTTATAAGATGGCATACATCTGCAACCAGCCTACTCTCACTCACTCAGACCACTGCAGGGCAAACACACATGCAACCATTCACACTCACACCTAGGGACAATTTGGAGCAGCCACTTAGCATACTGTGCATGTCTTTGGACTGTGGAAGGAAACCAGAGTACCCAGAGGAAACTCACGCAAGCATGGGGAAAACATGCAAACTCCACACAAACGCCCAAGCCCGGGACTCGAACCCAGGACCTTCTTAGTGTTCAGCAGACATGCTAACCATAACACACCCATGCTGCCCAGCCTTCATGCTGATCTGGTCAACAACACATCAGGACATCCTTTAAGTACTGTTATCCTTCTCACAGGTTACCTTCTCAGTATTTTTACTGGTTCCCATTTATACTGCTGGGTGGATAGAGGGACACCAGTGGTTAAGACCTTGCCCACCATGGGGGTCTAATGGGAATTTGAACCTGTGTCTTCTTGAGCCCAGCAGCCTGACCACTACACCACCAGCCCCAGGGCACGATGAGGAAGGCGATAATAAAATAAAAGAAGTGTCCCGTGTGCGCTAGAGTTTACCTGTTACATTCTTAGTGTGATACGGCATGACGGATGATCAAACACTTTTTTTCCCCCTAACACACTGCAGGACCCTTGTCCCCATGTATACACCGTGTGCCCACAGCTTGTGCGTGAGTCCGATGACAAACAAAAGGAGTTGATTTAAGATTGTTTGGTTTTGGAAAAGGAGAAGGTAGCATGTCTTATTCAGTCAGTGCATGTTACGGCAAGAGTGCACGCTGTTCCTTTTATATTGTGTTTTTACTGCTGTGAGCAGGACTGGACTAGTGAAATGAACACACACGTGTTCTCTGACCCTGATATCCCAGAGTGCATTGTGTGAAACTGAATCAGTGATGAGGAATGCTCCATCCTGATTAGTTAGAAGGTGGAGATTCATTTTTCATAACAGCAGATCTGCAAGAATTATATCATTTTAGACTTTCTGATATGTAATCTATGTGATGTGGTTTCTATAGTAACGGCTTGCACATGAGAGAGTATTTTTATTTACATAAAAGCTAAGACTGCATAACGCCAAGAACTAAAATTCATTTAAAAAGCAAATTAAAGAGCCATGTGATGATAATGACAAACTTGATTGGTTTGAATTGGTATTTACAGAAAATAATTTCAATTTATAATAATAAAATATTATTAACAGTAAAGAAATTGATTTAATATATACTACATGGGAACATTAAAAAAGAACAGGAAACTAAAACAAGATTTTTATGGCTTATTTTTCCATTTTTAATAGATTCGAACATCCTCCTTAGTTTTCAGGCTGGATAATTAACAATTATTTGCTTAAAGTGATGTGGATGCTGTTAAACAGTGAGACAGGGCCTTTAGGGGGCTATTCAAATTCGTGACATTCGCTAAGCCTGAGGCAAATAATTGTTTTAGTGCATACTACACACGGACATAAAAATCAAAGTAAATTTCTCATTAACTCATTTACCAAACCGCTTAATCCTACTAGGGTCATGGGGAGGCTGGAGCCTATCTCAGCCAACACTGGAAAAAGGCAGGATACACCATGACCAGCTAGAAAGGCAACACACACACACACACACACACACACAACTATTCACACTCACACTCACACCTAGGGGCAGTTTGGAACATCCAGTTAGCCTAATGTGCATGTCTTTGAATTGTGGGAGGAAACCGGAGTACCCAAAGGAAACCCATGCAAGTACAGGAAGAACGTGCAAACTCCACACAGAAACGCTCGAGCCTGGGACGCCAACCCAGGACCTTCTTGCTGTGAGGTGGGCATGCTAACCACTACGCCAACATGTAAAGTAAATCAAGATTTTTGTATTTAATTTTACATATATGAACCATGACAGAGGCGGGTTAGGTGGGTTCTGCACACTCTAAGCAGAGACAGTGCTGTGTAGCTAACGGCGACTTTTGATGTAGTCATTCAGGGTTGTAGTATGTACTACATGGAAATATAAGTAAAGTGTGCTCTGTAACAATGTGTTTTGAAGCCTGTTTGAAGTCGTAGTATATACTATGAGGAAATACATTTAAAACTAAATAAAATGAGATTTTTATGGTTTATTTTTTCATTTTTAAAGTATGACAATGATGAAGCCGCATGCTCAAAGTTACCATGTCAAACCGTGAGTGTCTGTTGTTTTGATTTAGGCATTATGGAATTGGAATAATGTTTATTTAATCCCTAAATAGTGGACCTTTCAGTGTTATACAATATACATATACAGTAAAGGTAATTCTTATAAATGAAACGGCGACGTACACCCTGGACAGCTCGCCAAACCATCAAAGGGCCAACACACACACACACACACACATAACCATTTACACTCACACTCACACCTGCATGTCCTTGGACGGTGGGATGAAACCAGAGTACGTGGAGGAAACCCATGCAAGCACAGGGAGAACATCTAAACTCCACCTAGAATCAAACAAAGGACGTGCTAACCACTACACCACCGTACCACTGTGGAGGAATGTGCTTGTAAATAATCATCGTTAAACTTCACACTATAGAGAAGCTGTTTGTGCGTTGTGGGTTGCAAAGGATAGCAAAGGAGTGACATGGTATGCGTGATAGCATGTCGGGTGGGTGTAAGGGGTGTAGGGGGTTGTGTTTGGTATGTGACACCATTTCAGGAATCTATGTGTAGCTGACATGTCTCTTCCCCCACCCCGACTGCGCCTACATTCGTCTACAGGGGTAAGTGTGACAGCATGTATGCATGCCATCCCTCTTAACACACAGGTGTGAACAAGATGCAGACCAATTCATCAAACACAGTAAATGGAAATCCAAGGCCATGTCCAGATCACCAGCTTTGGTACTTATTTCAGATTTTTTATTTATTTATTTTTTAAACTGTGAGCAGTTTCACAAAGTAAAGGAGGTGACTTGCATACTGGACGTGTAGTGAGATCCAAATTTGTGTGCTTATTTAATATGCGCATCTCTCAACATGGAAGTGGCAATAACAGCTGCAGAAAGGGCTGCAAGCCATATCAGTTTTTTTTGGGGGGTGGAGGGGTGTTCTTAAAAATAATAATAAAAACAATGGCCTAGATAAAAAATATGTACATTAATAATGAACATTTTTCTTCCTCTTCTTTTTCTTCTTCTTCTTCTTCCTCTTATTATTATTATGATTATTATTATTATTATTATTATTATTATTGTTGTTGTTGTTGTTGTTGTCATTATTATTATTATTGGTGTTGTTGTTTTGTTGTTGTTGTTGTTGTCATTATTATTATTATTATTATTATTATTATCATCATTATTATTAATCACTATCATTATAAAAACAGTCAATCCAATTGTGGATCAAAATTCAGGTACCAAACAGGACTAAAAAAATCTGTAAAGAAACACAGAAATAACAAAATACACATCTACAAACTATTCAAAAATTAACAAACAAAAAACAAAAAAAAACAGTTGGACACAATAGGATAACAAAGCCCCTGGGTTGATTCTTGGCTCAAATAAAAGTGCAGGATTCAATCTTCTAAGGTTAGGGGGTGATCACACTAGAGGTGCGACAGAAAAGCGATTTTTATTTTATTTTGTTTTGTGAATTTTGAAATTCGTGTCAAGATGTTTTGCGACTCCACATGCAAGCGAATGTTTTGCAGCTTAAATACATATATCGCGTGAAAGTCACATGACGATTTGCAGCTTATTTGTGATTGGTTTGCGGATGTCTGGTAAAAAAACGAATCTCCTTTTGTAAATCAGTTGCGTTTTGTTCTCAAACCATTCGCTTTTTATTCATGTTTTATTAGAATAATGACAAAATACACAGAACATGGCGGATGCCAGCAAGTCTCAAACGTTTCTCAAACTTTCCGCGTGGAAGTCTCCAACTTGTCACTTTTCTTTGAGAACGAAAAACGGAAAAATTTTGCGACCTTCTCACACGTGCGGACTGTTTGAGACTACTCCGCGTCAGAGTCTCGTTTTGCGTCATTTGCGGAAACATGTTTGAAATTTTTGCGATGACTTCACGAACCAAGCGACCAAAATGCGATGCCGCGAATGAATGTCGCGAGACAAAATTTTGAGAATTACAAGCAACAGCCATGAATTGCCATTTGCGTCAGTCTCTTTTCTATCGCAACTCTAGTGTGATCACCCCCTTAGCCCTTTAGCCATTTATATCAATTGACCAGAGGATAAAAGGTCATTATGGGCGTTGAGTCTATGTAGTGTCTAGATTGACCACAGAGTATAACTTTAAGGAGAATACAAGCAAAGTAGATGGTTCTTCTCCAGTAAAGAAGCAATAAAACGTACCAAGACATCACCTGAAGTGACCTCCGTTGATTTCATTTTGTAGATGATGACGGTGATTAAGATTCTATCACAGCTTTATTTTGTTGAGAGAGACACGGTGATGTGACTTTGATGACTGTAGAAGATAAATCTGACTAAATGCAACCAAACACTGCAGCTCTGTAACGGGTGTTTGTGTTTCCTTCCTAGCTTTTCCATGTCGCTTACCTCATCCTCAAGTTCGCCAACTCGCCACGGCCGGATCTGTGGGTGCTCGAGCGCTCCGTAGATCACGGGAGGACCTTCACGGCCTGGCAGTATTTTGCACGTGAGTCAAGGTTCATTGGTTTCCTCCAGCATTCTTTTTTCATTCAAGTTGAGTTAATTTATCAATTGTTGTGTTTTTAGCCATGTTTTTGTAAGAAAACAATAAAGGCTACATTTTAAAGGTGATGAATGGTTATTTGGGATATTTTTATGCACTGAATTTTGCAGTTAAAGCCTCATAAATACTAGCAGGATAAATTTCTTGCCATGGATATGGTTGGTTTTCTCAGTACAAACCACTTCAGTTTTGTTTTTAAATTTAATGAATGTAGTTGGATAACTGGGGTGTTTGGTATGATGAAGGTACACAAAGGCAAAGAAAGTTACAACTACCCAGGACACATTTTCCAGATGAAAATAGCTTTTGATTCCATATGTAACCGAAGCAGATTATATACTGGGTTCATTTGATTTGCTTTAGATTCCAAAAAGGATTGTATTGAAAGGTTCGGTAAGGAGCCTAATGGCAGAACTGTTGGAGATAATGAACAGATTTGTACCACGGAGAACTCCCGGATTGTCCCGTTAGAAAATGGCGAGGTGAGTTGTTTATATATTATTAATCACTTACATAAATTTTATATATATATATGTGTGTGTGTGTGTGTGTGTGTGTAAATCACATACACTGTGCTGTGCAAAAGTCTTCACCCCTTTCTAACTGCTTTCTGAATATTTTAGTTTTTTTGTTGTATGTAATTGTTTCTCATCTCCAAAGAAATGTAGTATAATGCAAAATATAACCCAAGGAAGCTAAATATAAATTTCAAATGAGGTTATACACTGCCCGACAAAAAAAAACAAACAAACAAAAAAAAAAAGTTGCACACTCTAATATTTTCATGGAGAGCATTTATCCTTGATCACAGCATGTAATCTCCGTGGCATTGCTGCTCCAGTTGGTCAGGTCGAGGCTCAGCAACATTAATGTAGCAATAAAATGAAGTCAGTCTTCCCTGATGGCACGGAAATAAAATAGGGACACAAATAATGAGCGAGTGGTTCAGGGAGCATGAGGAATCATTTTCACATATGTATTGGCACCCCAGAGTCCTGACCTTAACCCTATTGAGAGTTTTCGGGATGTGCTGGAGAAGACTTTATGGAGTGGTTCAGTTTTTCCCTCATCGATTCAAGACGTCGGTGAGAAATGAACCCGACACTGGATGGAAATAAACCTTATGTTGCTTATGTTTGTTGAAACAATGGCATGATGATTACGTGCTGTAAGCAAGGATAAATGCACTCCATGAAAATATTAGGGTGTGTGACTGTTTTTTTGGCCGGGCAGTGTAATTTATTCAAGAACAAAAACTCAGCAGCGCCTATATCACTCAGGAAAAGCCCCAAAACAAAACACAAAACACCTCAGTATTTGGTTGTGCCACCTTCAGCTGCAGTCAAACCCTTCCAGCAGCACAAGAACAGTTTTTGGCACCGCTGTGGAGAAATTTCTATCCAGCAAATTTCCACCCTGCTGGTGATAATTTTTCTGTCCATATTTATTTACATTCGTTGGCGCTTTCAGATCTTCGTGTCTCTGGTGAACGGTCGTCCTGGATCGAAGAACTTTGCCCACTCTCCAGTGCTGCAGGAATTCACAAAGGCCACAAACATCCGTCTGCGCTTCTTACGGACCAACACACTACTGGGGCATCTGATCTCCAAGGCTCAGCGTGACCCCACAGTGACACGCAGGGTAAGTGTGTATGAGTGTACCATTTAATATGCACTGTGACATTGTAAAACCTGCTCATGCTGACACCTCTGCCTGGAGTAGATAAATGGCCTCATGTAAAATTGAGGATTTATTTTGCTGCCTTTACTTTCTTTTCAAACTTGAAAACCAACAAATAAAATAGGGTAAGCTTTTCATGCATTCATCATCCCTCACTTACTTGCCGAGCCGCTTAATCGTACTAGGGTAGCTGGGGAGGCTGAAGCCTATCTTAGCCGACAATGGGTGAAGTCATGGTACGCCCTGAACAGCTCACCAGACCATCCCATGGCAACACACGCAACCGTGGGGACAAATTGGAACAGCCACTTAGCCTGATGGGCATGTCTTTGACTGTGGGAAGAAACCAGAATACCCAAAGGAAACCCATGCAAATTTCACACAGAAATGCCCTCACCGAGCCCGGGAATCGAACCCAGGATCTTCTTGCTTAGAGATGGAATTGATAACCACTACACCACCATGCTGCCCAAGATAAAGCCATGTCTTATCGAAAACAAAAACCGTCTTAGTATACATTCCTGGATAGTGGCACACGTCAGGTACCTGTTAAAGAACGAAGAGCCAATCAGCTTTACGATGAATAACAGCCAGTCAGCATCAGGATGCATAAGAGCCAATCAACATCGCAATGCATACAGAGACCGGAGGGATAGACGGACAAGCCATGGAATATCCAGTCGAAAATCAAAGATTTATTCAGTCTATTCTTCTTTACTGTACATTTCATTTAAAAGATAATTAAAGGGCCCTAAACCAACAGTGATACAGGCTACAGAGGCTGAGCTCATTCGTCTCTTACGTACAGCAGATTTTCCTTCACTTATGCACGTGGACACAAGTTTGAACACGAGCAGTGTGTTTTTAACCACACTGCCTCAAGGATCAGACTAAATCAGAGTTTTTAAAGTGAGCTGAATAAACACGAGATAAGATTGACTTCATCTGTTGAATGTTAGGATAATGGGCATGTTGGCCTGCTGTGTGTGTATGTGTGTGTGTGTGTGTGTGTGTGTGGTATTCATTTTTGGAAATGCATTCACAGCTCTGCGAGTTAGACATGCGTGACCCAGAGAAGTGCTTTCACTGGATGATGACTCCCGAGGAACAGTAACGTCCTGTACGGAGACATACCGTAGATCCTGTAGTGTAATTAGCATGGTGGTAATTAAACGTATCAGGTCTCCTGTAATGCAGACCGCCAGGGTTTTCCCTTCTGTCTTGAGTTAAGCCATATCCCAGGACGCTCTCTGTTCGGGCCTGGGAGTGGTAATTAAACCGGATCAACTGATGAGGAAGTGACCGAGCCATCCACAGTCTGATTTTAATAGAAAGAGGTCGAAAAATCACAAACAAAACTTCATCTTAATTGATAACGTTATTTTGGAATAAAGATTCAGATGCTTGAGATTACCTGCATAAAAAAAATCAGACCACATAATGTATGCTAGCAGACTTTCACTGTTTTACAATGAGAGAGGATAAAAAAAAATTACTGTCAGGAACTTTTCTGGCCACAAACTTCAGGGTCTTGAAAGCAGTTCGGTAAATGGGTTCGACAGTATGTGCAGTGTGGTGTGTGGGGGATGGGCGAGGGAGAGGAGGGCAATAAATCCTGCATGGGCTTGGGCATATCTGACCTGTAACTAAGCACTTAAGTAGTGCACTGTGTATTATGATCTTTAACAGCTTCCAGAAAAGCTTTCAGTGTTTTCTTGAAGAGAAAAAGTGTACATGAAATATCCTGAGAGATAGAGAGTACTCGCTGCACATCAGAAGGCTCTTGCTCATCGTAGGATGGGCAACAAGTTGAAAGCTCCCGATGCCCTCACAGACATGTATGAAGACGCCTTGTTTAGAAGTGGGCAAGTAACAGCACCTGAAGTAAATTTAAAAAGCCCACCATTTTAAAATGCCATATAATAAACTACTTATTAACCTCGTGTGCTCGGTCTGTACAGTGAAATCCCAGCCCTTGGTCTTTTTGCACACACTTCGCTGATTCTAAAGACCTCGGGCTTAGATGTCTCTGTACAGACCTCATGCTCGGTTAATATGTAATTTCTATCTCACCTTGTTCTCAGTCTTGCTGATAAGCCATTGAGAAAAAACAGTCTCTTTACTGTGTCATAGAACTTTCCAGAACTCTGGTGTGTCCGACTTGATAAACATGTTTGGACTTGGAAGTTCAAGCAGAAGCTTGTTTGGAAATTTTAATTACGTACATGTTTGATCTGAAGTACAATAAAATGAGTAAATAAAAATGAGTACAATTGAAAAGACGTTAATTTTCAGTTAGAATGTTATGATTGGGAGAGGCACGGTGGCGTAGTGGTTGGCACGTCCGCCTCACATCTCGGGTTCGAGTCCCGGGCTCGACAAGGGCGTTTCTGTATGGAGTTCGCATGTTCTCCCTGTGGTTGTGTGGGTTTCCTCTGGGTACTCCGGTTTCCTTCCACAGTCCAGAGACACGCACAGTAGGTTAATTAGCTGATCAAAATCGCCCCTAGGTGTGAGTGTGACTTGGGAGTGTGTGTGTGTGTGTGTGTGTGTGTGTGTGTGTGTGTGTGTGATGCCCTGTGATGAAGTGGTGAGCTGTTCAGGGTGTACCCTGCCTTCACCAAGAGTCGACTGAGACCCTAGAAGACCCTGTGACCCTAGTAGGATTAAGTGGTTCAGCAGTTGAATAAATGAATGTTGTAATTGTGTTGTGTGTGTGTGTGTCAGGATGCTCAGTACCATTTTTTAATCATTGTCTCTGTACTTTGCAGCTCTCGTCTTGTTCTAGCTTAATTTCCATTTAAATTACACTCAAGTGTGCAAGTGCATGCGTTGTGCTCAAAGTCTCAGCCTCTCTCTCTCTCTCATGTACATTTACAGGATTTGGCAGACGCTCTTATCCAGAGCGACTTACAATTATCATTTTTATACAACTGAGCGTTAAGGGCCTTGCTCAAGGGCCCAACAGTGTTGATAGTGGGGTTTGAACTGCTGACCATTGGATCAGTAACCCATCGCCTTAACCACTAAACCACTACTGCAAAAGTACCACCACAAAACAAAAGTAGTGATCTATTAAAATATAATACAATATTATAAAACATTTCATAATTTTCCGAAAAAGAGTAGGAAGAAAAGAGAAGGCTGCATAGCCGTCAGCGTGTTTCTGCCCTGCGATGGCCTGGCGAGCTGTCCAGAGTGTACTCTGCCCTCGCCCA
>JBCNYH010000010.1:20451113-20468272 GCA_039654325.1 Tandanus tandanus
GCCCTCGCCCAGAGTCGGCTGAGATGGACACCAGCCTCCCCGCGACCCTAATTAGGATTAAGCGGTTCAGAAAATGAATGATGATATTTGGTACAACAGTTTATGTACTCAAGCACACTTCTGCACATTGTTTTCACAATTTTTAATGTCTCTCTCTCTCTCTCTCTCTTGCTTTCTGTCACTTGCAGTATTATTACAGCATTAAAGACATTAGCATCGGTGGGCGGTGTGTGTGTCATGGCCATGCCCATGCCTGTGGAACACGTGTGCCAGGCCGGCAAGATCGGTGAGTAACTGTATCCACTGGAGGAACACTCCCGAACATGTCCTCACGTGTACAACATCTGGACCATGCATGGCTTTAGAGAACAGATATTTTTTTATGTGATTCAGTGGATTCTTGATTTTAATACACCTTCACGTTGAGAACTGTACTGCTCTGATGGTGGTATAATAAATGACTTGGGCACAAACAACAATTTTTTTATTTCTTATCAGAGCCTTGGCCATTAAGTCCATATCCTATTACTAGTGTCATAGTCTTTTTTTATTATAATTATTTCATAAATATAATTATATTTCATTTATTAGAATCATCTTTAACTAGGGTTGGCACGGTGGTGTGGTGGTTAGCCCATCCGGTTCTCAGCAGGAAGGTCCTAGGTTTGAGTTCTGTGTGGACTTTCCATGTTCTCTCCATGTTTGCATGGGTTTCCTCCGGGTACTCCGGTTTCCTTCGACAGTCCAAAGACCTGCATGTTAGGCTAACTGGCTGTTCCAAATTGCCCCTCAGTGTGAGTGTGAATGTTGTGTGTATGTTTGCCCTGCGATGGTCTGGCGAGCTGTTCTGAGTGTACCCTGCCTTCGCCCAGTGTCGGCTGAGATAGGCTCCAGTCCTCCCGCGACCCTAATACGATTAAGCGGTTCAGCAAATGTGTGAGTAAGTGATCTTTAACTGTAATGATTAAGTCTGTGTGAATATATTAAAATAACAAAACAAAACATTATGCTACTGTAAACATTAATCAGTGAAACATACAGCATTTCAACTCCAGTTCATTACATTCACCTCCTCCACCAGGTTCAGGATCATTTTCTGCTGTAGCCAGACAGCCGTAGCTTACTCTGATCAAGAAGTGGCTGGATGTTCTTTGGACCCATAAAACCTGGTATTTAGCTAGTTTTGGCCAATCAGTTGTTAGCCGTTCAGCTGATGATGCCGACCTCTTGCTGGCTTAGTGGCTAGCTTGCCGCTAACAATCGCAACTCTCGTTCTTCTTGTTCTTTTTAAATTCGCATCGTAAATGAGCTGGAAGTATAACCGTGTTCCCAGCAGAATGTACAATGTCCATAATCCAAAATAAGTGCTTGATCAATCCAGAAACTAATCAAACCCTAGCACCAAAAAAACACAGAGAGATCACCACATACAGGAGAGCACATACATACCTGCTGGTTCTGACTGTCTCCTCTTCACCTCCAGAAGGCCTTCAGCTATGTTCCTCTCTTTTTTATCTATTTATTTATTTATTTGCTTATTTATTTATTTTTGTTTCTCCATTTGCAGCTTGAATCCCAATTTTTATGAAGGCAAGATTTATAATTCTGGTTTTATCCTATCCTGTTACATTCATAACCCTATGAAACATCTAGCAGAGAACATTTGGGTCTCTGGTGAGTGTACGGTCACTTGTTAGCTACAAATAAACACACGTGACGTGTATAAATCATACTGTAAGTCGTAGGCTGTACATTGCTATTATTTCTCATTGGAACTAAATAAAATAAATAATGGATAGACGCATGCGTGACAACTATATTTGATAGTAAACGCACTAAGAATAAAATCAGAGTAAGTACATGCAAGATGTGTCACTTGCTAGCATAAACATGGGTTAAATGTGCTTTAAGGTAAATAACTGAATGATAGTTTGGAGTTTAAGGGGTTTATAGCGCAGGACTGGTGCTTTGATTGTACAGGAGACTGTATTTACAAAGGAATTCAATTGCAGTTTGCCTCCTGGATAGGAAAATATGAAAACTATCTGTCTTTGATGTATTGGGATTTTGTCCAACCTACAAACCCAATTCCAATCTGATAACAAGCGATGAAATTTTTCTTTTACATTATTTTTTTTGTTTTTGTTTTGAAGCATGATTTAAATTTTTCGTGGAGAAAAGCTGAAAGGATTTCTTGAAACGTAGTCAGTAAAGATGCCGAATTAAACTAAAAGGTCTGGGATGATCTGAGCAGGCATTTGGCACGTGTCAGATGATTAAACATCAGAAGTTTCCTCATATTGATTCTTTTGTGAAAAATATAAATGTCGTGTCTTTCTGCAGCCTTCAGTGTGAGTGTCAGCACAACACCTGTGGTGAGTCATGTGACCGCTGTTGCCCAGGATACCACCAGAAAGCGTGGCGTGAGGCGACGGCTGACAGTCCCAACGAGTGTGAGCGTAAGTGAGGTTAAATTACACGTTTACGTTGATGGGTGTGAATAGGTCGTGGTTCTGCCTTAAACGTTCAGGAACATGTTTTTATTAAAAAAAACCCCAACTCTGGTTAATTATTAATTTCATATTATTCCACTCAATGGTGATTATTTTCCTATAATTGCATGTTTCGCTCCCGGTTTATTTGTTGGATATAACATGTATTTTCTGTTCAGAGCAGACAAAAGGACTAATTTGTATTGTAAAGAGAGGAAATATGAGCCTGCTGTATGTGTGTGTGTGTGTGTGTGTGTGTGTGTGTGTGTGTGTGTATAAGATAGAATTATGCAGAGGTTTTTACTTGCCCTAAGCAGGGGGTGCAAAGACACATTGTTTTAGCTGGACTAGTACAAGAATACACAGGCCCGATTTGGCATGCTGGGCCTCACACCCCATATTAACGTTGCCTGAATAGCTTCAGGGTTTCTTCAAAACATTTGAAGGAAATCTCCACTCTGCAATATGTTGATACTGAAATATTTGTGATGTGTTTAGTGATTTGTTGGTTGTTATTTTTTTTTTTATTATTCCTGTGAAAAGCCTGAGGCTGTCCAATTCCCTTAATAGGAGAAAAAAAAAACACAATCTAAAACATTAGAGATAACAGTCACATGTCACTGGTAGCTCTCAAAAGCTAGAAGCACTTCTTTTTTTTTTTTTAACTCAGTGTTCCCCAGCTGATTTTTAATGCCATGCTTATTATAAGTATTAATATCAGTTTATGTTGGGTTGCAGCTATACGACGCTGAGTTTCAGCTTGGCTGGTTAACGGTCTATGATACGATAAGCGCAGTGGCGTTAATGGGGCATAAGCATGAAAGTTGGTACTATAGCAGCTGATCTGCTTGAACAGAGTGTACGGAACAGAGAAAGTGAGAAAACTGGACAGAGTAAAGGATTAAAGTGCTGCAACATCACTCAGGTCCACTACCAGTAGGCATTATGTATAGTGTAGGTGAACTTGTGTTACCCCAAAGTGTACATAGACAAGATGGGGGTGAAAGAAGTTCAAATCAATGACTTCAACTGAATCTAGTAAACAAATATGATTTGTTATTCATTCAAAAGTTTTTCTTGTTTTTGATTGGCGGAAAGCCATCAAATAATTATTGGTATCGTATCATTGCCATGGGATACCTGAATTATTGGACTGTTGCCATTGGATAAGCCTTTGACCCTGCCAGATAAAACCCTCTCAGCGGAATAATTCTCCATGTCATACTTCGTCTTATTCAATAAGTGCTTAATATTATCACTTATTGAGGGTGGAATTTTTTTCATCCCCACTATATGTACTTAAAGGTGCAGTCATTAATTGTGATCAAGTACACTCTTAAAAAAAAAAATACAACCCAGCAAATTTATCCTCATTGTTTGCTAGCTGTCTGTTTTGTGTGCACACTTCAAAAATACCATGTTTGTACACACAGGCACTGTAGATGCGACACAAAGTGGATCAATGCGAGCTACACAACACTATTCCAGCTAATTAGCAACAGGGGGCGTGTACAGCAGCAATGCACCTTGTTGTTGATTGGCTGGAGAGGAGATGGGGTGTTGTTGTAGGTTTGGCATGTCCATGGATTTTGGGAGTTAGCGCAGGGGTTGGGGGCTTCTGAAGGAGCACTGAATGGAAGAGTGTATTTATTTTTCTGTTAAGTTCAAATATCAAAAATACACCACAAACAAATATCTTTCTCAGGAGAATTTCTGGGAGAAAATATATAATTGTACTTGAACTCCACTGAATCTCTATTTATTTCTTATGAATTTGTTTTCAATTAGACTTTATAAAGATATAAGGCAAGAGTGATGCAGCGAAGGATGCAGGTTCAGAAATCCTTTAATAAAATTTTATTCTAGATATTTACTATGACGCAGATGGCACTTCGCGGCTGTCGGTTTTCATTCTCAAAATGTTCTCAAATTTGCCTCGCGACATTCGAGGCATTGCATTTTAGTCGCCTGGTTCGTGAAGTCAACGCAAAAAATTTTAAACATGTTTGAAATTTCCGCGAATATCGCAAAAGCGGGGCTCTGACACGGAGTAGTCTCAAACAGTCCGCGCATGTCGTGAGAAGGTCACAAAGTTGATGTTTTGCTCGCAAATGATTCGTTTTTTGTTTCCAAGCAAAAGCGACAAGCTGGGGATTTCCAGGCGGAAAGTTTGAGAAAAATTTGAGACTTGCTGGTATCCGCCATATTCGGTGAATTTTGTAATCATTCGTAATTATTTTGCTTATTATTTACGCTATTGTTAAAAGCAAATGGTTTGAGAACAAAGAGCGAACAAAACATGACTGATTTACGACACAAGATTCGCTCTTTTTTTTCGCCAAAAATCCTCAAAAAAATCTCTAATTGCTTCCAAATCATTCGTGAATTTCTGCACAACATTCGCGTTATATATACGTATTTAAGCTGCAAAATAATTGCTTTCACATGGAGTCGCAAAACATTTTTTCACGGCAATTTCAAAATTTGCAAAAAAAAAAAAAAAAAAATCGATTCACGTCATTCGTTTTCTATCGCACCTCTAGTGTGATCACCCCTGCAGCGATATGTGATATGCTCCTGTTGAAACCAGATGTTCTCAGTCAGGTTGGATACCAGGATCCAGATGTGAACCTCCTTATAAACACTCATTATTTCCGATGATTTCAGTAGCAAACAATTTGCTGTGTTTTGACGGTGTGGTCCTGTGGGCATGTTGTGGATGTACTGTATGTGTGAACATGTTTTTTCTTTTTTCCTTTCCTGCAGCTTGTCAGTGCCATTCGCATGCCACTGACTGTTATTATGATGCTGAGGTGGAGCGCAGGAAAGCAAGTTTGAACATACATGGCGGGTATGCCGGTGGAGGTGTATGCATTAACTGCCAGGTAGGAATCCTGAAGTCTTTAAAAAAAAAAAGTTTGTTTTTGTATATCAAATCCCGTTTCATTTTAAATATTGTCTGTGTGTTCAGCATAACACAGCTGGGGTGAATTGTGAAGTGTGTGCTGAAGGCTACTACAGGCCATATGGCATCCCTCCAGAGTCTCCTACAGGCTGCATACGTACGTAGCACTGCATTCCAGCATTAATGCACTTTACTGTTTTGTCATGTTGAGATGTTAATTTGTCCTTAAGGTGAGTTCCTCACTGAGAGATGAACATTTGGCGACAAGAGCGATTAGCGCTTTGCCAATTTGACCAATTCAGCAAGTATTTGTCAGTCAGTGAGGTAGCAAGTGGTGATTTGTTGATGACTTTTTGGTGATATTCTGGAGAGTAGTTCACAAACAGTTCACAGACAGTTTGCAAATCCGTGTCAGCAGTCAGCAACATTTTGGTGAACGTGGCAACTGTGCCAATTGTTCTCTGACTGAGAGTCACCTTTATATAGTGTCATGTGACTACAGATGTTCCCAACTATACGTAGACTTCGCAAATTATATATTGTTTCAACATGTCGCCACATTCCTGAGGAAGGAGAATGACTGAAGATTAGTTGATGACCACAAACAACATTTGCCGATAGCAGTTGGTGTCTGTGGCGGGTATTTGCAGACCATTCAGCAAAAAGACACGTTCGCCAAAGATTTCATAAAATTTTGGACATGATCAAAACTTATTGGCGAATGAAAGTAAGAGCGGCGAATGGTTAGTGAACATGGCGACTACTTGGAGAATATTTGCATTTTTTAATTTTTTTTTGCAGAAAGAATGTTGAATGTGGCGAATGTGTCAATTAGCCACATTTACCAATTACAATTGCAATTCTAATGAGATACGCCTTTAAGCGACTTTTAGCACTTTCAGACTATAGAAAATCCCAGCATTTGGTTACATTTTATGATGCTGGAGGGCAAGTAATACATGTATTAAATATTTTGAATAATGTGAGTCATACATAGTGTAACTTAAGTGTTTTATCAATTATCTGGTAAAAAAAAACACATCCATCCTGTCTATTTTTAGTATTAACCTTTTAATTAGTAGGTAAGCAAAGCATTGACAAGAATTGTGGAGAACTTTTGGAGACTTCAATATCATGTGGAAAAATGTTCTCTTTTCAAATGAGTCCAAAATTGTGGTTTTCGACCTTGTTACCTTCAGCAGAGACCTAACCAAAGTCATTATAACTAAAATAAAATTCCCACAGTAAAGCATGGTGGTGGAAGCATCACCCTAAAAGGTTGCTTTTCAGAATTATGGTTGTACTGTCTAGGGCAGTGGTGGCTCAGTGGTTAGAACTTAGTGATCCAAAGGTCAGGGGTTCAAGCCTCAGTACCAGCCCTTCAACTTGAACTGCTCAGTTGTATTCAAAACAAACAAAAAGAAGTATGTTGCTCTGGACAAAGATGTCTGCTAAATGAAATGCTATATATCTATCTGTCCATATATATATATATATATATATGTACACGTAATATTGTGATGCTTGAGATATCATTTAGAAAATAACTGAACTCTGGTTGATACTTTTTTACAGAACTTTGTCCTAAACTTGTTTTTTATATATATCTGGGAGGCAGCATGCAGATGTGACAGCAGGACTACAAAAGGCTGTGAGATGGGTTCAGGACGGTGCCTCTGCAAACCTCAATACAGCGGAGAGCACTGTGATCGCTGCGCCAGAGGCTTCCACGATTACCCACGATGCACAAGTACCCCTTTTAAAAAAAAAATTCTATTAAATTTTAAATAAGAATTTTAAAAATTCCTAATCTCTGGTGCCAAATGACTGACTGTCAAATGTCCGGTCTTGATTATGATCACTACTTTTAAGTACGCCATCCAGGAACGGAAACAGACCCAAAGCTCTGATTGCAGATGCTTTAAATATAACTTAAAGAGGAAATCAGTTTATACACACTGGGTCACGTTTTTGTAATTCGGAAGGAAGTTACAAAACCAGCTCGAACTGTCCAGCTTTAATTACACCCACTTTAAGCTCTCTAAACTGGTTTTAACTTCCTAAAAACTTTCTATGTAAAGGCTCAAGGTTCAAGTTAAAGCTTTAATGGTTTATTAGGAGAGACAATGTACAGAAAAATCAAGGAAAAGGAAGTAGATCTTAATGCTGGTGGCAAGTCTAGACATTTTTTTTTTTTTTTACTAATTTGTAAACTATATAACATTGTCCAGCATGAAGCTTTTGGGAAAAAAAAACAACAATTTAGACTTTTAACCTTGAGTCTGTTTGAATAAATTCCAAAAGGTAATACAATTATTTGCTGGTTAAACTTCATTTTTATTCAACAACTATTCAGTCCCTCGTTCTTGAGATGTCACAGAAACAAAACCTCATATGGTTGAACGGACAACCAGAAAACCATTGAAAATTATTAAAAATACACAGAAGTAAATCAAATGAGAATGCAAGGTAAACATGTCCAACTTAAACATTTGTAATGTGAATTAAATAATATAATTTTTTTAAATGGTTGCAAATCTATTTATTTTTAATGTATAACAGAATAATAAAAATTATAAATAAAAATAAGTGCTATAATTAAAGTAATTAGGCTACATTTTTAGCCAGGTTAAACAAAATAATTATAAAAATTGGTATAAAATGGATTAAGGGCCTGAAAAATGACAACAACAGAATGTTCATGTTTTGTGAAGAGCTGTACAGTTATATCATAAAAATAAAAAAAAGCAACACGAAGAGCAGTGTGGCCCTGCGATGGCCTGGCGAGCTGTTCAGGGTGTATCCCTCCTTCGCCCAGAGTCAGCGGAGATAGGCGACAGCCTCCCCACGACTCTAATTAGGATTAAGCAGCTTAGAAAATGAACAAATTAAGAGAAGTGTGCTTTATGAACGCATGACAGTAATATGATTCCGTAATTGTCGTCAGGATCGAACAGGAGCTTGGAGGAGTTTGTACCTCATAGCCCTTCACATTTCCTGAATGAGTCACTTGTTAGTTGCTTTTTTCTCCAGTTGTGACTGTGACTGAATACCAATCTTCTTTCAGTGTATCTAGATGAGCTGATTAAGACTCCTGCACCTCCAACTGGAAATGTCGTTGGTATGTATCAGATGTATTTCAAATAACAGTCCAGAGGGATTTCCATTACATTACATTGGGAGAAAAAGAGCTGAAAATATTAAAATAGATGTTTCTTCTCATTTGCGTTTACATGGGAATGCTGTTAAAGCTCAAACAGCCTTAAATGGTTTTAATTGAATTTTTGTCCAAATTAAGACCTTTCTCTTCCTCTCAGATTGTCCTGTGGGGTTTTTTGGTGCACCGAACTGTCAGCGTAAGTCTACACAATTTTACTGCGCTACTTAAATTTTAGTAACATCATTACATCATACACTTTAAAATGTTATGTGGCTTATATTCATAAATCATTCAACTGGGTTTATCCTTGTTAAACTTGTTGCAGATTCCATGTAAGCATTTCTTTCTAAGCTATAATAGTAAGCACCCCCAATAATGCCCTCCTGATTATTTGCAATCATACTGTACCAGGAAATAATGTCCCGTTAGTAGTTATCAACGTTTGGTTCCTGTTTGGTGACTTCAAATTTCTCTACAAGTTGTGGCCGAAATGTCTCGTGTATCAACAATCCGAAAAACAAATCTTACTTAGATTTATCTCAATGTGCTTGAAATCCAAATTCTGTGATAAACCACTTGTTAAGCCACTAACCACTTGGTGATGAAATGAGCAGAGGTGGCTTAGTGGTTAAGGCTCTAGGTTGCTAATCTGAAGGTTGGCAGTTCAAGCCCCAGTGTCACCAAGCTGCTACTGTTGGGCCCTTGAGCAAGGCCCTTAACCCTCAATTGTTCAGTTGTATTGATAAGTGAATAAATAAATAAAAGGAAGTCACTCTGGATAAGGGTGTCTGCCAAATGATGTAAAATTACTGTATTTATTTTTTTTGGCCAAGCCTTGACTTTTAAACATACTGTAGTGCTGTGTTGCTTGGTGTTTGAATCGATCTGAGTTTAAAAAAAAAAAAAAAGCAGGAGCCATGTAGGACTGATTGAATACCTTCAAAAAGAAAGTATAAAATATTGAACAAAGAATTGGGACAGTGGGACAAACAGATGTGATCAGTGATTGGTTGGGGATTAAAATAAACATGTGTATATATATATATATATATTTATTGTAATTCACATTAAATGCTTCTTAGAGTTATACAAAATAGCCTTTGTTATAATATAAAGGCTTTGCTTTTACACTCTGTTCGCTCATTCACACTAATCCTGGTCCCCGTCAGGCTTCCTACTCTCTGCCAAACGAGAAGCTTTGGTAATTCTCGGAAATTCTCATTCCTGCAGTGCACTCAGGTCTAAAGTACGAGACCCCCCACCCCTCCAATCCATTGTTTCGGTCACTAACTGCGACTGTTTTGCAGGGAATGTTGACAGCCACTTGGCTTGCATACTGCCCGTTATACTCCGTTCACTCTGCCAAGGTCTCTTCCTGTGTAGTGCCTTAAAGACAAAACATATTGTTTGAAAGCTAATGCATTGACAATGAATGAAAATAGATTTCAAATGTTTAAGCAAATTAAAATGCATGAGAATAGAGATTATGCTATTAAAATACTATTTCCCATCATCCCATCTTTGGAGAAGCACTCTGTTTAACATTTACGTTGAACAAAAGGTCACACACGAGGACATAAAACTTATCATAATGATGATGATTTTCCCCGAAGACACTGTGTTGTTTTTCTTTGCAGCATGTGTGTGTGAACGAGGTGGTACAGTTCCAGAAGTCTGCAGCGCGTCTGGACGGTGTTTATGCCGTTCTGAGGTTACAGGCCAGAGATGTGAGCGCTGTGGTCCGGGCCATCACTCCTTCCCCTACTGCCACAGTGAGCGTTCAGACTTCCTAAATATGAGCAATCAGCCTACAGCTCACTCACTGCTGCAGTGGAAAACCCAATGAACCGCTCGATAAGCATGAAACAAAAATTCATTTCTTTCTTGACTTGGAAAAGTATGGATGCAAGATATTCTGAATGGTGTATTGCATGTCGTTTCATGCCTTTCGTTTTCAGTGTAAAATTGTATTGTGTTTAAAATTAAATTAAAAGTTCAAGGAAACTAGAAAGCAAAACAAACAACTTAGAAAAGGGCTCAAATTTTGTACATGCCCACGCTACTAATAAAAGAGGTAAAGGGTCTTTGCTTTTTTCCTGAACCTTGCCAAATGTTTGTTTTCTTTTCCTTTTCAAATGTTTCCTTTCTGAATTGAACCAAACTGAACATTTCCTATCATTTTCAAAACTTTACATTTTTGTTCTTATCCCTTATCTCTTCCTTATTTTACCCTGTCCTACCCTATCCTACTTTATCCACCCTACCCTACCGAATTGTTACCCTACCCTATCATACCCTACACTACCCTATCCTACCGTACCCTACCATACCCTATCATACCCCACCCTTTCCTACCCTATTGTACCCTACCCTTCCCTATCGTACCTTACCCTACCCTACCGTATTGTACCGTCCCCTATCGTACCCCACCCTATCCTACCCTATTGTACCCTACCCTACCGTATTGTACCGTACCCTACCCTACCGTATTGTACCCCACCCTTTCCTACCCTATTGTACCCCACCCTTTCCTACCCTATTGTACCCTACCCTACCCTTCCCTATTGTACCCTACCCTACCCTATTGTACCCTACCCTACCCTACCATATCGTACCCTACCCTACCGTATTGTACCCCACCCTATCCTACCCTATTGTACCCTACCCTACTCTACCATATCATACCCTACCCTACCGTATTGTACCGTACCCTACCCTATTGTACCCTACCCTACCCTACCTTATTGTACCCTACCATACCCTATCCTACCCTACTGTACCCTACCCTACCCTATTGTACCCAACCCTACCATAGCATACCCTCTCATACCCTGCCCTACCCTATCGTACCCTGCCCTACCCTACCTTATTGTACCCAACCCTACCATAGCGTACCCTATTATACCCTGCCCTACCCTACCCTACCCAATCGTACCCTACCATACCCTATTGTACCCTACCTTACCCTACCCTATTGTACCCTATCCTACCCTACCCTATTGTACCCTACCCTACCATAGCTTACCGTATCATACCCTGCCCTACCCTATCATACCCTACCCTATCCTACCCTACCCTCTCCTACCCTATTGTACTCTAAACCACCCTACCCTATCCTACCCGACCCTACCCTGCCCTATCTTACCCTGTCGCATTCTTTCATTCCTGTCCTGTCCTGTCTAATTATAGCCTACACCATTCATCCGATGAGTTAGATTCGTTGAAGTGTTGTATTTTTATTCTGATATTTGGTTTGAAAATAAATCTTGTATATTTTATAAATGAACTTTTAAAACTATATAATAAATAATTCATATAAACAGAGTTGAATCAAACAGAGTCAAATTAAGGATGATAAACTGGATTAAAATGATTAATTAATTTATTGCCTTAGTGTGCCGATGTGATGGGCCTGGGGTGGTGGATCGGTCATGTGATCCTACAGGTCAGTGTCACTGTCGACCCAACTACATTGGCCTGCGGTGTGAGCAATGTGCCATGGGATTCTACTCATACCCGACATGCTCCTGTACGTGTGCCGTCTTTTGATTTGTATCTAATATATATATTTTTTGTATTATATTTAGAAAATCCTCATTAAATTGTAATATTTATGAAATCACTATTTTCTTCCCAGTATGCCAATGTTCACGAGAAGGCTCTCTCGATCAGTCATGTGACCCAAAGACGGGTCAGTGCGTGTGTATTGCTGGCGTCACGGGACACAGGTGTGACCGTTGCATTGTTCCTGAACAGATCTTTCCAGATTGCTTTGGTAATTACAAAATGATTGTATATGTACAGCAGCATCGCTGCTCTCCTTTCCTTTCCTTTTCTAATATTTACTTATCTTTTCTTCCCTATCCTTTCCTTTCCTTTTTTCTTTCCTTTGATGTCTTTTTCTGTCCTTTCCTTTCCTTTTCCCCCTTTCCTTTCCTTTCCTTTTTTCTTTTATTTTCTTTCCGTTCCTGTCTTTTCCTTTTTTCCTTTCTTTCCTTTTCTTTTCTTTCCTTTTTTCATTTTCTTTCCTTTCCATTCCTAACCTTTCCTTTCCTCTCCTTTTTTCCTTTTCTTTCCTTTCCTTTCTTTTTTTCCTTTCCTTTCCTTTTTTCCTTTCCTTCCTTTACTTTTTTCTTTTCTTTCCTTTCCTTTCCTTTTTTCCTTTCCTTTCCTTTCTTTCCATATCCTTTCCTTTCCTTTTTCCTTTCCTTTCCTTTCCTTTCCTTTCCTTTCCTCCTTTCCTTTCTTTCTATATACTTTCCTTTCCTTTTTTCTTTTCTTTCTTTTTTTCCTTTCCTTTCCTTCCTTTACTTTTTTCTTTCTTTCCTTTCCTTTTTCCTTTCCTTTTTTCCTTACCTTTCCTTTCTTTCCATATCCTTTCCTTTCCTTTTTTCTTTCCTTACCTTTCCTTTTTTCCTTTCCTTCCATTTCCTTTCCTTTTTCATTTCCTTTCCTTTCCTTGCCATTCCTGACCTTTCCTTTTTTCTTTTTCTTTCCTTTCCTTTCCTTTTTTTTCTTTCCTTTTATTTCCCTTTTCCCTTTCCTTTCCATTCCTGACCTTTCCTTTTTTCCTTTTCTTTCCTTTCCTTTTTTTCCCTTTTCTTTCCTTTCCTTTCCTTTCCTTTTTTCTCTCTCTTCCCTTTTCTTTCCTATCCCTCTTTCAAACATTTTCTTTCCAAAAGTTTTATTCCCCTTTACCATTGTTTCTTTCCAAACCATTCTGAAACTTAAATTTTATTTATTTTTCTTTCCTGAATTTTTACCTTATATTAAAGGTAAGGTTTATAATTGAGTGATGATAGAATTAACGCCAAACATGCCAAAAACATTAATGTGTAGCATCTAGCATCCGGTTATTTAAGGTCAAATAGGTATTTCATTACGTCCATTAAAATCCAAAAAAGTCAATGTTTTAATAAAGTGACTTTTATTCTTTTAATATGACATAATCATCATCATCATCATCATCAGCTTTATTGTTAAAATTTACAAAGCTTTGGAAACTTTCTGATTTTTTTTTCCTGCTTGAACTAATCCTACCCTCCCCTACCCTCCCCTACCCCACCCTACCCTACCCTACCTGTCATGTCTAAACGTACACCATTCATTAGATGAGTGGAATTTGTAAAAAGAAAAAAAGAAAGAAAATGAAGTTGTTTTTGGGTTCTGATATATTGTTTGGGTTCTGATATGGGATTTGGGTTCTGATATATTGTTTGGGTTCTGATATGGGATTTGGGTTCTGATATGCGCTTTTAAAATAAATCAAATATATTTTATATCTGGAAATTTAAACCTATAATTAATTGAAAGGAACCGAGTTGAAGGGTCAAATTAAGGATGATAAACTGGATTAAAATGATTAATTACTTTATCCTTTTAGTGTGCCGATGTGATGGGCCCGGTGTGGTGGACCAGTCATGTGATCTAACGGGTCAGTGTCACTGTCGACCCAACTACATCGGCCTGCACTGTGAGCAATGTGCCATAGGATACTACTCATACCCGACATGCTCCCGTATGTGTGCTATCTTTTGTGTGTAATAATTTGTTGTTGTATTATTTTTAGTTCAGTTCACTGTAAGATTTGTAAAATCACTTTGATATTTTCTTCCCAGTATGCCAATGTTTGCGAGAAGGCTCTCTCGATGGGACATGTGACCCAAAGACGGGTCAGTGCGTGTGTATAGCTGGCTTTACGGGACACAGGTGTGACCGCTGCGTCGACCCTGACCAGATCTTTCCTGATTGCTTTGGTAATTACAAAATTATTGTATCAGTACAGCAGCATCGCTTCTTCTCACGCTCATCTTGTTGCCACATGCATCACATGCCGTACTCTGGGAATATTTGTAGTGCCGTGTTGACGGACGCAGTGTGAGTCTGGGTTAAAGTTTTTCTCTGCATGACAGCTCCGTGTCCACACCTATAGAGGAATGTAGCTATACCGAATAAACGCTATCTGTAGAGTAGTGCGCAATCACAGAGTGTGACATTTAAATTGTATGTGTTTTTCAGACCTTGACAGCTCGTGCAATCCTGCTGGGTCGGACGTTGACACCAAGGATCCATTAACGGTATATCTCACACACCTGACGTATGTAAACACTGATATGTAAACATATCAGAAACGTCAAGAGTTTTGCCTTTTTGCTTTAAATACTGTGTGCATGAGTTACTTGAGTAACATAACTATAAAATCCACATGATCCAAGTTGACTTGGATGGAATTTTACTGGTTTGGTATAAGTTTCCCCAGGACTTTAGATGTAAATCAGAAAAAAAAATCAGACTGGTCAGAAGGTGTTCATTTTTTATTCCAGCCGCTCTGACCATACATTTGGCTTTAATCCGGCTAGCTCATTAAAGGAGAAGACAGCACTTGTTAAAAGTTAATCTCATTCAAATCTCATTCAAATCTCATTCAAATCTCTAGATTCTTACTCTGTGCAAAAGTCTCAGAATGATATTGTCATCAAGGCCCAAGATAACATGCACAAGTATAAGATTTTAATACATTTATGCCATTTACCGATAGATGTGTTGTTTCAAAAGGCTTAAATTAAAACCGTTACCTGTGCAGTGGAAACCAATAAATCCCCCAGGATTAGTATATTTAAGCACCTGGAATACTGAAAGAACTTATGTTTAAAGCCAAACCCCTCCATGTTAACTTGGGCCTTCATGATGTCATCATCCTGATTGATTTTTCACATAACCACCCATAAAATTGTAAAAAAAAACAGCAGCTATCCGCTTAAGACAGATTTTAATATAGAGTTTTGATTGAGATTAACTTTTAGCAAAGCCTGTATTTTCCTTTAAAACATCTTTTAATCAATGATCCATCTTTGTGTGACATTTCTGTGGTGCTGCGATTCGAACCCCCAACCTTCTGATTGGTAAGCCTGTCACTCACTCTGTTCTGTTACCATATTTATAGAAATGCGTACAAGAACTTGTATGGTAGACGCGTCACAAAAAACGATTATAATGCTGATAATAAAGATGAAAAAAAAAATGTCGCTAAATGGTGACGTTGTCCAGGTTGGATTGATTGATTGATTGATTGATTGAGTGTTTTATATGTTTTGTTTTATAGGATACATGTATCTGCCTGCCATATGTAGAGGGACCTGAATGTGAACACTGCAAACCCCTTTACTGGAACCTAAATCCTGAAAACCCAGCTGGTTGTGTTGGTGCGTCTCACTTTACACTTTCTCATGTCTTAATTATAAATAAATATCCAATTGTAACTGACCCGACTTAAATTCTGCTCCATTTCATTTGATTCAAATTAATTAGATGAAAATAAATTCTACTATATTTGATTAAAATTCTGTTCAATGTAATTTTATAAGATTTCAATGAATTAAATGAAATTTTATTCTATTTTGTAAGAATTTAACGGACGTTAGTTGATTTCATTCTATTGCACTCAGTTGTTTATGTGTAACAAAAGAGTTTAGAAGGCTCGCCTTTCATTTCTCTTTAAGACTACTCAAGGTCAAAGGTAACTGAAGGGCTGAGAACCAGAGTGGTGTAACCAACAGAAAGCTGTTTTTGAGAAAAATGGCATGAACGTTTTTGGAATATAATAAAATCAGGGATAATGCTCATAATATGATTTGAGGTGATAATGACCATTCTGGCACACATAGACCTTATCCACATCTGTCATATCTCATTTTTCAGTTGTTGTGGGTTAGACCACTGTGGCTCTCAGCCCTTCAATTCTCTCATTTAACAGCTTGTCCATCGGCACCCGTCCCACGTCCACCCCCCCAAAAAAATGACCATACTCTGATCTTCACCTTTGACCTTGGCATTCCAAAATCGAATTATCTCTGGGACGCAGGTAGGGTAGTGTCTTCACCAAGTTTGGGGAACATATGCGCATGGGTGTGGTCAGGATTTTCAGTTGAAAATATATCGAGGGAATACCTGTATGTGGACACATTCTTTAAAATCTGAATGATTGGAATAAAGATGAGTAATACTGTTACTGTAAAATGCTAATAAATGATAAGATCCCACAATATTAGTCCACTTTAGACCATTTGTTAAAGCTGATTTTATTAGCCTTTAATTCCAAACTCTATTATTTGGTGGTCAGTGTGTAAAATGTTGCACATACTGTAGTATTACAGTACAAGTTGTTATTAGTTCTTCAGTTCAGCTTGATCAAGGTCATGACTTGCACATGTATTATTACCTGACAGGTCAGCAGTAGCTCAGTGAAACATGGTGCATCATTTATGATAGTCAGTGCAGTCTTAAGGTAGGATTAGTGGAACGATTACGAAGTTCATTTATCTCTAACTGGGTTAGCTTTTATTACAAGCACTGCAATAAAGCAGTTGAAAACTTGCTGACTTATGCTAAGTATATGACTTGGCATACTTAAAGAAGACTTTTAACTCAGCTTTGACATTAGTGGCATCATTTGGAAACAAGTGCTTTAACTTTTAAATACAAGCACACTGCAGTACACTGTATTTACACTTGTATTTAAATACACTACAGCAAAACAATCGGTTCTGTAGACAGTTCTTGAGACGGATGAGCTAGAACCCTATAATTGGCTGATTTGGTAATT
>JBCNYH010000010.1:20485228-20508231 GCA_039654325.1 Tandanus tandanus
TTGTGTAAATTTCTATCTGCATAAATTTTTATCTAAAATTCTATCTGCATAAATAATTTTTTTTTTATGAGGGTGACATGGTGTTGTAGCGGTTAGGACGTCCGCCTCACAGCAAAAAGGTCCCGCGTTCGGTTTTCAAGCTCCGTGTTTCTGTGTGGAGTTTGCATGTTCTCCCTGTGCTTGCATGGGTTTCCTCCGGGTAATCCGGTTTCGCCCCACAGTCCAAAGATATGCACATTAGGATAATTGACTATTACAATAGATGTGTAGATGACAGAATCTGGTCTGTTCGCCCGATTCATTCAGAAACGAAATAAAATAAATTTACTCAAGTTAAATAACCAACTGGAAGGGTCTGACAGTTTGATTCAAGCATCATCCACTTGGAATAATGGTCTATGATCCGGGTGGTATATAACAAACAGTATTATTAAATAAAGAAATTAGATGTTAAGCCTAATTTAATTGTATGTAAACTGACTATGGTGCATTTATTTATTTATTTATTTGTTTTATTTGTAGGGTCTGGAGATAGTAAAGAGGTGCTCTTCCCTCCCAGCCACTCTCCAGCCTTCCTCACCGTTCCTGGAGACGGATTCGCCCAGCCTTTCTCTCTCAGCACGGGGAAATGGATCGTGTGTGTGCAGGCTGAAGGAATCCTCCTGGTTAGGTTCAGTTTCTGATTTCAGTCCAAGGCTGTGATATGAATAGAAAATCTTAAGCAGTAATGTAGTAGCATACAGTAAAGACATGATTCGCCGAGTCTGATATGTAAACATTCTCAGGTGATTTTTTTTAATGGTAATTCTTCAGGTAATGTTTATATTCATGAGTTTTTGTAATTTATGAGCAGTTGATACAGAATTTATAACTCATTATAATTGGGATGACCAGAAATAACTAACCCCGTGTTTACACTGGGGCACGATGTCCACAACCTCCACGATTTGAGAGAATCTTCATAGTGGAATCGTGATGATCTTGAGGGATGATTGTGCTGATCGTGGCAAAAATTTTGACTGTCAAAAGTTTTGCCACAATTATCCCGCTGTATTATGATTTGATGCCACTCGTGATAGAACGTGGGAAGCGTAGAAGAGCGCAGTAGAGCTTAACAGAGTGTTACAGACCTTGATGCCCCATTGTAGGGGACCTTGATAAACATGGCAACACGATTCCTTCAAGTTTCATCTCCTGGATGCAAGCTGTCTCTTTTTTATACCCCAATCGTGCTCCAAGCGTGCTCAAAAATTGTGGAGCACGACCATTTTTTTAATCGCAGAGATCGCAGACATCGTGACCCAGTGAAACCCAGGGAAGGCTAAACTAATCTAAGCTAGGCTAAGCTAAATAAATTAGGCTAGTCTAAACAACAACAAGCTAAACTTAACAAAAGTAAACTAAGCTACAAGGCTAAGCAACAATAAACTACACTAAGTTAAACTAAGCTAAACAACCTAAGCTAATAAAAACAGAAAGAAACTAAGTTAAACTAAACTTAATTTCATCAGTTTAACAAAGTTAAACTGAGGAAAAATAAACCAAACTCACTCACTCAGTCACTCATTTGCCGAACTGCTTAATCCTATTAAAAAAACAAAAATAATGCTCAACTAAATAAACCAAAAAATAAACTAATCTAAACAAAAAAATGAAATAAACTAAGCTAAAGTAAACATAAATAGGTTAAGCTATACTACACTTAACTAACTATATAACCGTGGGGTAGCCTTTCACGTTTCTTACTTTTTACAGTAGATTTTTTGTTAATTGCGATCCTGAAGTTTAAATAATGTGTTGTGTTGTAGGACTACTTGGTGCTACTGCCCAGTGCGTACTATGAAGCTAAGATTCTGAAGCAGGAGATCACAGAGCCATGTACCTACCAGTCCAGGGACGGCAAGTATGTGTGAAATCTTACACAAATAATTGCATATTATATAATTAAAACACATCTTAATAGTGGAATAAGGATTTTTGGACCATAGTGTGAATGTTGCTGTTAATATTAAAAGGCAGAGAATTGAACATTTACATACTCCTAACCATAGACAGTGAGAGACATGGCTGGCCTTTGATAACCCAGTTAGCTGCAGTGGCGGAAAATAAATAAATAAAAATATTATTTTGGTGGCTCATACTCAGCAAGCGCATTTCTGTGTGAAGTTTGCAGGTTCTCCCCATGCTTGTTTGGCTTTCCGTGTACTCCGGTTTCCTCCCACAGTCCACAGGCATGCATGTTAGGCTAATTGGCTGTTCCAATTGGCCCTAGTTGGAGTGTGGATGTGAATAGTTGTGTGTATTGGCTCTGCAATAGTCTGGCAAGCTGTTCAGGGTGTAGCCCGCCTTTACCTAGTGACGGCTGAGAAAGGCTCCATCCTCCCCATGACTCTGATAGGATTAAGCAGTTCAGAAAATGAGTGAGTGAATGTGGCCATTGTCAAAGTCACTTAGATCTTTGCAATCTTGCTAATTTTACTGGTTCCAAAAACTCTACTTCAAGAACTGACTATGCAATTTCTGCCAAATACATCCAATTCCTTGCCAGGTGCCTCAGGAATGACGTAATCAGTGTTATTTACTTCAGCTGTCAGTGCTCATAATGTTTTTAATGTTATGGCTGATCAGAGTACTTTGGTGATTACAATTTTATAATAGATTATTTATATAATAAAACTTCAATCAGGCAATATTTAGGATATTTTCTTTTGATAAAATGTCAGTGTCTATGACAGTCTGATTCGTTTTGTTTGCCATGTGCCCCGACTGCAGCTGTCTCCTCTATAAGCACGTGCCTTTGGACGGGTTCCCATCAGCACTGGCGTCTCAGAGCCTGGGCTCTACACAGAAACACAACCGCATACGACGGCCCACTGCTGACCATCCCGAGCTGGTGTCGATCAACGGCAGACAGGTGGGAGATTAGGATAATTACAGACCACTGGGCGGGCACACACACACACACACACACACACACACACACACATAAATACACACACAAGTGAAATCCAGAAGGCTTTATTATCATTCTGCTCATCATAGACAAAAAAAGTGTTGATTTTTCGAAGTAAAAAAAAACTATATGAACATAAATATATGCAGGACAATGGAGTATATAATAAATCTTTCATGATCTTCAAGTATGCAGTGATGCCAAGCACCAACAAGTCTTTATTCCAAAACAACTCCGGAGGTGCCAAATCCTGATAATTATACTATTCAGCTTTATTTAGATTTGAAAATCCAGTGGTATTACATTGGACTGGATTACTTTTGTTTGCTGAATGAACTCCACTTTTCAATTTCCAAGCATTCATAAAGTGCAGCACGGTGGCATAGTGGTTTGAACTTTCAGATTTCTGTTTGAAAAATAATATCATGTCCACAAATAATATTACCCAAAGGGAGCATATATAGAGACAGAAGCAGTGGACCTAGAACAGAACCTTGTTCAACACCAAACTTAACAATAGAACATTCAGAGAAATCAACATTTACATCTAAAAACTGATAACGGTCAGTTAAATAAGGTCTAAACCAGGATAGGACCATTCCCTTAAGTCCAACATTTTCTAATCTATCGAGGAGAACAGTATGATCAATAGTGTCAAAGGCAGCACTAAGGTCATGTAACACAAGCAGGGAGACACAGCCATGATCAGAGGCCACCAGTAGGTCACTTACCACCTTAATGACTGCAGTCTCTGTGCTATGATGAGGTCTAAATCCTGACTGATACATTTTATGAATGCTATTCCTACATAGATATGAACATAACTGCTGTGCTACAGCTTTTTCTAGGATCTTGGAGATAAAAGGGAGGTTTGATGTTGGTCTATAGTTGGACAGCTGACAGGAGTTGGGGTCAGGTTTTTTTTAAGCAGAGGTTTGATAACAGCAAGTTTAAATGATTCAGGTAAAAAAATCTTCCCCCTAGCAATTTTAAAAGAAACAGGACTTTTTTATTGCAATGCATATAATTTAATATCTATTGTAAAGTAATATAAGTCAAAGACACATAAAATAGACACAAGAAAATTTTATCCATAACCTTTATTTCTTTTACATGGGTATATTTTTGCTATTAAGCTAAATGCACATGTGTTTTTATACTAAAACAACATTCTTTCTTCTTCCCAGCTGCGCCTGATGTTGCACATCCCTGAGTCCGGCTCGCACGTCCTGGTTCTGGAATACGCCAATGAAGAGGATGCTAGTCAGAATGTCAACGTTTTTATCGGTGGACAACCAAAGGACCAAGTTCAAACTGGAGCGAATATCTACAGCTGTGCTTATAGGTGTGTTTATTACAAATCATATTTCTTTTTTCTGGGGTGGGTTGATACAGTTCAATAAAGCAGCATTTAAAAAAAAATTTTTTTTCTGTGTAGCTTCCTCTGTCGCTCTGTGGTGGTGGATGGACAAAGCCGCATCGCTCACTTTCTGCTTCCCCCCAAGGCTGAGATTCTTCTTCAGTCTCCCACTCGCTCAGTCCTGCTGGTAAGTTATCATGACTGTTGTTGGACATTTTGTGGCAGGTTGCCAGATCTAAGAAAAAAAAACAAAGCTAAATAATTTTGTATGAAAATTTTGAAAGATGACAATATGAGCTGGACTAAAAGTAAGTGTGAGCCAGCAAGTGTGTTGTGTTATACAATCCTGTATTATGTGTATTGTGCAATGACTTGATCTTTTGCTGGTTTTTCCGCCTACAGTATCGAGTGTATGCCATCCCTTCCTCTGAGTTCACCATGGAGCTCGTCCAGCCCACAGTCCTCTGCGTCTCGCACCACGGTCGATTCACAGAGGACAGGTGAGGTGTTTCTTTTTAAAAAAAAGTTTTCTTTCCTGTTTAGGGAAATTAAGTCCTCTTGTTCTTTAATATGCATAGCAGACAGCACTTAATGTAAGAGTGTTGTGAGGAACTGCAGGTATATTTAGTGCACATTGTGTCTAATAACATGTTTTGAATGAATCAAAACCGGAGTTTAATAAGATTAGAAAGTGCTTCATGTCATAACAGAGTAAGTTAGTTGACTTTGTCAAAACAAGCTCAACAGCACCACCAGTGGTTGTAAAATAATACTTCAAATAATGTGTTAAAGTAAGGGCTGATATCTTTTTAGACTCCCTGTAGATTCATACAGCCATGGTCATGCCTGAATGACACCTACCTAGATTTGATCTCCATGTGGGCTATCAGTACTGAATGGTTGTGGGTGTAATGAACAGGAGCAAGGTGGATTGTTTACTTTCTTTTCTTTTTCTCTCAAAATAACTAGATGTTGATAGACTAAACATGTTAAATCATGTACAAGTTTATCAATCTTGTATTTGGACGAAACACAGCATAAATTGTGTAGCTGATTAGGACGCTTAAAAATACTTATTACTCCCAAGTTGTGAAGTCAAGATCACAACATTATCATAAGAACAATAATAGAATGGGAGGATTTGTTGAGTTAGCTAAGTGCTACACTCAGATACCACTCTCAAGCTTTCTAATTTCACTCCTTTTCCCAGACTCCTTAACCAAATAATGACCCCACAAACCCTGCCATATAACCAAGTAGCTTCTCAACACACCTCCAGGCTAGAATAACATGGATTGTAAGTGTATCTTTGAGAAGTCTTGCCCTTACTATTCCATTCGTGAAACTGCAGAGGCATTTCAGTTTTGACCGATTAGGTTTAGGAAAAGTTTTAACAGGCCATCCATATAATTAATCATCCATCCATCCATCCATCCATCCATCCATCCAATCAGTCATCCTTCCATCCATCCCTTCATCCATGCATCCAATCAGCCATCCATCCATCCATCCCATTAACCATCCATTCATCTATCCATCCATGCATCCAATCAGTCACCTATTTATCCATCCATCTATCCATCTACCTTTATGAGCACTTAAGGTTGCAGTGGGTCCAGAGAATATCCCAGGACTACCTTGGGTGGGACACCAGTCTATTGCAGGGCATTATGTACACATAAATCACACTTGGGGACAATTTAGAGTCTACTTGTTCACCTAAAGGTGGACACCGGGAGGAAACCAAAGAAGGTTGAAGAAGCCCACATGGACACAGAATCAGGAGGGCAAGGTCGAACTTGGAAGTCATGGAGTCGTGAGGTGGCAATGCTATAGATTCTCAGAAAGTTCAGAATGAATGAATGGAGATCTATGAAGCACAAAAAAAGTTGGAAAACACACACACACACACACACACACACACACACACACACACACACACACACACACACACACACCGATGTACTCAGTTAAACTCAGGATGTAGGCAGTGCTGGATTTCTGAAGTTGAACAGGATCTATTCTTCTGAATCATTCCTTTTTATTTCCTAGTTTATATGGTTTCTGTCCAAGAGCCATGAGTGTAAAATAGAAACAAGCCCACACTACAAAACGGGGATGTCTTTAACAATATTTTTTTGAACATTGTGTGGGATCTTGAAATAAAACCGAAATTCTCCTCTACACACAGATAATGGAGTCGTTTCCTGAAGCCGTGTTTTATAAACATGCCTTTTATATAATAGTTATGGTTTAACATGTAGATAAGCACACATATTTAAACATGTACTTAAACCATCATGTTAACAGTCATGAAAGCATAGCGCAAATCCACCCAGGGACTTCACTTTCTGCCTTTTCTGCTTTTGATCTTTTCAGAAAGCAATCATATTTCAGTACGAAGGAGGAAAAAAAGCACATCTGCGATGCAGGTGTGGTTTTTTACATTCCAGACCCAGGGCTGAGTCTCTCACCTAGAGTACAATGTTTCTCCATTTATCATCTCTAACCCACCTCACTGTGTTTCTGCACCTGTTCTTGATCTAAAGGCTGTAGGCCAAACATAATAACAGAGCATTAACTTAATAAGACGCTTTCATGCAGAGAAATTCATCACTGTAATGATATTTATTTTGGTATTTTGTCTGTTGGGCAGCACGGTAGTGTAGTGGATAGCACGCCAGCCTCACAGCAAGAAGGTCCTGGGTTTGAGTCCCAGGTTCGGTGGGGGCGTTTCTGTGTGGTGTTTGCATGTTTTCCCTGTGTTTGTCTGGTTAGCTGTTCAGGGTGTACCCCCCCTTCATCTAGTATTGGCGAAGATAGGCTCCAGCCTCCCCGTGGCCCTAATAGGAGTAAAAAATATTTTTTTTGCAAATGACTGAGAGAGTGAGTGGGTGAAAGTGATCATCGCTGTGAGAGTAGCAAGAGACAAGGAGTAAAATACCTTTCTTACACAACTTTTTTTTTTTTTTTTTTTACTGTTATGCAAGATAGGCTATTAGAACCATTCATAATTTGAGTAATTTGAGCTTCTCCCCTACACCCTATCCCATATTATGTTATAGATAAATAGAGAGGTAGGTAGGTTGATGGATGGATAGATGGATGGATGGATGGATGGATCAATAGATTGATAGTTTGTCCTGTGGTAAAAAAAGGCTTCTCAAGGCTACCCCATAATCGAGAGTGTTCCTTTTTGTAGTTGCCCTTGTTACAGAGATGTAATTCGAACTAAGATCCTATAAATATCCAACAAGCTTTTACATTCAAAAGGATTCGGTGCAGTGCTCTAGAAGGTCCCACAGTTTTTTCCTTTGATGGAACCTAAAATACAGTACTGTGTTATAATCTGCAGAGTGTTTTCCTTTGTGTGTGTGTGCGTGTGTGTGTGCGTGTGTGTTAAATCCTAGCTTTGAGGCAAAACATGAGTTACCCTTTATGCACATCTCTAAAAATGCATCCATCCTCTGTCTTTGAAGGAGAACTTTAAAGGAAGAACTGTCTGGTTATGGTTAGCAATGCCATTTTCTTGGATTTATATTTGGCAGCTTGGGTCATGTGCATAAGCTGGTCCTTAGGTTCCTCGAACAATTCTGTTTTTAAGAACAATGGAAAATTAACTGGCTCAGAAGCCTTTTTAAAAGGAACCGTCCATTTGTGTGGATGTAAGCAGACACAAAGTAGTGTTTGCATATTTACCTACTTACTTACCTACCTGAGTTTCTTAGCTTTGTAAAGGTGGAACCCATTTCTAAATAAGAAGGCTTTGGAGAGTGCAAGCCAACACCATTCCATAAGGAATAATGAAGGGCACAGCACTCTCTGTTGAGTCTGCTGTAATACAATCTAAAAAAGTCCTATCTCTCAATGTTAAAAAAGTTCCTGGATCCAGAATTTGTTCTGGATCATCTCCAGCATCTACCTGAGTTTTCCTTGTCCAAAGCCCTACCTCTGGCTGAAATTTCATGACAATCTGTGCAGTAGTTTTTGAGTAATCCTTCTAACAAACACCAAACCTAAACAAAAACACAACCTCCTTAGTGAAGGTAAAAAGGAAACCTGTTGTATGGTTGTATGTAGAACACTCAAAGGTTCACCAAGACAACCCAAAAGGAAAAAACCCTTTATTGTCCAAGATGGAAACGTTTAAAAGGGTATCAGGTTACTTTAAATAGGTATGGGTTTGTAGCCTCCTAGTAAGTAAGACTTGGAAACCCTCTCTGTTAGGGAAACTCTCTGTTGTATGGTTCTACAAACAACATTTAGTGATTTTTTTTTTTTTTTTTTACAAGATCAAATAACCCCCTTATGATGCTAGGGGGAAAATGCTACTGGTGGGTTCATAGCATTTAAACTCCTTATTGTAAGGTTCTATAAAGAATTGTTAATAAATCCCTTAAAGGGACAAATTATGAAAACCATTAAGTTTTATATGCTTAAAGTTTTGGTGTTTATGGCGTTTTGGCAGACACTATTATCCAGAGCAACTAACATTTATCATTTTTATATAACTGAGCAACTACGGGTTAAGGGACTTGCTCAAGGGCCCAACAATGGCAGCATGGTGGATTGAAGCCCTGATCTTTGGACCAGGGGCAGTGGTGGCCTGGTGGCCTGGTGGTAGGGTGCTGGATTACTGATCCCAAGGTCAGGGGTTCAAGCCCCACTATCAACGGTTTCTCACTGCTGTCCACCAGTGCAGCTAACTGGGTTATCTATGGTGAGAGGCATGTAAAAGAACCATTGCTGATTTTCGTCAAGAGTATGCTGCCTGGCGAGCTGTCCAGGGTGTACTCTGCCCTCGCCCAGAGTCGGCTGAGATGGGCGTCAGCCTCCCCGCTACCCTAATTAGGAATAAGCGGTTCAGAAAATGAATGAATGAAATCTTTGGACCAATAACCTAGAGCCATAACCATTGAGCCACTACTTTTTTTGGTATAGTAATTGGGTTTTAGCTTTGCAAAAGTGGTTGCACATGAATAAGAACAGGTTTAGGGTTCTGCATAGAACCTTTAGAGATTCAGATACTCAGATAGATGGAACTTTTCCCCCTGAAGACTCTTATGATTAGGCTAGTTCTGCGTTCTTGACTACTTTAAGAACAGTTCTTGGAACCTTTCCTGAAATTGATTGCCTTTTGTTATGTGGTTCTG
This sequence comes from Tandanus tandanus, assembly GCA_039654325.1. Taxonomy (NCBI): domain Eukaryota; kingdom Metazoa; phylum Chordata; class Actinopteri; order Siluriformes; family Plotosidae; genus Tandanus; species Tandanus tandanus. The sequence continues at coordinate 20,494,695 of JBCNYH010000010.1, forward strand.
CAAACACCCATTAGGGTTCTTCTCTCATGTTTTAGATTGCTAGATGAAATCTTCTCCCCCTTAAGACTGTAAGTGTCCTTTGGCTAATTCATAGCTTCCTGTCTACTTCTACATATAAAGGGAATAAAATGGAATTTGATGGGTTCCCTCAAAGGACAAACCAAAATACCTGTTAGGTCACTAGCTGGAAAACCTTTTCCCCTCAGGAGTGTACGAGGTTTTTCCTTATGGGAACCTTTCACATGATAGATCCATCCATCGCAAGATGGATAAAGTGTGTGGGTTTATTGTCCAATTCTGGATTTAAAGCTTCCTTTTAGGAAGAGAACCCACTGTTGTATGGTGCGACCTTAAAGGCTCACATGAAGATAACAATGGTTTTACTTTATATTTAACAATCTGTTTCCTTCTGATTCTGGGAATTGCTTTAAGGAATGCTGTTTAGTCTCAGTGATGGAATGCCGAATGGGATGAGAGACCTTCAGGCAATGAAAGAAGAGATAGAGTGTATACCCTAAGCAGCTCTGTGCAGGTTAAATCTTTAACTCTGGCTTAGTCATGACTGAGCAAAGCTGAATTCAGATGCAGAAGAAAAGCCTGAGGAAATCTGTCTCTGCTTTCTGTTTCTGATCTTCACCTGATGTTGCCATACACACCAGAGACAAAGAACTACTTGTGCAGGTAATAACTTGTTTTGGTTCTCTGTTTCAGTAAGCACTGTGTTCAGAGTCCATTCTATACACCTCCCACTGCGCTCACCTTAGACGCCTCAGATGTGACCCGGCCACCCAAGTTCAACACTCAGGTCTCAGGACGGTGTGAAGGACCTTTGCTCAAATCACCCCAGGTACCATAACTTACACTCACCACTCTATTATCTTAGTGAATTAGATACCACACTGTTTGCAGAAAGATCACACTTTCTATGAATACAAGTGACTGATTTGCTTTCCAGTCCTACCCCGGGACACCATTTTAACTGCATAGAAAGTTTCAGGATCAAGTTGTTGGGGTGGGGATTGGTGGGAGTGTTGGGCATTGGGCATTACATAATGTGTAGGTACTCCTCTTTGATCTAATTTTTTCTTCCCCCTCTCTGACAACACTCTCTCACTCATTTGTCAAACTGCTTAATCCAATTAGGGTCACAGGGTGGCTGAAACCTATCTTAGCCGACACTGGGCGACGGCAGGGTACACCCTGAACAACTTCCCAGACCATCGCAAAGCCAACATACACAGAACCAGTCACACTCACATCCACACATACGGGCAGTCTGAAACAGCCAATTAGCCTAATGTGCATGTCTTTGAACAGTGGGAGGAAACCAGAGTATCCGTAGGAAACCCACGCAAGCATGAGGAGAACATGCAAACTCCACACAGAAACTCCTGGGCCCAGAACCCAGGACCTTCTTGCTGTGAGGCAGACATGCTAACCACTACACCACCATGCTGCACCCTCCCTGATAACATAACACACCAAAATAATGACCAAAGTTTTTGCCAGCTGTGATTTTCATACTAATAAAGTGTGTTTCCACCAAGTGACACCATTTCAGCATCAAGTGCTGGGAACACAATCACACAACCATGTGATTTTGAATCAATTTGGAAACCAGGTTTTAGATTTTAGTCTTGAGCCCTAGTTGCATGGGATTCATTTGCTAATTTGGGCAACTGGTGTATATACATCATTTGTAGGTTTTTTTTTTTTTTTTTTGTGACTTTGGTTCTATCCTAAATGGCCATGTTGTTGTTTTTTTTTTTTTGTTCTAATTTTTTGTAAACTGTTGCCATCATTTGATCATTTTATTCCCATCTGGAATGATCCACAGTTTCACAGGCGTATACAACTTTGCGTTGGGAAAACATTTTTTTACCACTGGTTTTTAACAGGGCAGCACAGTGGTCTAGTCGTTAGCACTTCCATCTTACACCAAGAAATTCCTGGGTTCGACCCCTCATACCCGCGAGGCCGTTTCTGTGCGGATTTTGCATGTTCTTCTCATGATGCATGGGTTTCCTCCATGTTCTCTGGTTTCTTCCGACAGTACAAAGACATACACATTAGACTGGTTAGATATTCTCCCCAAGGAGAGAATGTGCGTGTGAATGGTTGTGTGTGTTGGCCTAGCAGTGATCTGGCAAGCTGCTCAGGGTGTACCCCTCTGCCCAGAGTTGGCAGGGATCGGCTCCAGCTTTCCCGCTACCCTAATAAAGGATAAAGTGGAAGAAAATGAATCATAAACCATGGTTCCTAACATTTTTCAGTCATATCCACTTCCTGTATCTCAAAAAATGTCAAATGAAGCACTCACTCGTTTTACGAACCCATAATCCCATTTTTAGGGTTGCAGGGAGGCTGGAGCCTATCTCATCTGACACTGTCGATTAGCCTTGTGTGCATGTCTTTGAAATGTGGGAGGAAACCGGAGTACTCGGGAGAAACCCACGTAAGCACAGGGAAAACATGCAAACTCCACACAGAAATGCCCGATCGCAAGTTCGAATCCAGGTTGATGAAACAGTAATTCGAGACCAGGAGTCCATGGGAGCTGATTGGCCGAGCTCTCATCGGAGGGAGGGATGGAATACGCTCACTTCCCTGTCACTCACAGCGATCACCAGCCAATCATGGGCGTCTGTGAGCTCATTCGTACGAGGGCGTGGATAGTGCTTTCCCTCCGAGTGTGTTAGGCCGCCTCCAAATGCACATGCACAGCAGTTCAAAAAGAGGCAGGTGGCAGCATTGGATGTCACGGAGAGGGCATGTGCTTGCTTACGCCCCTCCCTGGTTGGTGGTGGATGTGGCATAGGGAATGCAATACTTGATGGGTGGGAATTGGATTCGACTAAAATTAGGGGAGAAAATGGGGAAAGAAAGAAAGAAATGCCCAAGCCCAGGACTCGAACCCAGGACCTTCTTGCATTGAGGTGGACGTGCTTACCGCTATGCATGCCACCACAAATGAAACAGGTTCTCAGAAATGTATTACATTGAAGAATGTCTTCTGTGTTTTATCATTTCGGTTGGCATGTCATGAATGGAGGCTGATCGTATGTCCATGTGATAATACATGCTAGTACTCAGAACTCTCCAAATCATACAATTTGATTATGGAAGAGTCCGGAAATCCTGTTTAAAATAGGGCTTTCAACAACAGTCGGGTGCATGCGTGTGTAGGTGTGTATTAGTCTAGTAACTCATCAATAATGTGAATCTAAATTGAAGTATTAACTTGTTAGTTTGTATATGTTTGTGCTAATCTGCTTCTAGACTGAAGTGGAACTGAGAACGCAGGTACCTCAGACAGGCCGCTACGTGTTTGCCGTGCACTACTGTCAGCCTGAGCACACTACTTTCCCTGTAGAGGTGCTGATCGACTCGGGCGAGACATGGAAAGGTGAGAACACACAGTGAACTTTCTCTTTTCTGACTGACATGCTGTTTGTTCCCTTGGGTTCACTTTTCACACAGTACACACACTTGCAGCATGTTTTTGGATCAGTGAACATTTTATTTCCTTTCCTCAGGTCACTTGAACGCCTCCTACTGTCCCTCTGTGTCTGGCTGCAGGAGTGTGGTTATAGCAGAGAGACGTATCGCTCTAGACGTCCTCCAGCAGTCCCTGTCCATCACTCTGAAGATACCAAAGGGAAAAACTCTCTCTCTGGTCAGGAAGCCTTGATCATGACTATTTCTATTGTGTATTTATGGTTTAAAACTTAGATTAGTTGCACTAATGAACTGATGATGGATGTGTGATGCTTCATCTGGCCTCTTGGACACTGTTATGTAAAGCTCCTTTATAATAAAAAAAGGAGAAAGGTATGAGAGGCTGGTATGTAGCTGGCGAAGTGTTTCACTCTCACACACGGAGAGCGAGAGACTCTGTGATCCTCTGCCCAGCCCATCCACTCTTCCTCTCAGTTCTTTCAACTTTTAAGTGCAATACACAGGCAGTTGAAATGGAATTTTGAAAAGCACTGCCATTAAAGCACAAGGATGTAGATCTAACACTATGATTATTTATATCACCTCTACAGTTGGGTCGTAAAAAGGCAGAGTCCATTACCGAGAGCTGTTTTTATTCCATCAAAAGCATAGCTTCAGGCTAGTGCAAATAGTTCATGGCCTAAGAACACTAGTAAGCAACAGTCAACATGTAAAATTGCATTAAGATTATAGAGGATTGTACATGGAGTTAACACAGTGTGCTCGGAGAGTCTATTCACAACTGAGCAGTGAAATGAAATTCATTTCTGAATATATTATTCATTCACATGTACTCTGTGTGATGCTGTTGTTTTGAATCAGAACTTGTAGGAACCTAACTATACATATATTTTTTTGAGGTTGGTTTAGGGTGCCCCAAAACACCTCCCACATTTCAAAAGTAAATATCATCAATAATCGAATAATTATTGGCACATATTAAAGGTGGGAGAGGCAGTGCTGAGGTCTGCTGGTAGCCCAACCCCACCTGGAACACCTTGAGCTTGAAGAAGTCGATGTTTGGCCTCAGCAACATGGAAATACGGCACACACAGCTCGAAGATCATTGGAACTGCCGATGAAAGTGGTTTCGGATTGGGTGATCTTGTGATGATGGCTGGCTGGCCCGTTCCCCTGACCTTGCCCTTTGTGATTTTTTTTTTTCTTAATATATATATTTTTTGGCTAGCTTAAATCAAGAGTGTATACTCATCAACACCATACTTTTGAAGCCCTTAAGGTTGCTTTTCAGTAGGAGGTAGTTGCTGCTCCACCCGACATGACCCTGTCAAGCCATGGCAGCCTTCAGAAGTCACCTCCAAGTGCGTATAGACAATGACGGCCACCATTTAGAGGATGATCATCTTTAAAACATGATGAATAAAAACTGATTTGGGTGAAGTTTCATTTGAGCAAATAATAATTTCATTATGTTTATTGATTTTTTTTTTCTTTCATTTATGGCATTTGGTAGACACCCTTATCCAGTGATTTACATTCATCTTGTATATTATTATACAACTGAGCAATTAAGGTTTAAGGGCATTGCTCAAGGACCCAACAGTGGCAGATTGGTGGTACTGTGGCTTGAACCGCCATCCTTCGGATCAGTAATCCAGAGCCATAACCACTGAGCCACCACTGCTACAGTTTCATTTGAAATGTGGGAGGGTTTACTGGGTCACCCTGTATATAAAATAATCTGGGCGAGGGCAGAGTACACCCTGGACAGCTCGCCAGGCCATCGCAGGGCAGAAACACGCTGACGGCAATTCAATGGCCTTCTCTTTACGAACGACAGCAATGGTTCTTTTACATGCCTCTCACCACAGTCAGTGAGAGACATGGCTGGTCTTTGATAACCCAGTTAGCTGCACTTGGGGGACAGCAGTGGGAACTAGTACAACTAGTGGGAACTAGACAACTGGCGATAGTGAGCTTGAATCCCCGACCTTTGGATCAGTAAGCCAGCACCCTACCACTGGGCCACCACTGGTTCGCTTTAGAGATTTATTTCTTTTATTTATGCAGTGGATATATTTGTATTTCAGGACTCAGTGCTGGTGATTCCTGAGGAGAGTTACAGCCCTGAACTTCTTAATCCTAAAGCTCTGGATAAGGCTTCGGATTTCATTAATCAGTGTGGAGCTCAGGGATTTCACGTCGAGTATGTGCACACCTTCTTTTTCTTTTTCTAGCTCTAAATTTGTTATTGTGAACTCTGAGCTTCATATTACTGTAAGACATGTCTCATATGAACATTTAAGGCTTAAATTTTTCACTGTCCACCCTCTGTTACTACAGACCTGACTCTTTTCTGTTTTGTCTCAGCCTGCACCACACCTCGGAGTTCTGTAAAAGTTCGGCTCGCTCCCTGGTTGCTCACTATCTGGATGGTGCTCTGCCTTGCTATTGTGATACAGCAGGATCAACCAGCCCTACCTGCGAGCCAATAGGAGGCCAGTGTCGTTGCAGGCCTCACGTGATTGGGCGCCAGTGCTCTCGCTGTGCCACAGGGTTCTATGGCTTCCCGTACTGCAGACGTGAGTGCCCTCTGCTGGACGACTTGCACACTGCTTTCATTTGCTTATCAAACCTCATATCTTTTCCTATTTCTCATCTATCTGATTTATAGTTAAAACTGATATCTACCGTATGTGTGTATATGTTAGGGTGAAAGTGTCTAATGTGGTCCATTTTAGGCTTAATTTTGGACTAATCGACCATTTTGAAGCATAATAATTCAATGACTCCATCAGATAACAGCAGTGTGTATGTAAATACTATTAAACCACATCAGGATTCACTCAGAGGTAATGAAAATCTGTTTAAGAGTAGATCCTACAGAGAACGGAGCTCAAGAATTGTCAGATTTTCAGAGAGGTGGAATTGTGGATCAGACAGAGGGTGGCATCAGCCAGCGACACATAGCCAACAATTTAAATATTCCTCTGTCAACGGTAAAAAGTTCAGAAGTGAAGGTAAGACCACCACGGATCCACGACCAGGTCGCCCCTGACCATTAGAAAGATGCCTTCGCTCCGTGAAAAGAGCAGTGGAGAAAAACCCCCGTTCCAAGGCCGCAGACATTGCAGAAGACGTCCAAACCAGCTCAAAAACTGTTACACGCTATCTTTATCAAATGGACTTTTATGGCCGAGCAGCAAGACTCAAGCCTCTTCTTCGACCAGCAAATATTTAGAACTGAAAGAAGTGGGCAGCGAACACGGTTGATAGGCCCCTACAGTTTTGGCACACTGTTGTGTTTTCCGACGAGTCCACATTCGCTCAGTTTTCCAGCAGTGGAAGAATCTGGGTCTGGAGACTTCCAGAACAAGAGTTCAGTATGAAACATCCCCAACCAACGGTGAAACATGATTGATTCTCGGTGATGGTGTGGGCAGCAATTTGAAGCAATGGTCGGTCAGGTCTTGTGGAATTCGTTGGGAACATAAACTCTGAAAAATACATTTCCATTCTTCAGGAGCGGCTCTTGCCTCTATTCTCCAGAGGTCAGTTGGACAAGAATCGCACCTTGTTCATGGAAGATGGCGCACCATGTCACAGGTGGAAAAAACCCCCGCAAGAATGGGAAGAACAAAATGGCATACAGAAGCTCTCGTGGCCAAGTCGGTCACCTGACATGAACCCGATTGAATATCTTTGGGCAATACTGGACGACGCAGTAAGAAAAAGAGCGAGAATTACTACATTATTCATTATTCAGAGTGGATAATGCTAACTCACTCATCATCACTCACTGAGAACCTATCTCAGCCTATACTGGCCGAAGGCAGGGTACACCCTGAACATCTAGGGCCAACACTCACAACTATTAACACTCACTCTCACACCTAGGGGCGAATTGTAATAGTTAATTAGCCTAATTTGCATGTCTGTGGACTGTGGGAGGAAACCAGAGTGCCTGAAGGAAACCCACGCAAGCATGAGGAGAGCATGCAAACTCCACACAGAAACGCCCAGCTCGGGACTCGAACCCAGGACCTTCTTGCTGTGAGGCGGACGTGTTTTTATATATGAAGCTGCTTTAATAGAAAATGAATGAAGACATTTTGAGCATTCAGAATCGAGGATGAAACAGTGCCATGCTATGCATGATTTTTTTTTAACACTGGTCGTTTAAATCTTAATCTACTGGTATTCAAATATTAATTGCTGCTTTTGAAAACCCCTGACTTCAGGTCCTATAAATCCGTGTTTCTGTGTGCCCCTGCAGCGTGCGAGTGTGGCCGGCGGCTGTGTGACGAGATCACCGGTGAGTGTATTTGTCCGCCACAGACGGTGCGTCCTGCGTGCGATGTGTGTCAGAGCAAGACGTTCAGCTATCACCCGCTGCTAGGCTGTGAAGGCTGCGACTGTTCACTCACCGGAGTCAGTAAAGGTGACATGGGCCAGTGCGACGTCACCACCGGCCAGTGCACGTGAGTCACATTCTCAGTAAAACCACGTTTCCTGATCCACAGTAGTTTTGGATGGGTTATGGGAGAATTGTGAGTGTGTGTGTGTGTGTGTGTGTGTGTGTGTGTGTGTGTGTGTAATATGCTTTATATGGAACATTGTGGGTTTTAAATGAGTTAAAGTGTCTGTTTTCTTTGTTTTATTAAATCCATGTGAATGTGTGTGTGTGTGTGTGTGTGTGTGTGTGTGTGTGTGTGTGTGTGTGTGTGAAATGTGAATGTTAAGAACCATTTGATTTTAAAATAAAATTTAAGCATTACTGGAGTTTTAGCTTTGAGATACATTGGTTTTAAATCTCAAATCTGAATGTGCTTGTTATTAATTTACCTTCTTAAAATTTAAGATCTAGTCCCCACATTAAAAAAGGGAACATTTGAACATTTTTTATGTAATTATTCATTAATAATCATTGCTGAATCATTTTTAGCACAAAAAACTTCTCCACTTAATACAAAACAAGTATGATTTTGTACCGGGTCGCTGTTTTCATATTAACATATTTAGTTTGTTTGAATTTAATGGGGCTTAAAATTGCATTATTATGAATTCTACAGTTTTAACCTTTAAATCTTCATCTTTTTCTTTTTATTCTTAGTTTTTGCCTTATAGGGATATTAAGTCTGGGGTGTTTTTAAATTTAGCATGATACAAAATACAGAGCAGGGTTGATAGTAGGAGCGGAGCAGCATACATGTGAAACCATCGACTTGATTCTAGATAAATCCATCTGTTCATCCATCTATCCATCAAGTGTTCACATTCATCATTATGCTGATTGGTTCTTATGTATCGTGATGCTCATTGGCTTTTATGCATCACAATGCTGATTGGCTCCTATGCATCACAATTCTGATTGGCTCCTATGCATTGTGATGCTTGATTAGTTCTTCTATACTGCAATGCTGATTGGTTCTTATGCATCGCGAAGCTGATTGGCTGTTATGCATTGCAATGCTGATTAGTTGTTATGCATAGTGATGCTGATCGGCTCTTGTGTATTGCAATGCTGATTGGCTCTTATACATTGCAATGCTGATTGGCTCTTATGAATCACAATGTTGATTGGCTATTATGCATCACAGTGCTGATTGGCCCTTATGCATTGCAATGCTGATTGGTTGTTATGCATAGTGATGCTGATCGGCTCTTGTGTATTGCAATGCTGATTGGCTCTTATACATTGCAATGCTGATTGGCTCTTATACATTGCAATGCTGATTGGCTCTTATGAATCACAATGTTGATTGGCTAATATGCATCACAGTGCTGATTGGCCCTTATGCATTGCAATTGCTGATTAGCTGTTATGTATCGCAAAGCTGATTGGCTGTTATGCATTGCAGTGCTGATTGGCTGTTATGCATCGCGATGCTGATTGGCTCTTATGTATCACAATGCTGATTGGCCATTATGCATTGAAATGCTGATTGGCTGTTAGGCATTGTACTGCTGATTGGCTCTTATGAATTGCAATGGTGATTGGCTCTTATGTAGCACAATGCTGATTGTCTCCTATGTATTGCAATGCTAATTGGCTGTTATGTATTGCAATGGTGATTGGCTCTTATGCATTGAAATGCTGATTAGCTGTTATGTATCACAATGTTGATTGACTCATATTTCTCGCACTGCTGAATGGCTCATATGTATTGCAATGCTGATTGACTGTTATGTATCGCAATGCTGACTGGCTGTTATGCATTGCAATGGTGATTGGCTCTTACGCATTGAAATTCTGATTGGCTTTTATGTATCACAATGCTGATTGGCTCATATATATCGCAATGCTGATTGGCTTTTATGTATCACAATGCTGATTGGCTCATATATATCGCAATGCTGATTGGCTGTTATGCATTGCAATGCTGATTGGCTGTTATGTATTTTGATTCTGACTGGTTGTTGTCCATCGCAATGACTAAATGTTCGTTCTTTGGCAGGAACTTGATATATGCTGACATCTAAGACTGCATACTAAGACCATTTTTACCTTGGAAAACTTTTACGTTTTCTCTAAGTTTTTTTCTGTACCAAAACAACAAACAAATAACAATATTCATAGGGTATTTTTGTTGGAAATGCTTTTATTGATTTTTCTTGAAAAAATGGTTTAAACTTTTAAAACATTGACAGAATAATTAATCAATTATGAATGGAAAAGAAACACAGCACACAAAAAACTCATCGGGAGCTCCACTTTTAGGAAGTGCCTAAATCTGTATATTAGATTAATAATAATAATAATAATAATAATAATATTAATAATAATTGTTGTTGTTGTTGTTTTGTTGTTGTTACTGTTGTTGTTATTATTATTATAATAATGTTGTTATTATTATTATTATTATTATTTTTTTTTTTTATTATTGTTATTATTGTTATTATTGTTATTATTTGTCCTGTAGAATGAAGTGTGTAAAGTGCATTCTGATTTCTCTGTGTGTATCAGCTGTAAACCCATGATCGGTGGGCGGCAGTGCTCCCAATGTGTCGCTGGTCACTACCGTTTCCCTGACTGCATGCCGTGCTCGTGTAACCCAGGGGGAGTGACCACACAGATCTGTGACCCCAACACTGGACGCTGCCTCTGCAAGGTGACGAGTGTGGAGTGTCCTGCTTACAATTTCAAACTCCTGACACTAAACAAACCACATTACTATATCAACATCTGTTTATAAAAGGATTTATATATATATATAAATATTAAACTACAGAACAAAAGTCACATAGTCTTAAGGTTGTTTTTTCTCACGTGGGTATATTATGTATTGTGTGGTTTTATTATGCTTTTTCTTTTCCCTTGCTTTCCAACTTGTAAATTGATTGGTCAACATGTTTTAAAGAAGGTTAAAAATGTTGTAAGCTCTGCAGTAAACAAAAAAGTGGCAGCAGGAGTGTTTTAAAAAGGGGCACATTCTACCCACCTGGCCACCTCCTCACACTTGATGAACACTGGTGGTTGAAAAAAGTGTAAGGTAAACTTAATTTAGAGTTATTACACATTTTCAGGGGTGTGTGTGTGTATGTGTGTGTTTTCAGTGTAATGTGGAGGGGCTGCGGTGTGACATGTGCCATAAAGGTTCATTTCACTTTGATCCAAGTAACCCAAAAGGATGTACTGAGTGCTTCTGCTTTGGTGTGACGGATCAGTGCCGCAGTTCCGACAAACGCAGAAGAAAGGTTTGTGTTTCTTTTTTCTGTCAGTGTCTGTGTGTGTGTGTGTGTGTGTGTGTGTGTGTGTGTGTGTGTGTGTGTATGTTCTGACAGATTGCTGGACATGCACTCAAAACGTTTATAAAGATTATGCCTACATGTTCCTAAAAGCAGAATATACCTATTTGTTATTTCAACACCTACTAGATATGACTCTCTCTCTCTCGCGCTCTCTCTCTCTCACTGTGTGTGTCCCTGTCCAGTTTGTGGACATGCGATCGTGGCGCTTGGTGACAGCTAATCAGGATGAGGTGGCCAGTGTGTTAAACCCACTCAGTAATACGGTGGTGGCTGACGTTCAGGAGCTTCCTGCATCCGCCTTGCAGCTCCACTGGATTCTGCCTCAGTCATACCTAGGGGACAGGGTGAGTGTGCCATCCATTCTCTGCATCTACAGCTTCATCAATGTCAAAAGGAAATAACATGAAAGAAATATATATATATATATATATATATACACACAGAACCAATCAATAGTCTGGACACATCTACTCATTCACATTAAGAATTTTGCACCGAAGCCGAGGTGGAATTCGCTGAATGGTCCCCGAGACAACATATCAAGGGAACTATTCATTATAGTGACATCCACCTGTGGCAAATAATTGTTTTGATATATAGTACACATGAACATAAACAAAAAAGCACACTAAAACAAACTTTTTATGGTTTATTTCTTAAATCATGGATAACACAAGAGCTCCGAGCACGTGTATACTCTTTTTAGGGGACTTTAGTATATACTATGTGAAAACATAAAAAAGCAAACTAAAATAATAGCTTTGTAGTTCATATTTACATATTTTATCCATTACAGAGGCAGAATAGGTGAGTTCCTGCATGCTCCAAGCAGAAGCAAACACTGTGTTGCTAATGGCGTCTGTTCTGCCTATTCATTCAGAGTTTACTCATACATAGTGTACATACATAGCACAGAGCAGTTAGGGGTTAGGTGCCTTGCTCAAGGGCACTTCAGCCATGAATGTGGAGGAAGGAAAGGTGCATCTCACTCCGCCACCACCACACATTTTCCCTGCTGGTTTGGCAATCGAACCAGCGGCCTTTCGGTCCCAAAGCCGCTTCTCTAATCATAAGGCCCCAAAAAAGTGAGATGGGGATAGCGTAAACACAGTCCCCCACTACCATAAATTATGCAGTAGACATTCCCGTATTTGGGGAATTCGCAAAGGTCAGCACAGCCCAAATGCAATGGCTGAGATTCGCTCTGGGAAAACCACCTCCGTGATCGTGGCATCGCCTCTGCCAGGATACCCCGAAACACAAGAAAAAACAAAATTTTTTTTTTCCATTTTTAAGCATGATAATAATGACGCTGCCTGCGCCGAGTGACTTTAACAAACTGTCTGTCGTTTTGAGTTAAGCATGATCCATTTGGTATAATGTTTTTAATCCCTCGATAGCAGACCAATCATTTTGCGCGATTCCTATGTAGAGTTCTAATTGAGTTGATACTACGTAAGAAATCGGGTTTTATCATAGCTCTAATTTTAAATGGTCTTAAATTATAAGGCTTTATTGAAAAGAAGTTGGTGGCGTAGTGTTTACGGTGCTGCGCTCATGATCAGGAGGTCGTGGGACCAACAACATGCTAAGACCCCTGGGTAAGGTCTTAACCACAAGTGTGCCTCTGTCCAGCCAGCAGTATAAATGGGTAGCAGTAAAAATACTGGGAAGGTAACCTGTGATGGATTAGTGTCCCATCCAGGAGGATCCCGTCCCATCCACTAGGAGAACTCCTAGTCAATTCACGCTACAGAAACCGGGGATAAGCACCGGCCTGATGAGCCACTAGGCTCGGGTGTAAAAGCCCAACAGACTTACGGTGGTGTAGCGCTTAGCACGTTCGCCTCACAGCAAGAATGTCCTTGGCTCAAGTGTTTCAGTACTGAGTTGGCATGTTCTCCTTGTGCTTGCGTGGGTTTCCTTTGGGTACCCCGGTTTCCACCCACAGTCTAAAGACATGCATATTAGGCTATTCGGTTGTTCCAAATTGCCCCTAGTTGTGAGTGTGTGTGTGAATGGTTGTATGTGTTGCCCTGCAATGGTCTGGCGAGCTGTTCAGTGTGTACCCTGTCTTCGGCCAGTGTTGGTTGAGATAGGCACCTCGCGGTTCGGCGAATGTGTGAGTGAATGAATAAATAAATAAACAAACAACACATTCCTCAGCCGATTATTATTATTATTATTATTATTATTATTATTGTTATGGGGGCAGTGGTGGCCTGGTGGTAGGGTGCTGGATTACTGACTCCCAAGGTCGGGGGTTCAAGCCCCACTATCGGCGGGTTGTCACTGCTGTCCCCCCAGTGCAGCTAACTGGGTTATC
>JBCNYH010000010.1:20526999-20542019 GCA_039654325.1 Tandanus tandanus
TTATATATTACATGGGAATAGTGCGATTTTCTTATGATTCCATATAGTATGTATTAAGACTCTTAGCTACACAGTACCATTAGCTCAGTAGTACAGAGCTTACCTGACCTGTCTTTGTCATGGTTAAAATATGTAATATTTTTAATAAAATGTACATATAAGGTATATAAAAAAGACTTTTTTTTACTTTGTTTTTCTTTGTTTCCAGGTAGTATATAATGTACTTAAATGGTGCAGCATTCAAAACTCCAAAACAACGTCAAGTTCAGGAACAAAAAATAAAAAAATTTCATTTATAATTAAAAAGCAATAAATAGAAAGAATATTACTGTATATGTTTAAATAAATATCTTGGTGGGTGAATTGTTGAATTCTTGGTGGATGTGAATTACCAGATTGTTACAAAATAAATACTCATAATCTGTTTTTTACTAATCGTGCAGACTGATACTTACATTAAATAAAGCTAGCTTCAGTTCTGTGCAATGTGCTAATGTCTTGTCTTGGAAAATACACCCAGGTGTGGAGCAACTGTAATAACACTAAAGACTGCACTATTTATAGAAGTTTCTTGTGCTTTTGGTGTTATTACATCAATATGACTGATATAAGTTTATACCACTGAGACTGTATTATAGGAAAGACAATCATATTGTGCATGTGTTTGTGTGTGTGTGTGTGTGTGTGTGTGTGCTGCAGTCCTAGATTACATCAAGAACAACTGCACAAAACAGTTAAAGGAAAACCAGGAAGCAGCCGAGAAGATCAGGGGACTTCTAAAGAACTATGAAGACAAGCTAAAGGAGCTGGATGAGGCTCTGAAGGAAGCTAAGGAGAACGTACAGAAAGCCAACACGCAGAACTCAGTCAATGCTGAGACCCTTAATGAACAGCTGGTAGGAATCACACCATCCCGCTTTACCTTTACTAATAAAATGAAGATTAGAAGGAAAATCTTCACCTTTATGCTCCCGCCTGTAGAAACGTATTAATGCTTTGGAGAAAGAGAAGAACAATGTAGAGAACGACATCACTATGGCGAAGCAGCAGCTGAACGATGTTGAGAACCTGCTGAAGATGCTGAGTGACAGCAAGAAGGTAATGTCTCGGAAACGACATGATCCCAAATCTTCCAAAATACTCAAATGTGTCTGGGTTCATAAATTTTAGTTGTTTTGCAAGTGGTTGAGGAACCAGAAATGCACATTTAAATAAATAAATAAGTAAATAACTAATCACAATAGAATTGAAGGAGGGGGTGTGGTCTATGTTTCACATGAGTTTAGATTGGTTTCTTTCAAAAACACACCTACTTTTGATTTAAATTAAACTGATGCAATAATGGACAATAAGATCAGGAACATATTCATTAACTGATTAATTTACTGACTTTAAAAAATGTTTAAAACTTATTTGAGATGCCACAGGAATTATTTTTTCCATAACTGATGCTTTTTTGAGATTAATTAAAATATTGTTTTGCAAATAAACATCACATCAATTAATCTGAATCTAAGTAAGTTAGAAAAAAGCAAAAAACTCTAAGTAAACAACTAAGTAAATAAATAAGTTTTAAAAATTACATAATATTTTAAGAATTAAGTAAAAATGTAAGTAAATGAAGGTAAAAAATAAGTAAAAATAAAAATGTAAACAAAAATTAACTAGAAAGTTACTGAGTATAAAAGTCAGTACAAATTATAGTTAATCAGCAAAATAAGAGCATAAAAAATTAAAATAAAAATGAGTTAAGAAAGTAATTAAAATTAAAATGTAAAAAATTATAATAAAAAACATATTGTACTGCAATACAAAATAAATGCAAAAAGTAAAAAATGTAAAATGAAAATAAAAGAGTAGATAAGTTTAAAAAAGTAAAACTAGTAAATAAAAATAATTAAGCAAACATTAAGGAAGCACCTATAAAAATATTAAAGTATGATTAAAAAAAGTTACGTTGTTTTGCAATTAAAAAACACAAATTCTTCAGGACAGAAGATATGTTTTTAAAAAGACATAATAAAGTACTAATGTAAACAAAAGGTCATTGAAAAAACTAAGCAGAACATAACCAAATAAGTAAAAATTAAAGCAAGTACTTTAAGTTATTGAAAGATGCAGCCACAAAAGTAGGTGAGAAAGTAAAAAGGTAAATTAAATGAAATAAGAATTAGAAACGTTTTCACTTTCAGGTGTTTTTATTTTTTATTTTTTGAATACTTGTGATCTTTCTTTACAGAAATATGAGAGCCTGGCTGCAGAACTGGACGGAGCAAAGACCGAACTGACAGATCGATTGAACACCATCTCCCAGACGGCGGCTCTGGAGGGATTAGTGACGAAAGCAGAGGATCACGCCGCCCTGCTTAACAAGCTGGCTAATGAACTTGAGGAGTGAGAAACATTTCATTTACTTCTTCTGAACGTGTTTATTTTGAGCAACGTGCTGTAACAGGGTGGCTCGGGCTGTCAGAGGAACATGACTTAGCTCTGCCTGCTGGGAAGAAATCTGTCAGAGTGCAATGTGTGTAAGACACCATAACTCTCACTCTGCTCAGGGTGTACGAGCTACGCGGCTCGGTCATAAAAATCTCCGGCAGGAGCTTTTTATGATGTGTGAGATTTCAGATCTGGATTTCTTTTGCATACAGAGCTGTTTTAATAACCTTAAAGATGGAGATTATTTCTATGCTAGGATTGAAACCTCCTGCTGGATTATACTGGTTTTTACTGTTACACCTGCTGAGCATCTTTCGTATGTATGTTTTTTCCTTTCAGGGCCATAAAGAACTCGAGTGGCCGAGCTGACGTGAAGGACGCCCTTGCTGCTGTTGACGCCTACAAAAACATCACGGAGGCAATCAAGGCCGCCGAGGAGGCAGCAAAGAAAGCCAAGGAGGCAGCTGACAAGGCACTGAAGGTAAGAATAGAAGAATTTCATATTAGCTGAAAATCAGGGTTTTACGGGGGGTGTGTGTGTGTGTGTGTGTGTGTGTGTGGGTGGGTGGGTGCATATCTGGCAATGAACACAACTAAAACATTAAAAACTAAGTAATTATGTAGAAAAATGCAAAAGTAAAAATAATACGATACAATAATACGATAAATTAAGAAAAATGAATGTAATTTAGGGCGGCACGGTGGCGCAGTGGTTACCACGTCCGCCTCACAGCAAGAAGATCCTGGGTTCGATTCCCGGGCGTTTCTGTGTGGAGTTCTCCCCCGTGCTTGCATGGGTTTCCTCCGGGTACTTCGGTTTCCTCCCACAGTCCAAAAACCTGCACAGTAGGCTAATTGGCTGTTCCAAATCATCCCTAGGTGTAAGTGTGAATGGTTGTATGTGTGTTAGCCCTGCAATGGTCTGGCGAGCTGTTCAGGGTGTACCCCACCTTCGCCCAGAGTCGGCTGAGATCTCGCGACCCTAATAAAGGATAAAGCAGTTCAGGAAATGAAATGACATTAAATGAAATAGGGTAAGTTGAAAAGTTACTTTGAATAAATAAGTTGATTAAGTTGGAGATGTTGTAATGAAGTGGTTTGAGTATGTAAATATCGAAGTAAAAAGTAGTAAACACAAAAATATATATGTGAAATGAGACAATAGGTTTTAAAAAAGCAAAAATTAGGTGAAAAATACACAAACAAGAAAGTAAATGCACGGAAGCGCTAAGCAGACATGCATTCTTACGTTTTTTCCCTTCATTTTCTCGAGATAACAGGTTCATTTCATCTGTTTTCTCGTAATCTCGAGTTATTTAAAGCAATGTATAAAGTTATTTCAGCCTGTATGAGAAGAGAAATATGAGGCAGTGATCTATACACCTGCTCCTCTGACATGATGTTGCCTATTCTAATCTACACTAAGTTTTGTCATCTTTATATCTCATATTAATGATATCATTATCACAGGAAAACAAATAAAGTTTTGTTATCTGAAGA
Organism: Tandanus tandanus; assembly: GCA_039654325.1. NCBI lineage: Eukaryota > Metazoa > Chordata > Actinopteri > Siluriformes > Plotosidae > Tandanus > Tandanus tandanus. The sequence continues at coordinate 20,530,939 of JBCNYH010000010.1, forward strand.
TGTTAAGAAAATGAACCTGTCATCACGAAGGGAAACTGTATGAATGCACGTCTGTCGTATAATGAGTAAAGTAAAAACATGGGCAAAAGAATAATAAAGTAAATGCAGTATGTTGAATAGTTTAAAAGTAAGACAGTAAAAAAAAAAGAAAAAAAAAAGGTAAGTTGTAATGAGTTGGTTTCAATGAAATTAAAGACAATTAATGATGCACTCTTAATCCAGTGTGTTTTGTTTATCTGTGTGCTTGTAGGATGTCACTCAGGGTAATATAAGTGACAGGGCAAAGGATCTGAAAGACCAAAGCACATCTCTGCACAAAGACTCGAAACAAGCTGAGACAGATCTGAAAGGTGAGGAAATATGCATCATCATCATCTTCTTCCGCTTGTTCCGGGGTCGGGTCTCATGGGCAGCAGCCTAAGCAGTGAGGTCCAGATGTCCCTCTCCCCAGCCACTTCCTCCAGCACTTCCGGATGACGCCAAAACGTTCCCAGGCCAGCCGAGAGATGTAGTCCCTTGAGTGTGTTCTGGTTCAACCCCGGGATCTCTTCCCGGTTGGACATGCCCGAAACACCACACCAGGGATGCATTCGGGAGGCATTCTAATCAGATGCCTGAGCCACCTCAACTGGCTCCTCCCGGATGACAGAACTTCTCACCCTATCTCTAATGGAGATCCCTGCCACCCTGCGAAGGAAGCTCATTTCAGCTGCTTGTATTCACGATCTTGTTCTTTCGATCACTACCCAAAGCTCCACACGATGTTGCAGAGACGTGTCAGCCAAGACAGTCCCACAACATCCAGAGCCTTAAGGTATTCAGGGCGGATCTCGTCCACCCCCGGAGCCCGGCCATCGAGGAGCTTTTAACTACCTTGGTGACCTCTGCCCCAGTGATGGGCAGACCCCCTCCGAACCCCCCAGGCTCTTCCTCTGCCACAGAGGGCATGTTGGTGGGATTGAGGAGGTCCTTGAAGTATTCCTTTCACCACCCGACAACATCCCCATTCGAGGTGAGCAGCTCCCCACTTCCACTGTAAACAGTGTTTGTGGAGTACTGCTTCCTCCTCCTGAGGCGTCAGATGGTGGTCCAGAACCTTTTCGAGGCCAACCAATAGTCTTTTTCTAGGCCCTCACCAAACTCCTCCCACACCAGAGATTTTGCATCGGCGACAGCCCGGGCTGCAGCACGTTTGGCCTGTCGGTACCCATTCGCTGCCTCTGGAGTCCTACAGGTCAAAAGGACCCGATAGGCCTCCTTCCTTATCTTGTCAGCCCCCTCACCGCAGGTGTCCACCACCTGGTTTGGGGGTTGCCCCCACGACAGGCACCGATGACCTTTCGGCCACAGCTCCGGGCTGCCACCTCAATAACGGAGACATGGAACATGGCCCATTCGGAATCTATGTCCCTGGCCTCCATTGGGATGTGGTTGTAGCTCTGCCAGAGGTGGGAGTTGAAGGCCCTTTCGACAAGAGACTCTGACAAATGTTCCCAGGAGACACTTACTACACGCTTGGGTCTCCCATGTTTGAAGGGCGGCCTTCCCCACCATTGGAGTCAACTCATCACCAGGCGGTGATCGGTTGACAGCTCAGCTCCTCTCTTTACCCGAGTGTCTAGAACATGCAAGTCCGATGACACAACTACAAAGTCAATCATCGAACTGCGGCCTAGAGTGTCCTGGTGCCAAGTGCACTTATGGACACCCTTATGTTCGAACATGGTGTTCATGATGGACAAACCGTGACAAGAACAGAAGTTCAACAACTAAACAGCATTCGGGTTCAGATCAGAGTGGCCGTACCTACCAATCACACCCTTCCAAGTCATTTTGTCATTGCCCACATGGGCGTTAAAGTCTCCCAGGACGACGAGAGAGTCCCCAGGGGGAGCGCCCTCTAGCACACCCTCTAGGGACTCCAAAAAGGTTGGGTATTCTGAACTGTTATTTGGGGCATAACCACAAACAACAGTCAGGACCCGTCCCCAAACCTGGAAGCAGAAGGAGGCGAGATGGGGGGAAACAAGGATGCCCACACCGGCTCGCTGCCTCTCCCCATGAGCAACACCAGAATGAAACAAGGTCCAGCCCCTCTCGAGATGGGTGGTTCCAGAGCCCAAGCTATGAGTTGAAGTGAGCCCAACTATATCTAGTCAGTATATCTCAACCTCACGCACCAGCTCAGGCTCCTTCCCCGCCATAGAGGTGACATTCCATGCCCCAAAAGACAGAGTCATTAGCCGAGGATCGGTCTGGCAGAACCCACACGGGAGGGCGGACCCATGTCTCCTCTTTGGGCTGGGCCCGGCCGAGCTCCATGGGCAGAAGCCCGACCACCAGGCGCTCACCTTCGAGCCCCTCCCCCAGGTCTGGCTTCAGAGGGGACCCCAGTAACTTGCATCTGGTCAAGGGAGACTGTGTCCTTAAAATAATACTGCTCATAGTGGTCTTCTGAACCACACTTAGTCTGGACTTTCACCTAGGACCTGTTTGCTTGGGTGACCCTTCCAGGGGCATAATGCCCCCGACAACATAGCTCCCAAGATCATTGGGATACGCAAACCCCTCCGCCACGATAAGGTGGCGATTCAAGGAGGAATATGCAAGTATTTCAATTTATTTTACTTTAGTTTATATGATAAAAGTAAACCTGTTTGTCTTTATGTGCATTTAATCCAAGTTGAATGATCGTCATCTGTCTTTAGCATTATTTGTCTTCACTTTTAAGCTGCATGTGAATCATATTAGGTGTTTTTTTTTTCCCCCAACCTCAGGACTGGCCAATGACCTGAAGGATAAGCAGGACCGTTTGGATAATGCTCAGATAAAGAAAACTCAGCTGGAGAAAGATCTGCGTGACCTCAACAATGATCTGAACAACATTAAGAGAGGCAGGAAATACATTTTACAATTATACAACTAACATTCAGGGTGGCACGGTGGTGCAGTGGTTAGCATGTCCGCCTCACAGCAATAAGGCCTGGGTTCGATCCCGTGCTTGCGTGGGTTTCCTCCAGGTACTCCGTTTTCCTCCCACAGTCCAAAGACATGCACAGTAGTCCAAATTGCCTCTAGGTGTGAGTGTGAATAGATGGCAGGGCCAACGCACATACAACCATTCACACTAGCACTAAGGATCAATATGGAACAGCCAATTAGCCTACATGTACATGTCTTTGGACTGATGTACTAACCACTATGCCACCGTGTTGCCCACAACTAACATTACAACATAAAATGTTTTATAAAACCATTTCCACTTTTCACATAGATGACATTGCTGCAAAGATCGATGCTGCCAAGAGGACAGCACAAGCTGCGAACGACTCAGCCAGCGACACGATGAACAAGCTGAAGGACATCAACGAAGAAATCGACACCATTAAAGCGAGAGGCATCAATGGACCTTCAGACCAAGCCAACATCAACCGCATGCTAAATGACGTGGACATGGCCGGTGCGTGAAAAATCCTCCATGTTCCCTTAATGTTACGTGAAATGATTAGCGTGTGCTCATGAATTGTTTTGCTTTTTCACAGTGAAAAACCTGAGCAATTCAATCCCTTCACTGCTGAAGAAATTAACCTCAGTGGAGAACCTGAGCTCTGAAATCGACCCCAACAACAACATATCCTACAACATCATGCGCATTAAAGAGCTGATCGAGGAAGCACGCAAGGCTGCAAACAGGGTAAAAGCCCAGCGGCAAGCCCGAGAAGCTGTTAGAAAAGTTTCTGTTAATGCCTATTTTAATGTCACTCTCCTAAACCCCTTTCAGGTTCCTTTGCCCATGAAATTCACTGGTACAGAGCACGTGGAGCTGCGACTTCCCCGAACCCTAGATGACCTGCGAGCGTACACATCTATGAGTCTCCTCCTGCACCGTCCTAATCCACAATCTGGCCGAGGGGACGGAGCACGGCGACGGCGCCAGTCTGCTGATAATGGCAATCTGTTCGTTCTCTATCTTGGAAACAAGGACGTGAGTGAAATCCTTGTGATTTAATTTGTTAATGTATGCATCAGAGCTATTGATCTGATGTTACGTATGGTTAGTATGGTAGGCTGTCAGTCAAACAGGAAGGTGGGGCTGGAAACGTATAACTTTACATTTTATTGCTGTCAGTTTACATATAATTCCAGACACAGGGATATTGTTGTTATGTTGGGAATATTTACTGAAATGCATCTTCTAAGTGGGAATATATTAATAACTAAATAGTTATTTATAATTAATGTTATTCCACAAAAATGAAGAGTCTACCATACCTAAATAAATAGAACGCATTTTCATTGAACTGACTTGATAGAGAGAAGGGGCTTGAATAAACTAACAGTGAGTAGCAGTGTGAACTACTTTGCCCCTGCAAAAAAAAAAAGTCACACACTATAATATTTTCATGGAGTGCATTTAGCCTTGATCTCCGCATGTAATCTCCATGGCATTGTTGCTATAGTTGGTCAGGTCGAGGCTCAGCAACATTAATGCGGCAATAAAATGAAGTCAACAGATGACCTAATGGTTAAAGAAGTGGGTTTGGGACCAAAAGGTCGCTGGTTTGATTCCCAGACTGGCAGGAAAAATGTCTGGCAGGGGGGTGAGACACACACACACACACACACACACACACACACCCCCTCCACACCACGGCACAGTGAAGTGCCCTTGATGTGTACACCAACACTGGATATCCTACTAATGCTTACAATCTGTTGAACATTACCCATAATTCTTCAAATCTGTCTACATCCCAAATATTACTTACTGTTACAAAATTAATTACATCTTGTAATTACCTCCACCAAAAATTATATGTTTTTGGTTAGGTTTGTGGTTTTGTTTGCCGGATTTTGCAAAGATTTTTGTGTGGATTTTTATGATCCAGGATTATCCAGGATTTTTTAAAGTATTCTTTAACAATGTGATTTTTTGGAAGTGTCATATTACAGTAGACCCAGCAGGGGGGGCTGTGTACCTTCTATTAGAGGCTTACTCTGGATGTCCCATGTAATGGAATAGGCCACTTAGCAATGCTCCTTCGGGGGCCGGATTCTGTTTCTATTTGTCTTTCTGTCTTTACGTCTCTGTGCTTCTCTTTCTCTGTCTCTCTATCATAATGATGACATTATCACCTACTCACTGACCCACACAGTCTGCGATGCTACCACTGTGGGAGACCCCACACGCAGACCTTTACAGTCACTGTGACCTTTCATTCTAGAAAACTCAATTTGAAAAATATTTCACCCCACAGACAACCAAGGACTACCTCGGCATGGCTCTGAGAGAGAATGTGCTCTATTTCGTCTACCAGCTGAACGGTGACGTTAAGGAGATCAGAATGGAAAGCATCACGCTGTCAACCCCGGAGCGAATGTTCTTCGATAAAGTGGATATGCGCAGGTCTGCTACCAAAATATACTTTCACCCTTTTCTTTTTACAGTTTAATAAATATACAGTGTGATAAAATCTTTTGTGTATAAAATTTATTTTATAAACTGATCCAAACCTTTGTAGAATATAAATCAGATATACTACATATGAAAAATAGTGACATTTCCGACACTAGCGGAGAACAAAACTTATTAAGAAACCATGGAGTTGGGCTCCCGAGTGGCGCATTGACAAGGTGTGCGACTATCAACCTGGAGATCGCAGGCTCGAATCCAGGTTGATGCTGCAACCATCTGCGACTGGGAGTCCATGGGAGCTTATTGGCCGAGCGCTCACTATGTGTGCTAGGCTTTAGGTTCCAGTTATATCTGAGCTCTGAATTCAAACAAAATGACATGAATATTCACTTCTCCATTTTGCTTCACTTGTCTGTTTTACCTTTAGGATTTACGAAGACGCTGAAGTCAATCTCACCAAGTTATTCACCACAAATAACCCAGATGAAGAAGTCCGAGTCTCTGCGCAGGGCGATGCGCTTCATAACTTACTAGACCTCCATCCCAGTGAAGCAGTATTCTACGTCGCAGGTTACCCCAAAGACTTCACTGTGAGTGTGATTACTGCACGCCATGAAAAGCTGCATTTGATATGTGCAACTTTTTTTTCCCCCAAAGTTAAAATGACTCTCTCTTTTTTTTTCTTTTTCTTTTTTAGCCTCCAAAACCTCTTAAATATCCAGGGTACAAGGGCTGCATTGAGTTCAACATGTTTAATGAGAGGTTAACAAGTCTATACAACTTTAAGTCTCTGGGACCTGAGAACGTCACCTTAGAGTTACCGTGCAGCAGGTAAGTGAGCACAGACAGTCCTGAGGTGTTGTAGTCCTCGTAACACATCCGCCGGCCAATATAATCTGTTTATTGCGGCATGTTGTCAGCAAGTCTGAACCAAGTAGTCAGAATGCTTGACTGATTTTTAAAGCAACCAATAGCAGGCAAGATTGCTCAAGATTTTAAAAAGAGATATTTTATGTACTCTTACTAAGAAAGAAATTGAGGATGTGACATATTCCAGGAAGTTGATAGAAATTCCATTCTCTATTGAAAACTAGCAAACAGTGTTTTTCTCAGTAGTGTGTGGAGAAGGTACTCAGTTAAAAATGCACCAATGAACCATGTTTGTCTGGGGGCGGGACTTGTATAGCTAAAGAGAGCATTTAATTGGAGAGCATGAAAATGTGCATTTAATATATAATTTTTTTCTCTAGAACTGGCAAACTTTAAAGTAAAAATGAGAATATCTCCAAAAATATCTCGGAAAAACAGCCAAAAACTAGAAGCAGTCAAAACACATAAATGTTTAAAAAAAATTAAAAAGTACACAGCACCCCCTGCTGGGCCTTCTGTAATAATGCACGTCCAAAAAAAACATCCTTTCTCTTACTGTCAAAGAATCATTAAAAAAAAAAAAAAAACTGGATGAAGAATTTGATTCAGGTAATCTCCAGAATCTAATAGGGAAAAAAACAACAGCAAAAAGTGTAATGAAAAAAAAAAAAAATCGAAATCCATTCATAAGTTTTTGTATAAAGTTGCAAACAGACAAACAAACCAATGGCTAAGAAACATAACCTCCTCGGCAGAAGTATTAAAAACAAAACAAAAAAACAAAACAGCTTGAGATGTTATGGAGAAAATTAAAGCCCTTATTGTTAAAGACTTTCACATGTCTGAAAATTCAACCGATAGCACAGGCATAAAAATCTCTTTTCACTGATTTGACACCTTTTGACCAATCAGAATTAAGCATTCAGCTCTGATGTCATTTACACTGAATATATGACCGATGTGTATTTCTCCATTTGCTTCACTTGTAATTTCAAGATACATCCGGCCAGGGGACGGTGATTACCTCGATGGCACGGGTTACATTCAGTTGCAGCTTGAAAGGGTTCCCCAGTTTCTGACAATCTACCAGACGATAGACACTCGCGCCAAGAACGCCATCCTCCTATACATCGGAAACAAGGTCAGATTCTGTTCAGAGACCCTTAATACTCCAAGACCCTTTTTACTCAAGTTCTGATTTGATTGATTTTAATGGCAAGGCAGTACGCCTAAAAGGATCATTTATTTTTATAGCACAATATAGTATGAAAATTTCAAATCTACATTAGTGGAAGAGGTTTTTTATTATTATTATTATTATTTTACTAGATATTAAATATGCAAATGAAGTAACTGGTCATAAATATGCAATTTCTCCACATTATATTTAACTGCTATAGAAAATTCAGTAATCCACATGATATTTGATCAAAATATATATAAAAAAATTGGTTAAAAAGCAATACTATTTAAATGTATCCATCCTTTTATCCATTAGCCGGACCGCTTAATCCTCCTAGGGTCGCGGGGACGCTGGAGCCTATCTCAGCCGACTCTGGTCCCTTACATAGTTTTGTGGATAAATCATTTTAAAATCTAAATTATTAAAAATATATAAAATGATAAGAAAAAAATCTCTGAGGAAAATAATGTTTTTAGAAAATCATTGAAAAAAGACAAATATGAGGAAAGTTTACAAAAGGCTTTACTTTTCTCGTAGATTTATTATGTAGAGATTTTCAAAATTCGTTCATGGATTCATAAAATATATATACTTCATATACTATTTCAACAGCAACAACAACAACAACAACAACAATAATAATAATAATAATGATAAGTACTATTAGGGGCAGCACGGTGGCACAGTGGTTAGCAAGTTCAACTCAAACCCGGGACTTTCACTGCAAGAAAGTCCCGGGTTCGATTCCAGGGCTTGGGGCGTTTCTATGTGGAGTTTGCATATTCTCCCCAGGCTTGCGTGGGTTTCCTCCGGGTGCTCCAGTTTCCTCCCACAGTCCAAGAACATGTACAGTAGGCTAATTGGCTGTTCCAAATTGCCCCTAGGTGTGAGAGTGAGTGTGAATGGTTGTGTATGTGTGTGTGTGTGTGTGTGTGTGTGTGTGTGTGTGTGTGTGTGTGTGTGTGTTGGCAATGCAATGGTCTGGCGAGCTGTTCGGGGTGTACCCCGCTTTCGCTCAGAGTCAGCTGAGATGGATGCCATCCTCTCGGCGACCATAATTAGGATTAAGCGGTACAGAAAATGAATGAATGAATGAATGATGAATATTATTATTATTATTATTATTATTGTGTGATGCCTGTTAATGAGGCTTTGGACATTTTTATTGTAGGTGGAGAATTTGTGATCTTTAATAACGGTTCAGTTACACATCACAAACTTTTTTATAACTGAAGCATTTTTTCCTCGCTGTTGTTTTGCAGAACGTATACAACCTCATCACTCTTGAGGAGGGCTACGTAGTGTTGAGAAGCAAAGATGGAAACAATCCACCAGTGATCTCGAAGAGCAAAGGGCCGGAGAATGTGGTGAGCTATTACACTATTATAATCTCTCAATGTGTGTTAAAAAAAACAAACAAACAAAAAAAACACCTGTTTAGTAAATCAAGTGTGTTGAAGTTGTGTTTGATTAAACTGTGGTGGAACAAATAAATAACAGCATATGATGAGAATATTTTGCCTACTTTGAGCACTTTCCTGCATTGCTTTGTTTAATTGTGGTGTTCTTCTTCTTTCTTTAGAACGGCCAGCTGAGGGTGTTCCTTCAAAGTAACAGAAATGTGTCAAGTGTGCGGCTATTGGGCAAGGAGTTGGTTAGCGGTACCTACGCCTCTGGCACTTTCGACAGCTATTATATTGGTGGAATACCCTCAGGTCCGAGAAAGAGGTGTGTATTTTTTATTTCTTTTATATTTATTTTCACTGTGTACCAAATAAGCTTGTGGCAAATCATGTACAATAACTTGTAACCACATTTTACTCTGGTACTGTCTTCATGTACCAGTTAAATAAAAGTCTCAGTTCGATTTAATTTTCTTTATCTAGCGCGTTGTCGGCATAGTTGTTAGCATGTCCGCCTCACAGCAAGAAGGTCCTGGGTTCGAGTCCCGGACGTGGGTGTTTCTGTGTGGGGTTTGCATGTTCTCCCTGTGCTTGCGCGGGTTTCCTCCGGGCACTCCGGTTTCCTCCCACAGTCTAAAAACATGCACGTCAGGCTAATCGGCAGCTCCAGAGTGCAGATGTGTGTGGTTGTGTGTGTATTGGTCTTGCAGTGGTCTGGTGAGCTGTTCAGGGTACCTACGCACAGTGTCAGCTAAGATAGGGTCCAGCCTCCTGATGACCCTAGTAGGATTGAATGGTTTGGCGAGTGAGTGAGTGAGTGAGTCATTGAGTCAGTGAGCGAGCGAGTAGCGCATAACTTTTTAAATTTTTTAAATGATTCTACTCGGATAATATTATCCGATTGTACCAGAGTAACAGTATACAGTGAACGAGTACAAATCATTTCCAGTTATTTGTCTGTGTGCGTCAGATAGCAGAAATAAAACTCTGCTTCACTGTCGTATTATTGCTGTACTCCTTTTTTAGATATAACATCACAGTGCCACCTCTGAGGGGTTATGTGAAGGAAATGAATGCTGATGGCAGAACTCCAACTGCACTGAAAAAAGTGGGGGTAGGCCGGGCCTATGGCAGCAAGATGCTGGTAAGTAAAAACATAACTGCAGCATAAATAAATCTGTTAAAGTATAAAGGGTTGTATTAGTGAATGCAATGAAACATTGTGGTAGTTTTAGTAGTTCTTGTAGCTAATAGCAGTAATAGTAGTGATTGTACTTGATGTAGTATTAGAAGTATGAGTGGTAGTGCTTATAGCTGTTGCAGTAGTTGTAATAATAGTTGTAGTAGAAATAACTGTTGGTTTAGTTGTTGGAGTATGTGTAGTGGTAGTTATAGTAAATGTAGTACTTTTTTGTAATAGTTGTAGAAGAAATTCTAGATTTGTCTAGTTCTAATTTCTGTAAAAGTTGTCGAAGTGTTTCTAAAATGTTGTGGTAGAAGCTTTTTGTAAAAGTTGTATTTTTTTTATTATTATTATTATTGTTCAGGGAAAGAAAGGAAAGAAAGACCAGCATGCCATTACTGTAAAATAATTGTTTTTAGTTTATGACCTTTTTATTGTTTAATTTTTTAATAGGCATTGAAAAAGGCAGAATTCAACGCAGGCAGTTCACTGGACTCCTCACCAACGGGCTTCAGTCTGGATGGAACTGTGACGCTCTCACTCGGATTCAAGAGCACTGAGAAGAATGGCCTTCTGCTGCAGAACAAACAGGCTGTAAGTTTTCTCCTTAAATGTCCATGCTCAAATGTAAATCCATCCATCCATACAGCTATACATACATACATACATACATCCCTACATATGTACATACATACATACATACTATATTTATTCATACATACATCCCTACATACATCCCTACATACATACACACATACATACATACTTCCCTATATTCATCCATACATACATCCCTACATACATACATACATACATACATACTTGCCTATATTCATTCATACATACATCCCTACATACGTACATACATACATACTTCCCTATATTCATTCATACATACATCCCTACATACATACATCCCTACATATGTACATACATACATACATACTTCCCTATATTCATTCATACATACATCCCTACATACGTACATACATACATACTTCCCTATATTCATTCATACATACATCC
>JBCNYH010000010.1:20548605-20564198 GCA_039654325.1 Tandanus tandanus
ACTTTATGGAGTGGTTCAATTTTTCCCTCATCGATTCAAGACGTCGGTGAGAAATGAACCCGACACTGGATGGAAATAAACGTTACGTTGCTTAAGTTTGTTGAAACAATGCCATGGAGATTACGTGCTGTAAACAACCCCAAAGGCGGAACAACAACAACAACAACATATCCGTGTGTGTGAATTTTTTTGTTTTTTTTTCCCCGGGCAGTGTATAAACTAATTAATTATGTACTAAAAGTTATATACACATATTACTTTCATTAATCATCTGTTCATACAGCGCTCATACTAATTCCGTTCATGATTGTAGTGCAACACTGTCACGCCCCAGCGAACGCCGTCCATATTTGCACTGAAGCTCCGAGGTTGTATGCTCACGTGTGTGTTGTGTGCTCTGTTTCCAGTGATGAAGACCATCCTGAGAGAGTGGACTAACAGGGAGATGTGTCCGCTTGACTCATCTTAGACCAGCAGTCGCCTAACCAGACGCCCTAATCTGATCACTGCATGAACATTTTTATCATTAGTAAACATTTTCTACTGATTATATATTTCTCCCATTTCTAACCTGTATATAAACACATTCATCCACTGTTTAGAGATGAAAAAAAAAATAACATTTTAATGGTATTTTCTTTTTTTATCGTTTGTATGAGTGTTAATATCAATACCAGTGTGTTTCAGTAAAGGACTACTAATAAACACCCTAACCAAGTTCTCACTACATGAGGGAGTCATTTGGTCCTGTTTTATTTTTCCCATTTAATCAACACTCTAATCATGAACATGCTTCTCATAATTCATGTCTTCTCACACCTCCTAACTGTGTGTGTGTGTGTGTTTGTTTGGGAAATTGGGTTATTATTTATATCTTAGTGGGGACCAAGTGTCCCCATAACAATAGGAGTATCTGACATTGTTACTTTTCTGGGGATCTTTGCCTGGTCCTGACTAATAAAAACCTTTGTATTTGTTTGTTAGTTTTAACCAAGCTTAGATATATCCAGCTTTTAATTCAAAACGTATATAAACCGATGTAACTGATTAGCTGTCACTGAAAGGTCCTTGCAAGGATAGTAAGAAGTGCGAATGTGTGTTAAGGTTTAAGATTCATGTAGCGCTACACACCCCTCACTGATACAGTTAGTCTTTCTCTACTGCTGAGCTCAAAACTAATTTCTGAATTATGTACCGTAGCCGGATAATGTTGGGACCTCTTTACTGTTGAAAGGTATACTTGAATGCCATGAAAATATGGGGAAAATTAAATAATCACATCTGAGATCAACAGTTTGCCAAATTTCAGCGATGGCAAGATGTATTTTATTTCCCCCAAATAAGTTTGGGTGTTAGTGAAATTATTTGTAAAGTAATACCAATTAAAGTAATACCAATGAGGAAGCCGTGGCCTAATGGTTAGAGAAGCGGCTTTGCGACCAAAAGGTCGCTGGTTCGATTCCCGAGCCAGCAGGAAAAATGTGTGGTGGTGGGGGAGTGAGCTGCACCTTCCCTTCCTCCACTTTCATGGCTGAAGTGCCCTTGAGCAAGGCACCGAACCCCCAACTGCTCTCCAGGCGCCCCAATTAAAATGTGTGGCAACCCACTGCTCTGAATGTGTGTGTGCGCTCACTTTAGATGGGTTGAATTTGAGCTGTGTCTGATTCCAACTGCATTACTCCTGTATTGAAATTTTATAGCAAGGAGGTCTCATCAATATGGCCGTCCTATGGCTTCACACGATTTCCCAAAGGCATGCAAATTAGCATGTGACACTAATGACAGAAATTAGGCTAATCCCAGATTCAACATTGGTGAAGTAATTCAGATATACATATAGGGCTTGATCCTAAACTGTGAATACCATGATTAAAGTAAATGAAACAAAAAATCAAGGTAAAAAGTAAGCAGCAATATACAGCGAGCTAGTCATTATTATGAAATAAATGTAATCAGTCTTGCATTAGCCCGGAGTGGTTTGATTCATGACAATAACTGGCTTGTGCTACATAATCCTGCTTATTACATGGCTACTTTCAAAATATGGATCTTTCTTTTTGGCCTTTGCTCCATTAGCAGTGGTGGGTTATATTTAGAAATGGTCCGTTTCTCTAGAAATAACCAGTTGCTGAATACTGTAATTGACCAATCAGAATCAGGTATTCAGATTAGCATGTAATGAGAGGAAGTATACAACAGTGCTATTGAATTTACTAATCTGTTGATTCAGAAGGTGTTGCTTGAATTTCTATATCAGTCGTTTCAACAGGAAAAACAAAAAAAAACAAATCATGTTTATATATTTCTACAGTAACAATGAACACAGGTGCTTGTACAGCGGAAGCTCATGGTGAAGTGGTAATTTTTTCTGTAAGAAATCAGCTGTTTAGCGTTTATAGAAGTACATTGTCCCACTTATTATGTAAAAGTAATTACAATACAGCCTGAAAAAGAAAAAGGTAACATTATGATGTTAAATTGTTGCTGGCTTAGAACTGGTCCTGCAATGGTCTGCCTTTGCCCAGTGTCGGCTGAGATAGGCCCCAGCCTCCCCACGACCCCAGTAGGATTAAGCGGTTCGGCAAATGAGTGAGTGAGACAGCAAGTGGCTCAGAACTCCAGGGTCCTCAGTCCAATCCTGAGCTGTGGCTACTATCACGGTGGAGGTTTGCATGTTCTTCCCATGGATGTGTCAGTTTTCCAGGATCAAAAATGTGGATAGCCAGATTTGGGTGACTTGGTGTGTGTTTGTGTAGTGGCCTGTGATGAACTGACACCCAGCACTGCATGAATGGACACTGAGTAAACACTTCAAATGCCTTTTCACACATTCCATGGATTTTGTAGGGTATCATTTGTATTGTGTTTAGATCATTGACTGTAAAAACGTGTACAGTATCCCCATATTCACTCCCATTCTATTAAAAGAAAGATTTATTTCTCTGCCATTAAGGTTGAGTGTTGGCCCTGCAATGGTCTGGGGAGTTGTCCAGGGTGTGCTCTGCCCCCGCCCAGAGTCGGCTGAGATGGGCGCCAGCATCCCTGCGGCCCTGATTAGGATTAAGCGGTTCAGAAAATGAATGAATGCATGAGTCTTCACAGTAGGCACGTCTGCCTCACAGCAAGAAGGTCCTGGGTTCGAGTCAGCACAGAGAGGGTAGCATGTGCTAGCATGGGTTTCCTCAAGGTACTCCGGTTTCCTCTGACAGTCCAAAGACATGCACATTAAGCTAACTAGATATTCTCAGTTCCCCTTAGACGTGTGAGTGGTTGTGTGTGTTGGCCCTGTGACGGACTGGCGAGCTGTTCAGGGTATACAACTCTTTGCCCAGAGTCGTCTCATTAGGCAAATGGTTTGTATGCTAAAATGTGTTTCCTCTGGGTAATCTGGGTTCATCCATCATTCCAAGGTCATGCAGATAAGGTCTGCTGGCTACGCTTAACTGCCCAAAGTGTGAATGTGTGTGTGAATGGAACGTTTGTTTTCGTGTTAGCCCTGCAATAGATTGGAGACCTGCCCAGGGTAAACCAAGCCCAAGAAGGATAAGCGGTATAGATAATGGATGGGTGAATGAATGGTTGGATGGATGCATAACATGGATTTACATGCAGTCTACATGAAAAGCTGATAACGTTTCACCAATAAAAACCAATGGAAACCTTTATCCACTGACCATTTTTGGTTCAGTCATGATTACATTGTTGCTAGCTCAAAACAAAGCCATGGCTATATGGCACCTAAAGGTTTATTTCTGCCATGAGGTGCGGTTATATATTTCTTTATTATGAACCATAGATTGTTTCTATCCAAAAAATACTGTATATTGAATACTGGAAGCAATCAGTTTACAGCCGGGCTTTTGAATAATAATAAAAAAAAACGACGATGATGATGATGATGAAAAAAGGATGCTCATTGTGAGCACAAAGCTAATGTACATGTTATGTTTATAGGATGACAAAGAAGAGATAAAAGATGGTGAAGTCTCTGGCTGCTTCCTCCCGACTCAGATCCCACATTCCTTTCACCTCGCAGGTGCTTCCAGCAGTCTGAGCTACATCATGCCATCTAGAGCGCACATACACAGGCAGGTTCACTACCATTGAACACGTTACAAAGTACAAATGTTCACAGCAATGTTAAGAGACTATGGCGGGATTAAAGTGGCAATGCATTGTTTGTTCTACAGGCCTTATTTTTCCTTGGATGTCAAGACAAAGTCAGCAGAGGGTCTGCTGTTCTACATTCCTGCCGAGCAGGAAAAGTACCACCTGGCTCTTTATGTGTCCAAAGGAAGAATCCGCTTGTCCGTTGGTCGTCAGAGGGAAATCTTCAACAGGGAGAAGTACAACGATGGAAAGTGGCACACGGTTAGAATTCTACTGTGAATGATGTCTTTTTAAATCATGGCAAACCTGCAGTTTTTGTTTTTATTTATCCTTTAAAGTACAGTCTGAGAATGTATTTATTTGGGTAGTTAAAAAGTTGTGAGGAGCTGAAAGAGTTATAATAGAGAACTTTCCAGCAGGAAGAAGTACTCAGTAGAACTGTCATAATTCGGCAACATTTGATACTCACTTATAAAACTAATATTTAAGTGTTTCATTTAAATTATTTTGAAGATTAGGCTACCGGTCAGACATCAAGAGAGAACCTGGGGCAGAGCCGCTGCAAAAGGAGTCAGTTGAGGTGGTTCGGGCATCTGATTAAGATGCTTCCTGGTCACCTCCCTACAGAGGTGTTCAAGGCACATCCAGCTGGGAGGAGGCCCCAGGGTAGATCCAGAACTCGCTGGAGGGATTATATGTCCCATCTGGCCCCGTAATGCCTTGGGATCCCCTAGAGGAGGTAGAGAGTGTTGCTGGAGAGATGGATGCCTGTTGTCTTTGCAATCCAACCTCAGATAAGTGGAAGAAAATTGATTGATGGATGGATGGAGTAGGCTACAAAAACACAAGGCTTCCATGCCTATGCAAATAAATTGCAGATTAAAATTTTTGTTTAGGCACATGACTTTTTCGCATTTATTTATTTATTTTTGGTTTGTAACAAATTCATATGCATATTTTTGTACACTTTACCGTACCCTATCCGGTGATGGTATTTACCAGACCTCAAGTGCAAAATCTTGTGCTATTTATTATTACCCAGTTTTTTGGATGTTTGCCAAGTAGGTCACCCATTTCCAGTTAAGTGTAAGGGTTAAGGTTAGGGTTATATGGCAACATTCACACTCAAACTCACAAATATGGGCAGTCTGGCACAGCCAATCAGCCTAATGTGCATGTTTTTGGACCGTGGGAGGAAACCGGAGTCCCCGGAGGAGACCCATGCAAGTACAGTGAGAACATGCTCCACACAGAACTCCACACAGAAAACGCCATCGCCAAGCCCGGGACTCGAACCCAGGATCTTCTTAGTGTGAGGCAGACATGCTAACCACTGCACTGAATGATCTGGAGTCATGATAACAAAGAAAATCTTTTAAATACAGAGAGAATTCAGTTACTGGTCAAAAGGGTGGACATGTGAATATAAGGATTCTTTATGATCTCCCTGCAGGTAACACTAAGCCTGGAGAAGCGCAGGTTTCGCCTGGTGATTGACGGCCTAAGGGCTCAGGATGGCGTTCTGAATCCAGGAGAGAGCTCATACATCCAGCTGAGTACAGCTGTTTACCTGGGCACTCCTCCACCACACACACACACTGATCTGAAGGTGATTTCTCACACACTAAACTGATAAAGGGATTTGTGATGGAGAAAATTGTACATACAGTATTTACTCATTTCTAATTTCGGAATCTGATTCCTAGTGGAAGATTTTGCCGGTGCATGGCATGGTCGGGTGTGTCCGCAATTTCAGGATGAACGGCTCAGCAGTGGCAGCATTAGCGGTAAATCATGGTGTGGGTCGATGCTTTCAGGGGCAAATGGAAAGCGGCGCGTACTTCTCAGGGCAGGGAGCTCACATCATCATTGGTGAGTCGTGATCAACACTATCGATCACTTCATCGTTTAATTTATTCATACAATCATACACACCTTCATATTATATTGCTTTGGGTTGTTGATTTGTAACCACAAAAATCTAATGAAATTAAAGATTTTTCGAATAAATCGACTCAAGTCTGTTTAAATGTAACCGCTGACGCATCATGCAGGAAGCGCTTTGTGAGACGAGGTTACTTCTTGTCTTTGTGCAGATGAATCGTTTGTAGTGAGTCAGAAGTTTGAGCTTGTGTTCGAGTTGCGTCCCAGTAATCGGAGCGGCCTCCTGATGCACATCGGAAACTCCGCCCATCATCTGACCGTGTTCATGAGGAAAGGAGAGGTGAGGTCTTTCTTTAAATTCCTTCCCCAGTCAGGCTGTGTGTTAAAATTAACTAGCTGGCGGAGTGCCTCGGTTTGAGCATCCATCCATTTATTATCCATACCGTTTGATCATCCAACCATCCACTATCAGGGTCACAGGGGATACTGGAGCCAATCCCAGCTGATTTCGGGTGGTGGTGGAGTTGGGGGACTCCCTGAACAGGACTCCAGTCAAATGTAGGGTTAATACATAGGTGAACAACTATTAACTATTTCCATTTACACATTTGGGTCATTTATAGTAGACAGTTGACCTAATATGCTTGTCTTTGGATTGTGGGAGGAAACCGGAGTACCTAGACGAAACCCATGCAAGCATGGGTAAGCCATGAGGTTGTAGGAGAAGAAATTATTGGAAACAATGGAAAGACAGGACAGGAAAGACTCAGTAATGTGTTCCAGTCTGAACAGTGCTGATCCCTGACTTCCAGGTGGTGGCTCAGGTGAATAACGGCGGAGGAGAATTCAATGTATCTATTCGGCCGAAACAGCCTCTGTGTGACGGCATTTTTCACAGAATAGCAGGTAAATCCTAACAAATGAAACATCAACTCTCTGTGGACTGCGAGTGGAATTATATACGAGAAACAACAAGGTTTCTGAAACGGCTCCGATTACACTGATTAAATTATCACTCTGCTTTGTTAGTGATCAAGAAGAACAATGTGGTCGAGATGCACGTGGACACAGAGGGCAGGTATACCATCAGCCCCAGCTTGTCTTCTCCTACCATGGACAGATTTCCTGTTTACGTGGGTGGTGTTCCAGGTAAGTGCATGAGGATTTACAAGATGTTCGCATAAATTAATAATAATAAAAAGAAGAAGAAGGAGAGGAATAAATTATTTAAGCAGCAAGGGCCTATTGGTTAAGGTAGGTTAGATAAGTCTGTTGGGCTTTTTACACCCGAGCTTAGTGGCTCATCAGGCCGGAGCTTATCGCAGGTTGTCCATAGCGGGAAGCGAATAGGAGTTCAACTAATCCTGGATGAGACGCTAGGTTACCTTCCCAGTATTTTTATACTTTTTACTGCTGGGTGGACAGATGCAGACTTATGGTTAAGACCTGGCACAGGGCTCTTAGCACGGTGGGGGTCTATCGTGGATTTGAACCCATGACCTCTCGATAATGAGCCCAGCACCCTAACCACTGCAATGGTGCTTTTAAAAATTAAATAATTTATTATTCATTTGCATTAGCACTTTACAGTAAGTATGTATTTGTTTTTTCACTGTAACCCTTGTTTTGAATCACTCACATGAAGCACTTTATTAAGGGTGTCATATAATCTTATGCACTATAAGTACAGTGTAAACAAACATATTAAGAGATGTTATTTTCCCTGTTTTGCAGACCATCGAAGGTTCTCATTCCTTCCCATTACTGAAGCCTACGTTGGGTGTCTCCAGAGCATGGTCTTTAACGGGGATGTAGTAGTGTTCGAGAAGCTCTCTGCGGTATTCGGACCTGTTAACATGCGAGAGTGTCCGGCTAACTTGAGAGGGCCTTCACTACTGTAAAGCCATTTCCACTGCTGTAGGACATTGAGACCAGAAATCATGAGGAATTATAGTGTTATACAGTATATCAGTGATTCCGACCTGTGCCCAGTAATCCCTCATCTAATAGCCTTGATATTTAAATAAATATGGAAAGTAAAACTGCACAGTTTATAAATTCTGATCCACTTGCAGCTTCTAATCGGGCAAATTTGTTGATTTATTGACCTGAAGCGTAATACTACCTATTTATTTACCAGCTGGTTTCATTTGCACACTATTTATACATGCAATATTTAATTTTTTATGATAACGTAAAAATGAAATGGAGGTATTGTACTGTAATGTTGACCACTGTAATGTTTACCACCTAATTTACATTTCTGCAAGCTGTATCATATGATTATATTTGGTGTAAAGACTTATTAGGTAAGACAATGGACCATTTTTTATAATATTGTTGGTGATGCTTGAAATGTGTGTTGAATTAAAACAATTTTTTTTCCACATAGTTCAGTACTTCAGCCCTTTTACCAATTCCAAATTTCATTACAAAACTCAAAATACACTGATCATCCATAACATTAACACCACCTGATAAGCTGCAATGCACTGTGTCACTGTGTGTTATCAGCCACGACACTTGCACCAGTTCACTGATTGTCCTCCCTTGCACCACCTTTGGTAGGTACTTACCTCTGTATACCAGGAACACCCTAAAGGCCTGCTGTTTTGGAGATTTCACCTCTAAACGGAGTTCACGTCATCCAAGAGGCATCAAAAACACAATGTTACTTAACATGTCCATTGTTTATTTTTCCAAAGTGATGGTCAAGAACAGCATGGATATTATAATACAGTACATGCTACTTCATAGCATGATAAAAACCAAAATCTTTTTTGTCCAAACACAGCTGCCTCCACCGGGTTACTACTTTGATCTGTACAGGGTATACTTATACTTGCGCTAATACTGGTGAGTTTCATTTCGATGTTTACTGAGTTGATCAAAAGAATGACTATTTGGGGTAATACTTCATTTAACAGTACAGTAAGTACACAGTATGAATCTTCAACCCTGTGTGAGGTTTGATCAATAGCACGCTGTGCTACAACAGAATACTCACTACAGTAAAGTACAGGTAAAACACTTTTAAATCTACAGTGGTGACTGTATATTCGTAAACCCTTTAAAATATTCAACATTTCTGCATTAAATATGAGTTCAAACATCACATTTTTACAGATGTCCTAAAAATATATTGAGAGAACCCAATTATACAAATGAAACCAAAATCTAAATTGTGCTTATTTATTTATTAATGAAAATGATCCAATATTTAAAATCGGTACATGGCCAAAAAAGTGAAAGTCTAGGTTTAGAGGGTCATTTGAAGGTTAAATTAAAGTCTGGAATTTTCAATCAATCAATGGGATGGCAGTCAGGTGGGAAATCTGCTTTATTTAAAGTACAGGAAGTCTGCTCTTGATCATATGTATTTGCGAAAGTATATCTTAGCACGCACAAAAGAGATTGCGAGAACCTCAGAAAAAGATTTGTTGATGCTGATCCAGATAGAAAAGGTTACAAAACCATCTCTCAAGAGCCTGAACTCCACCAATCCACTGTCAGACTGATGGAAATTTAAGACCAGAGTTACCCTCTCCAGAAGTGGTCAATCAACAAAGATCAGTCCAAGAGCAAGGCATCTAATAGCCTGTGAGATCTTATAGGAATCCTGGGTAACTTCTAAGCAAATAAAGGCCTGACTTTCAGTGATTAATGCTGATGTTCATGAACCCATCATCAGGCAAACACTCAGCAACATTGGTGTACATGGCTGGGAGAAAGAAAAAAGCCACCAATCTCCAAAAGGATTGAAGAAAATTATTGCATGGCTACAGTTTCCTTAAGGATCACATGAACAAACCAGAATGAACAAACTACAGCATTTTCGTTTAACTGAGAAATGTTATGTTCAGAGAAGGAAAACACTACATTCCAGTATAAGAACCTTATTCTTTGAAAAGTGGATGTGGTGGAATCATGGTTTGGGCCTGTTTTGCTGCATCTGGGCCAGGACATCTTGACTTGCCATCATTGTCGGAGCAGTGACTCCTGAATTTTACCAGTGTTTAATATTTTTGTCTCATTCGTTTAAGTAGTTTCTTCTTATCTACTTTGATGATGTTTAAGGTCATATTTATGCAGAAATACAAAGAAATCCACAGCGTTCTCAAACACTGCTGTATTAAACGATATATACTGACTGTACCGCAAAGTAAAGGTATAAAAGGCCTGATTTTCTTCCAGTGTATGCATTCATGATATTTTTTGCTAACCACACGTAACACAGTCCTCTTAATTGTAACAGTAACTATAGATGCATCAAGTCATAAAAAGTTTGGCAATGATATTTACATACCAGATAGATCACTTTCTGTCATTCTTTTAGCTTTGTAGAAAAAAAAAAAATCAAAAATTACAGAAATTAAATAATATTAAGCTTTCCAAGCAAACATACTTTGGTTTGTGGACAAAAAACAAAAACACACATTTAGCTGCCCTACTGCTAGTCTCACGAGCAAATTTTTAATATTTAAGACAACTGCAGTTTAGCGATTTGGCAACATGTTTGTTCAGTGTCCTAGCATGTGATACTGACTGATGCTTGAATACCACATGCACGACCAGCTATCAGATTACTGACCACAACCCAAAGAAAAAAAAAAAAAAAAAAAAAAAAAATTATTCATACTTAATTAGATTATACATAATTTTAATTCAATAATCTCCAACAAGAATGGAGGTTTTTTTTTTTTTTTTACATAAATATAAACAAGTACTGCTTTTGAATATTTACTCAAACTTACTAATTTAAAAATAATACAGTATAAAAAAAAAAAAAGGAAAAAAAAAAAAAAAAAAAACACCCACAGAAAACTCATGTGCATGTGAGTGAATTTTTCAAAAACTAAACGTACAATGACTCACCTTCCTGATTTCACAGTTCACAGCTATATTAAAACTGACCGTTTATCTTTTCTCGTGCGTTTCGGGGGATCTTTGATGCTCCTGATTCCTCAGAATGATGTAGCGGATTGTTTTGCTGGTTTTTGTGCGTCCTATTTCTGAGAAGGAAATCTTCAGAATGGAGTTAATGCGGAGTCGCTGCTGGGGGGGAACCTAAAGCTGTGTGGATTCGTACGTGGAGTCTGTTCTCAAAATCATACTCGGAGAAGTTCTCCTGCAGAACGACACACAGACCCTGAATTAGTGTGGATTATGAATTTATGAGCTAATAATATTCCCCAGGTGCAAACATATTCAAATATTTTAACAGGTTCAAGCACACTTTAACTCGCTGCTTCATTTTGTTTCCATTTAAACAATTTGTGTTTGATTTGGTAGATTTGCCTTTGTTGGGGGCTCACGTAGTTTATTTTTTAACCTGAACCACCCTTTCTGCTCTATCAGAAAAAAAAAAAAAAAAAAACAGAACTGTGAGTAAACCTCCGCTCAGATTATTTTACTTCATGTACACTAGAACTTTGTACATTTTTATCAAATCCATCTGGCGGTAGGGGAGAAGTTCCATGGACAGACACGGTGATTCCTACATTCACAACACCCTTATTTAATGAAAACTGGAAGTGCAATTCTTTTCAATTTTTAGCAGAATCCCTTATAAACATATAATGAAACTGATGTGAGCTGTATACCTATTTAATCATCATAAATTCAGGACATATCAGATCCATCCCACATTAAAAGGTCCACTCTGTAGGATTCTGCCAGCGACAAACTGAATGCCCCTCCTCACCCCTCCCTTTCTAAGTGTGTATTAAAGGGTACCTGTGGTGAATGGGTGTTACTAGCTATTTAAAACGATCACGTATAACATCAGCGGTTCCTTGCGCCAACATCAGTCCTTGCCCGATTTCAAAGTGCGCCTAAGTGCTATGACTCTAAGCATACTCAGGGACATGTTGACTTTCTGATTGGCTGTTCCAGCCTGGTAGTGACGTAAATTTGTTGGATTGGCTGGGCTACGGCACTGACCCGTGTAGCAGAACACATTATCGACCAGCTCTGAGCTGCACAAACAACAAGTGCAGAAATCGCGGAAAACATTTCTTTTTGTTCCTAAACCAACTGACGACAGGAAAGCCGAGTTGCCAAAACGTTAGCTGTATAAGCCGTTTTGGATTTACCGCCACGCTCATCTTGGGCAGCATTCTCATCCTCAGAGTCACTAAAAATAAGTTTCACTGTCTCCAAAAGAGACGTCAACCCCGCCCAACACGTTGAAATCACTTCCGGGGAAAAACCGCAGTTCAGCCCCCGCTAGTAATCCACAGGATAAAATGACCAGTTTTGTGCTTTTTATGGTCATTTTTATTAATGTAAGCATCTGTGCCACTTAAAGATATTACATATGCGTAAATTATGCTGTGAGGATGACCAATACCGGTACGCTTTACACTGGTTTTACACTGGCAACAGGAACAGGTTGCCCCTGGAAAACACTTATGCCCAGAGCAACTTGTGCCTAATCGGTGGCACACAGGAGACTAGAACAACCCAACAACCTGGATGGACACCAATTGTGATCAGGAACAACTTGTGCCACCACAAAAATTGGAGCAAGTTGTGCTCACCGGTATGAAGTTGTTCTGGTGCCCTTGCACCGTGGCAATTAGTTGTGGGTGTAAAAGCAGCTTTAGAATGTATGACGGCCATCAAGTGCCTGTGGTTCCTGGAGTAAACTCCCCAGTACTAACATCCACGTGCTGTTGTCATGCTAAATAATACCCATGATCCTCCATTTTTCAAAATTCAAATCCTTAAACTTTTCATCCACCTTGATTCCTCTTCTTTATTCATCCTCGGCTTCCTTGGTTCTTCTTCCTCCCGAATTCACTTTGCTGCCTGTAATAATGTGAAACATGGAAGGCGCTCTCTAGATGTTTATCTGTTCTGGGCTTCTCTATTGGCGCAACATGGCAGCCTTGTGGATGAGAACCAGCTACACAGATATATCCTGATATCCTACTTCTGGTTAGAGTTTACCGTCCTGGAAGTCCCTCGCTTCTGCTGGTGATATGCCATATGGACCTGAATATACACTTACGAAATATACGAAAATGGCTTTCGACCGCTGCTCACACAAAACGCTTTTTCTTAAATTTAGATTAAGGACTACAATTATTAAGTATTTTACAATTATAAAATTACATATAATATTAATCATCATATCATCATTCACTCATTTGCGAAAACACAGTCCTACTAGAGTCGCGGGGAAACTGGCGCCTATCTCAGCCAACACTGGGCAAAGGCGGGGTACACCCTGAACAGCTCAACAGACCATCCCAGGGCAACACACAACCATTCACACTTACATCCACACCTAAGGTCAGCCGGTTATGATGTCTTTGGACTGTGGGAAGAAACTGGAGTACCCGGAGGAAACCCATGAAAGCAGAGGGACTCGAACCCAGGACCTTCTTGCTATGAGGCAGACATGCTACACCACTACGCCACCGTTTATTGATCAACCCACCATCATTATTGTTATTATTATTAATCATTCATTCATTTTCTGCGCCGCTTAATCCTAATTAGGGTCATGAGGAGGCCGCCGCCCATCTCAGCTGACTCTGGGCGAGGGCAGAGTACACCCTGGACAGCATGCCAGGCCATCGCAGGGCTAATTATTATTATTATTATTATTATTATTATTATAAGGTCCAATTAAACTAGTCGTGATTTAAACAAGTGTGATCTAAAAGTACCTTGGCTTGAAGAAGCAGAGTTCTTCCCTTGGCTGCAGACTAAAACGAGAAACCAAAAAACACATCACTCCTTATTCAAATTAAAAATCTGTGCATTCAAATATACTTAATACTTTAACAATTGTGGCACCCAAATACTTTCATGAGTTTTACAATCTTACTGTAGAACCTGTATTAAAACACACACTTGCCTCAGGGTTTTCTAGTAGTACACATCCCAGCTCATAGAGGGAATAAGGCTGCACGTACGAGTTACTGACACGCCCCTCTTCATCTCTATAGGCCATCTCAAAACACTGCAGTGGACAAAAATAACCTGATATTAACACTGATCATGTTCCAATTAACGCCAACGTAAAGAGCCGTGTGATGTCAGATAAATACAGCCATCAGTCAGATGTTAACTTTAGGACTTTATACAGTTCGGATTGTAGTCAGTGCTCCGTACCTGCACTGCGTTTGCGTTGTCCCCCAGAGTTTTGTGCACGGCGCCGAGCAGGAGGTGTTTCAGTCCACAGTACGACGAGCCGTCCAACTGCTGCAGAACTGATACAGGAAGAAAGTGTGTCAGATATGTGATTCTCCTTCCGTGGAAGTGCGTAAAAATCTGTAGATTGTGTGGCTTATAAATTTGTGTGTGGGTGTTTGTGATTAACCTTCAATTATGAGCCGCAGTTTGGTGTTGGAGCAGTTAGGAAGAGCTTTCCAAAGATACAGGATCTCGAGGACAGCTAGTGTACATCGCTCTTTCGTAGGTCCGGCCTTCCTTAAATCCTCAGCCTATTTAAACACACACACACACAGTCAAAAAAAATGCTTGTGTTTACTAAATAATGACAAGTAACAACAACAACAACAACAACAATAATAATATTATTATTAATAATAATAATAATAATGACTGGTGGAGCCAACACACGTGTTCAATGACCTTTCGCGTGACACCAAGTGGTATATATAATGTCAGATCTTTGTTGTTGTATAATGGGGCCTAACTTGAGGTTACATTACCTGAATGAAGTGTTTATGCTAATACTGCTAATAACATTACTACTGTCATGACATTAGTTGCTATGTCATTAGTGGAGAAACTCTATTTATTAAAAAACGCACCTCTGTCGAGTCTTCGGACACACGCATGCTCTGTCTAACTTGAAGATGAAGTTGAACTTCTAATGATCTAATTAGATCCCGGCATTAGACCTATTGGAAAGTTCTTGTCTATGTAAATGTAATGACGATCGTAATATTAATTTACTTTAGTACAATTTCCCTGAATACCTCAAGGCTCTGGATGTTGTAGGACTGTCTTTGTTGACACGTCTCCGCAACATCGCGTGGTCATCGGGGGCCGTACCTGTGGACTGGCAAACTGGAGTGGTGGTTCCCCTTTTTAAAAAAGGGGACCACAAAGTGTGTTCCAACTATCGTGGAATCACACTCCTCAGCCCACCCGGGAAAGTCTATGCAGGAGTACTGGAGAGGAGGATCTGACCAATGGTTGAACCTCGGATTCAGGAGGAACAATGTGGTTTTCGTTCCGGCCGCGGCACTCTTGACCAGCTCTATACACTCTACAGGATCCTGGAGGGGGCATGGGAGTTTGTCCGACCTGTCCACATGTGCATTGTGGACTTGGAGAAGGCGTTCGACCGTGTCCCTTGGGCTGTCTTGTGTGGTGTGCCCTGAGAATATGGTACACCAGACCCGTTGCTACGGGCTGTTCGGGCTCTGTATTGCCAGAGCCAGAGCTTTGTCCGCATTGGTAACATGTCGAATTCGTTTCCAGTGGGGGTTGGACTCCACCAAGGCTGTCCACCTTCGGCTCTGAAATGAGGTCCTACCCCAAGTGGAGGAGTTCAAGTATCTCGGGGTCTTGTTCACGAGTGAGGGAAGGATGGAGCGGGAGATTGACAGGCG
>JBCNYH010000010.1:20568752-20579722 GCA_039654325.1 Tandanus tandanus
GGCAGGTCTCTCCCTTAGAGATAGGGTGAGAAGTTCTGTCATCCGGGAGGAGCTCGGAGTAGAACCGCTGCTCCTCTACGTTGAGAGGAGCCAGTTGAGGTGGCTCGAGCATCTGATTAGAATGCCTCCTGGGTGTGGTGTTGTGGACATATCCAACCGGGAAGAGACCCCGGGGTCAATCCAGAACACGGTGGAGGGACTATGTTTCTTGGCTGGTCTGGGAACGCCTCGGCGTCCCCCGGAAGAATTGGAGGAAGTGGCTGGAGAGGGACGTCTGGACCTGCTTTGCTTTCCACGCTGCTTAGGCTGCTGCCCCCGCAACCCAACCCCGGAATAAGCGAAAGAAGATGAAAATGAAGTACAATTTCCGTAAGCTCTCAAATACCCAGTAATAACATGAAAAATACATAGCTCACGCCAAAGGTAATATTTTAGGGGGTGATCACACTAGACGTGCGATAGAAAAGCGACTGACGCGAATTGATTTTTTTTGCAAATTTTCAAATTCGCCTCAAGATGTTTTGCGACTCCACATGCAAGCAAATATTTTGCAGTTTAAATACATATATCGTGTGAAAGTCGCTTGACAATTTTCTACTGATTTGCAAGTAATTTGTGATTGGTTTGTGGCTGTTTGGCAAAAAAAAAAAAAAAATTATCTTTCTCCTTTCGGAAATCAGTCACGTTTTGTTCGCGTTTTACTTTCAAATCATTCACTTTTTATTTGCATGTTATCGGTGTGAACAAAATACAAACAACTTATGGTTTTTTAACAAAATATGTTAAAAAACAAAATGTTTTTTTTACTTATTTTTTAACGAATGACGATCAACAATACGCAAAATATGGCAGACGCCAGCAAGTCTCAAACTGTTCTTAAACTTTCTGTGTGAAAGGCTCTTTGCGACCTTCTCACGATATATGCAAACTGTTTGAGAAGAGTTTTTTAGACTACTCCACATCAGACCCGCGTTTTGCGACATTTGTGGAAATTTCAAACCTGTTTAAATTTTTTTGCAAAAATGCAGTGCCGCAAATGTCTCAAGGCATTCACGTCAGTTGCTTTTCTATCGCACCTCTAGTGTGATCACCCCCTTACCAGGACAGAGCGCGCACTTTGCGGACAGACAAACACTTGCACAATTTCCTGCGGAACGAAAATCGGCACGTCACAGTACCTTCCGTGTTGCTCACACCAAGGGTAATAATAATAATAATAAAAGTGTTCCTCTGTGGTTGTTACACTCACTTTCCTCATGGAAAACTGCTCAATCTGGTTGTTCTTCCTCTTGAAAAGCCGAGCCGCATCTTTCAGTACGTTAGAAGCTCCGTCCAGATCTCCTGCAGCTCCCTGACACACTGAAATATAAATGCACTCAGGAAATCCCAAATCATTGTACAACATGATGTATTATAAAATGTGAACTAATTGTAAAATCTGGTTGTGCTCTAAATCATGTTTTAAGCCCTCCTAAGCTATGCCATTGACCTCAGGCCTATTATTTAAGTTTAATCAAAGACTCCTTACCTCCAGTGAGGTAGGAGTAATAGCACTGGGACCAGCGTGACTCCATCCTCAGACGCGCGAATGCTCGGTACGCTTCAGGGAAACTCAGCTCGATCATACTGCACCAACCTGCAACACATCAGCAGTGGGTAAAACCTCTCTTAAGCAGTGTGGAAGAGGCTCTTTCGGGGGGGGGGGATAGTCAGTCTATTAATCAATCAGTAACTGCGTAGGTCAGTCCGTTGGTCAGTAAGTCAGTTGGTCAACAGGTCAGTCAGTATGTAAGTCTGTCAGTAGGTCAGTGAGTCACTTGCGAGTCAGTCCACAAATCAGTCTTTTGGTCAAGTTGTTCTGTACGTCAGTCGACAGGTCAGTCAGTCAAAGCATCAGCCAGTAAAGAGTAAGTTAGTGAGTCGGTCAGTGTGTCAGTCAGTCAGTCAATAAAGCAGTAATTCAATAAGTAAGTCAGTGAGTCAGAGAGTAGTACGTTTAAAAAGTCAGTCATTAATTAATTCTTCAAGTCTTTCAATCAACAAGTCAGTGAAAAAGGACCTGTGAAGCAGTATCATGTGTATGAACTGCAGTGGTACAGAGTGACTTACCAATCTCATACAGACAGATATGCTGGATTTCCCTCTGCTCTGAGGCCAGTTCCAAGGCCGTGTTAAAGCATATCAAAGCCCTGCTGATCTCACACTGACGCGACACACAGGAGAGAACGTTACGCCAAACCCATTATAGAACACAAACTCAGTAACACGCCTGAATAGAATCCTCTCACCTCCAGGCGCAGCACTCGCCCTTTAAAGAAAACGAAGAGTGAGGAGTTCGGATATTCAGCTTCTTTCTTCCGCAGTAGGGATTTAGCAGCCTGAAGTCCTGCCTCTGTTTCAGAGCCGTCCAGCGCAAAGAAGGGCTGTACGACCGTGTAGTACCACAGCAGGGCCAGTCTGAGATGCGGGCACACACACACACACACACACACACACACACACATCACAATCATTGCTAAAGATCATACAGCCATACACTATTTCTCTTTATCGAGAAAATATATATAAATAATAATAATAATAATAATAATAATAATAATAATAATAATAATAGACATCCCCTTCACCTGGTGAAGTGACGCTTCATTTGCATATTAAACACGATTGGTTCAGCTGTTCTATTATGTAATAACGCTTGCCTCAGATTTACTCATTCAGTCTCATTTGCTAAACCGCTTAATCCTATTAGGGTCAGGGGGAGGCTGGAGCCTATCTCAGCCAACTCTGGGCGAAGGCGGGATACATCCTGAACAGATCGCCAGAGCATTGCAGGGCAACATACACACAACCACTCACACACACACACACACACACGCACACGCACACACACACCAATTAGGGACTACCAGTTGGCCTAATGTGCATGTCTTTGGACTGTGGGAGGAAACTGGAGTACCCAGAGGAAGCTCATGCCAACATGGGAAAAACACGCAAACTCCACACAGAAACGTGTGCCAAGCCTGGGACTTGAACCCAAGACCTTCCTGCTGTGAGGTGGATGCCTCAGATATAAAGATGTATACATGTGTGTGTTGGCAAAATGCTTCATCAGCAGCCTTGAATGAAATATGACTAATCCTTTTACTGAGCATACAATTCCTGTGCAGTTTTAACTTGCGACACTTTTCCAGCACGCTTCTTTACACCTACTCACGTAGAGAGAGGGGCCTTCATGTCCTTACTTTCGCTGGAGTAGGTGAGGGCGCTGAGCCCCTCCTGCCGAGAGCCGGGGAATCCCAGCAGGTTAATGATCCTCAGCAGGTGAGGAGGGACCATAGAGATGCAGAGGTGAAACAGACCGTAGCCAAAGCTGACAGAACCCTTGAGCCGACCTAGAGACTCTGCGTTCACGCTGTAATCGAGGCGCGGTTGGGATTTCAGGCCGCGTTTGAGCCGAATGGAGGAAGCTTTGTGGCTGCTGTGACGCTTATTGAGCTCACGTGAGCCATCTGGGACTGGAGCTGGGGAACAATCCTGATTCGACTCGGGATCTGCACAGGCACCGGAGCAGACTGCCGTGAGATCAGGGACTGAGGCATTCTGACTCAGTGTGGCTTGATCGAAAGTAAGTACCCCCTGTGGTGTTGAGCCCCTTCTCTGGCACACTTCCTGTAACCGTGTGATCTCATTATAGCACTTGTTGTACATTTTCCAGGCCTTACGGAGGGTCCAGCCAGCTTTAATATATCCTGGACAAATAAAAAAAATCTTAAAGAAAAACAATGTGCATCATTTTAAGACATTAAAACAAATGGTGCATTAATACCTCATTTAAACACTAGTGTTTAAACAACTAAAGCACAAACCTGAAATCTCCTGCCTGATGAACGACAGCACAGCCAAATAAACCTGACAGTCGGCCACTATGATGAGCCTCTGCAGCCGCTCAATCATGGTCACCTCTGACCTCTGACCTTCCACCTGCTGGATATCAACATAGTAGGCTGAAGTCTGGAGGGAATTTTACGACAGAGCAAGAAAAACATGGGCCTATTTTCTCTCTCTTTATCAGAAAAGGACGTCGCAGGGCCAACACATTCCATTCACCATTCACACTCACACGTATGAGCAATTTGGAACAGCCATTTAGCTGTTAAACTAATGTTTTTTGACTGTGGGAGGAAACCCGAGCACCCGGCGAAAGCTCTGGCAAACTTTTGTAGGGGTCACAACCCCAGATTAGGAATCATGTTGTCGTCATCATTTATCATTTGCCAAACCGCTTAATCCTACTAGGGTCACAGGAAGGCTGGAGCCGATCTCAGCTGACACTGGGCAAAGGAGGGATACACCCTGAACAGCTCGCCAAACCACCGCACGGCCAACACACACCACCGTTCACACTAACACCTACGGGCAATTTGGAACAGCCAATTAGCCTAATACGAATGACCTTCGCGTTGCGAGAATATCACATTTATTTAAAAAAAAAAAATGAAAAAAAGCCTAAGGGTTTTAAGCAGGTTAGCACGTCCACCTTACAGCAAGAATGTCCTTGGTTCGAGTCCCGGGCTCAGCAAGGGCGTCTTTGTGTGGCATTTCCTCCGGGTACTTCGGTTTCCTTCTACAGTCCAAAGACATGCACATTAGGCTAATTGGCTGCTCTAAATAGTCCCTAGGTGTGGATGTCTGTGAATAGTTGCGTGTGTTGGCCCTGCGATGGTCTGGTGAGCTGTTTAGGGTGTACCCGCCTTTGCCCAGAGTTGGCTGGGATAGGCTCCAGCCTTCATGCCACGCTAATAGGATTAAGCAGTTCAGCAAAGGAGTGAGACGGAAAGCCTTTACTGATCTCACAGTTGGCGTTAGAAATATTTGTAAGCATAAGCATTACGGATGGTCCTCACAAAGACAAAGAGACAAGGTTGTGTGTTTACTGTTAGAACAATCCATGTCTGTTGAGGACGCGGGGTTTGTTACACATCGCTGCGGATAGTGTGATACAATATTACACAGTAGTGTTTTGTATATAAAACTGTACTGACGTCTCTTCGGAACCCGAGAGCGCTCGGTGTTCTAAATGTGTCTTCCTTCTGATATTTCGGTCCCTATCTCGACCTTGAGGGAATGAATGTGTGTATCTTACAAGATCCTCTCCTGCCTGGATCGAAGAAGAAACATGTGAAAGTTACTAAGAAAAAGAAGCCGACTCTGTATCTAGTGGATGTTCCACGAGTGAGGACTGCTGTATAAAGAGGGACCTTCAGAGTCGTGAGTTGGTGATGTTTGCATAATGAGCTTCGTTAACCTCAATCAACTTTGTGGATGTCTGAGCTGCCTCTGTGAATTATTAATAAATAAAGATCAAATGAAGGGAAGATAAATTCCCAACTCCGGCCTCGTTCTTCTCCACAGGGTTCCTGCTTGCAGTCGAACATCAATTCCCCTGACTTTCACCGACTTAAAGGCTGAATCTGAAGGACCTACAATATCAGAACACCAGGTTCTCTTTGTGCTGAGACAACAAAAACAGCCCGAGTGTTTTAAACACATCGATCGGTAAGCGTTGTTTATTTCTTTTTAGTATAATACATAAAGATTTCAATATTTAAACCTGGTAAAAGTAGATTTTTAGCTCCCGCCCACAAAGTGGCTCGGGAGCTACAGGAACGGGTCCCGTCCGTTCGTCCGTACGACTTTAGTTTCTGGACTTTTTCTTGCCGCGCGCTGAAGCGGAGGCCTTCAAACTTGGTATGCTGGCTCACTACTATGAGTGCTAGGATGGGTTTGTGTGTGATTGACCTTGACCTACTTTTCAAGGTCACTGAAGCAAAGCTGTAGATTAGGCTTCCGGACATTTACTTGCCGCGCGCTGACGCTGGGCCTTTCAGACTTGTTCTATATTGGTATATTATGAAATGGTCCTTTCTGCGGGAGCATCTGGACCCCGTGGTCTATTTTTATTTGAGCAAACAGCTCAATAGAAAAGGCAAACTGGGTAAATATATAACCGTCTGTTGGACTTTTACACCCAACTTACTGGCTCGTCACAGCCGGAGCTTATCCCGGTTTCCGTAGCATGAAGGGGCTAGGAGTTTAACACCTTCTGGAGTGGGTGCTAGTCCATCGCAGGTTACCTTCCCAGTATTTTTTACTCATACCTAATTATAATGTTGGGTGGACAGAGGCACACTTGTGGTTAAGACCTTGTCCAGGAGTCTCAGCACGGTGGGGGTCTAACAGGGATTCGAACCCACGCCCTCTCGATCATCAGCCCACCAGAACCACAACACTGGATATTGCTAGCTGGTTGGTTTGAGCGTTCAGGTTTGCTAACAGCAATTTTATTGTGCTTTTTTAACCTCGCGACATGAGTCCCACTGTGTTAAAGATGTCATGAATCCCATAGGATGAGTGCCCTTCCTCCTCATTTACCCTGGCTTGGGACCGGCACAAAGAGCACACTGGCTTGTATGACCCCAGTGGCTGGTTTAATCCCATACATAACTTAATATTATTATTGTTACTAAAAATAAAGAACTACATAGCTTTGCTCTGACTCTGAGCAGTGCCTTGTTTGACAGCCTTTTCTCATTCTCTCTCAAATGGACTGATTTATGACACGCTGCTTATTGCACAATCTAATTAAAACGACAACAAATGAACGCTTTGTGTCATTAAACGCCGTGCAACGAACAAAGACGCCTCTGACTGTGAGAAGTGCTGGGAACTGCTCACATTCTTCTTGATCTTGTTCTTGATGGTCTCAATCACGCTGGCGCTGTTGCTCTCGCACATTTGCTCTGTGGCCCGGAGGTCCTCACTTGCCGACTGCATCTTCTCCTCTTCAAACGTCATTATGGCATTCTGGAAAGGAGAACAGAAACACCACTGACTTATAACAATAATTTTAATATAGCTTATCATATCATATCTTACTTAAAAGTTTGGACACACCTTTAAACTGTACTTTAAACATACTGTCTATGTAAGGGCTGAGAGCCAGAGTGGTCTAACCCACAAGAACTGAAAAATGAGATAAGGTGATATTTTAACAGATGTGTATAAGGTCTATGCGTGCCGGAATGGTCATTTCATCTTCATTATGGCCTTGAATCATACCGTGAGCATTATCCCTGATTTTCTTATATTGCAAAAGCTTTCATTTTTCTCAAAAACAGCTCTCTGTTGGTTTGACCTCTCTGGTTCTCAGCACTTCATATATAGACTCAAGGTGGCTCAGTGATTAGCACACAGTGGAAAAAAAGGTCTGGGTTCGAATCTTGTGGTCAGCAGTCTTTCTCTGTGAAATCTGTGTGTTCTTCCTATGCTTGCGTGGGGTTTCCTCTGGGTTCTCCAGTTTCTTTCTACAGCCCAAAAACCATGCACATATAGATCAACTGGCGACTTTAAATTGCTCACAGGTGGGAAGGTGAGGGCCAATGGATGTTTGTGTCTGTGTCTGATGACCTGTTCAGGGAATGACCTTTCACCCAAAAAAAAAACCCCAGATGGGATTGGCTTCAGCTTCACCCATGACCCTGATGAATAAGTGATATAGATACAGGTCATGTATTGGCTACCACTACAAATATATTACAGACCTGTGGGAAATCCGAGGTAACATCCAAAACGCATAAGCATAATACACAATGTAAAAGGACTTGCTATAATAATTATTATTATTATAAGAGTATGTGATGCACTTCCGCTTTTACAGCAACGCAGCACCAAGCACAACAACAACGGCGAGTGATTTTTACCACCATTTCAGGTCTACACTAAAGCTTGTACGTTTCTTCTTGCTCTCTGGATTATACAATGACGCCACCAACGGATGCTATACCAGCTGCGTGAGTTATTTATTTATTTATTTTTATAAATGTCTGTCACCAAGACTTGGTTGGTCTTGTTAATCCCGTCCCCAGCCCCTGATGACTTGATTCTAGATCCACAAAGCCATGAATGCGGTTCTTCTGGTCGTGAACCTGTTCTTTAACCGTCAAAACACGGAGAACTGGTTCAAAATAAGACACCGGCTCCGAAAAAGCTCGGGAACTAATTTGGTGGAAAAGGATTGTTTGTTAACCCTATAAATGTACTGTGATAATGTGCAATCACATGCCACACAGTCTGACCGCAAGGTTTAGCAGTTTTACAAAGGAAGTAGACTTACCAGAAAACTGACAAAACTCGCACCAAAGCTCATCAGAGGGCTGTAATTCCTGCAGCACAAAGAGGAACAAAAGCAGTGGTTTTACTAAAGAAATAGTGATTCACTGTCTGAAAGAGGTAGTGCTGGTAAAGCTTTCATTTACAAAGCCTATAACAATATGTTGAGTTTTCAACCAACAGACAGATCCTTTATGTGTAAATAATGGTGCATTGTCCCAAAAAAAGCAGAACTCATGACCTTTTTTCCCGATTAAGTGAAAATAAATATTAAACGGTGTGTATTGTTCATAAAAATGAAATAAAATGGAGTAAAACTTCATGAGACTACAGTAGAAGAGAAAAGAAATTGAATTAAATTTGAATAAAAGGTCACTAGAACTGAAACAAAACACAACAGAAAGAAATAATATGAAGCAAACTTTTAATAGTAAAATAGAAATCAATATTAACAACAATAAAACATAATTTTCAGAAAAGTAAAATAGAAAACAGTAAAATTGCAATAGAATAGAATTTATGCAATCCAATTTGTCTTGCACTTAATATATACCTTCCAGAAATATAATCTTTATCAGAACAGAATGGACTTCATATAAATTACTGCACAGTGGTGCTTGAAAGGTTGTGAACCCTTAAGAAATTTATACATTTCTGCATAAATATGACCTAAAACATCATCAGATTTTCACACAAATCCTAAAAGTGGATAAAGAGAACCCAGTCTAATAAATGGGACAAAAATATTTTACTTGGTGATTTATTTATTGATGTTTTAGGTCACCGCTGAAAGACACAATCTGATTGGTCCATTATCTGGGGGCTAATAGACATTATTCTGAATTGCATGAATTAAAATGAAGACATTCACAGTTTGTCACAGTCACTTGGAGCAGATCTTTTGTTTGTTTGTTTGTTTGTTTGTTTGTGTTTTTTTTCCACATAATATATACTAAATGCATTTACGAAGCACTGTTTA
This sequence comes from Tandanus tandanus, assembly GCA_039654325.1. Lineage (NCBI taxonomy): Eukaryota > Metazoa > Chordata > Actinopteri > Siluriformes > Plotosidae > Tandanus > Tandanus tandanus. The sequence goes on from JBCNYH010000010.1 coordinate 20,577,901, forward strand.
CTTAGATTTTCATGTAGCTTGTGTTACACACTGAATTAGTTTAGAAGGAAGCCTTGAGATACACACCACAGCTTGTGGCGTGCGCAGAGATCACCTGACCTGCCTCTGTCATGGTAAAAATATGTTAAAATAAACTATAAAATCTAGTTTTAGTTTGTTTTTCTTTGTTTTCATGTTCATTAAAATTCAGAATGAGTGTAAAAATACGTCTATAGCTATACAGCACTATACATGCTAAGGTCACCTGTCCTTCCCCTGCAATGGTAAAAATAAACTATAAAACTCCTGAATAATTTTGTTTTTTATGTAGCATATACTAAAATAAGTATTCGCCGCAGACTGGGTGAAGGTTGATGAACTGGTGACACACCCCCCCCCCCCCCAAATTGTCAGGCGCACCACTGTTAAATTATACTAGAATCGAATAAACTTCATTAAAATAAAGCTTTAATAGAATGAAACTAAAATGAAGTAGCGCATTAATGGATAAAACATGAATTAAAAATATAATGAAAATAAATTTGAGGTGGCTCGGGCATCTGATTAGAATGCCTCCCGAACGCCTCCCTGGTGTGGTGTTGCGAGCATGTCCAACCGCGAAGAGACCCCGGGGTCGACCCAGAACACGCTGGAGGGACTACGTCTCCCCGGAAGAGCTGGAGGAAGTGGCTGGGAAGAGGGACATCTGGACCTCACTGCTTAGGCTGCTGCCCTCGCGACCCGACCCCGGATCAAGCGGAAGAAGATGATGATGATGATGATGATGATGAAAAGAAATATTTTATAACTAACTTTTTTTCCGGTTAAAGAAACAAAATTAATAAGTATAACTAAACAAATAATTTTATTGAGTGAGGAATTAAACATGATAAACATTAAAACTACAGTTGTTTTCTTCAACCTCAATCCCTTTAGAGTGAATCATACGGACTTCTTATTTCACTCCAACACACACACACATGCACACGCGCACGCATTCTTACAGCGGATTATATAACACCTGTATAATTTATGAACTTCCTCCACGTGAAAAGCTGCCTGGTGTGGCCTTAAATGTCACATCCCTCATTTATTGTGCTGTGAAAACCAGTGCATGCTGGGATCCCGCACGCTAGTGCCCATCTTAGCCGACACCGGGAGAAGGCGGGGTATACCCTGAACACACGTACAACTATCGACATGCACACTCACACCTAGAGGAAAGTTGGAACAACCAGTTAGCCTAATGTGCATGCCTTGGGACTGTAGGAGAAAACTGGAGTACCAGAAGGAAACCCATGTAAGCACAGGACATGCAGACTTCCAACAGAAACACCTGAACCCGGGAATCAAACCTGGACCGATGTGTTACTATCCAACAATACTAATCTATATGGCTTATCATCATCAGCATCATCATCATCTTTGTTTGTCAGTTTCCCTGTGAATAAAATCCTATCACACCCATGCATGGATTTTCACCAGACTTGGTAGGGAGTCCCAAAGATTATTTGACTTTGGAATGCCAAGGTCAAAAGTCAATGTCAGAACAAGGTCAACAAATTTTGGAGACTGAGCACTCACAACCTCAAAACGAGTGCTGGGAGATATGACAATACTATGGAACACTAATAGGAAACCACACATGGGGAGACAATTATCTTTGACCTTGAGTCATCTTTAAAGATCAAAACACCAGCCAAACACCAGACATCTTATAAAACTTTTAAACGAGAGTTTTTTGATCATTTGGTCATATCCACATAACATTCATTCATTTTCTGAAGCGCTTAATCCTAATTAGGGTCGCGGGGAGGCTGGCGCCCATCTCAGCCGACTCTGG
>JBCNYH010000010.1:20632760-20643735 GCA_039654325.1 Tandanus tandanus
TACCCGGAGGAAACCCACGCAAGCACAGGGAGAACATGCAAACTCCACAAAGAAACGCCCGAGCTGGGAATCGAACCTGGGACCTTCTTGCTGTGAGGCGGACGTGCTAACCACTACGCCACCGTGCCGCCGGCTTGAAGCGCATCTGTTATGGTTAAATGTATAAACTGTCAACTAAAAATCTAGTTTTAGTTTGCTTTTCTTTATGTTTCCACATGGTATATATGTAAACTCCTAGAAAGAGTTATAGAGACACTGTTTTGACACACAGCAGCTTTGCACCTGCTTGGATCTCACCTGGGTCTGTTGTGATTGAAGAAAATATAAACATTTTAACCATAAACAGTCTTGTTTTGGCGGCATGGTGGCGTAGTGGTTAGCACGTTCACCTCACAGCAAGAAGGTCCCGGTTTCAATTCCCAGGTTCAGGGTGTTTCTGTGTGAAGTTTGCATGTTCTCCACGTGCTTGCATGGGTTTCCTCCAGGTACTCCGGTTTCCTCCCACAGTCCAAAAGCATGCACAGTAGGCAAATTGTCGATTACAAATTGCCCCTATGTATGACTGTGAGTGTAAATGGGTGTGTGTGTTGGCCCTGCGATGGCCTGGCGAGCTGTCCAGGGTGCACCCTGCCCTCTCCCAGAGTCGGCTGAGATGGGCGCCAGCCTCCCCGCAACCCTAATTAGGATTAAGCGGCTTAGAAAATGAATGAATGAATGAACATTTTCTTGTTTAATGGTTTTTGTTTGTTTGTTTGTTTGTTTTCGATATTCAGTGATATCCACCTCGCCTTCGGTGCATAATTGTCAACTATCCGGAAATAGCGAACCAATAATTTATCCGTTCATTCTTTTATTTGCTGAACCGCTTATTCGGTTATAACTAGGGTTGCTGATCATCGCAGAGCCAACACTCACACACAATCATTTACACTCACAACTAGGGGAAATCAAGAATATCCAATTAGTCTAATGTGCATATCTTTGGACTGTGAAAGGAAACGGGAAGAAACCCACACAAGTACAAGGAGAAAATACAAACTCCACACAGAAACGCCCTCACCAAGCCTGGGATTTTGCTGTGAGGCAGACGGGCTAAATCAGTATGCCAGTGTGCTGCCACGTGAACCAATCGGATTGTGCCATTCCCGAGTAGTATATACTGAATATAGTTATCCCCCTCACAACACACACTGGTGTTATTATGTTAACATTAACTGTTTTGGACAGATTCGCATTATGGGTCATATAGAGGACGAGGACAGGAAGCAGGATGTCTGGGCGTTTCTGAGTACACAGAGATGCGCTCATCTCCCTCCATCAGCTCGGCCTACATACAGCCTTGTTACCATGGCGATTTCACACCTGGTAACAGATTGCCTTCGGATCATAGTCGAATTCCTTCAGTGGCAGAGGGTCTCCTATCCCACCGGCTTACACTTCTAGACTGACTCATACTGTATTACTCACTGGATAACATGCATTTCCTTATAACCTCCACCAAACATTCATTTCTCCGAACTAAAGATGAGGTATAACTCAAATACTAATTAGAATAAAGCTTATCTGTCTAACCACTAAGGTTACATGACAGGTCTGATACTTATAAATACTGAGATCTAATTTTTAACACTATACCCAGTATGGTGTATAAATACTCAGTTATTCATATGGAGTCCACATTTTTATCACCCATTATTAATTTTTAACCACTTAATATTCATTAATTTTCTAAGCCTCTTAATCTTAATTAGGGTCACAGGAAGGCTGGCGCCCATCTCAGCCAACTCTGGGCGAGGGCGGGGTACACCGTGAACAGCTCGCCAGACCATTGCAGGAGCAACACACATACAACCCCACTTAATATCATTCATTCATTTTCTGAAACGCTTAATCCTAATTAGGGTCGCAGGGAGGCTGGCGCCCATCTCAGCCGACCCCGGGCAAGGGCAGAGTACACCCTGGACAGCTCACCAGGCCATCGCAGGGCAGAAACACGCTGACGGCAATGCAGCCTACTCTTTTCGAAAGTCAGCAATGGTTCTTTTACATGCATCTCACCATAGACAGCGAGAGACATGGCTGGCCTTTGATAACCCAGTTAGCTGCACCGGGGGGGACTGCAGTGACAACCCGGTGATAGTGGGGCCTGAACCCCTGACCTTCGGATCAGTAACCCTACCGCCGGGCCACTACTGCCTCTTCCACTTAATATCGATAATATAAAATATAATTTAATAGTACTGGTCCTCATAGGCATGGAACGTGACTTCGATGGCTGTCCCGTGTCCATGCCTCAGCTGATGCTGATTGGCTGTTATGTATCGCTGACTTTCATGATGAGGGGCAACAACAACAACAAAAAAATAATTAAATAAATTAAAAAATACAAATTTATTTATTCATAATCAAACTGAAACCCAAAAAAATAGAGGCTCATACGCCACCATTCAGACTCGCACAGAATTAAAAAGAGAAGTGCCAGCCTCCCCGTGACGCTAATTAGGAAGAAGCAGGTTGGAAAATGAATGAATGAATAAATGATGAATATGCATTTCTATATTATCAGGATGGGCTTTAAAAGTATTATTACTAAATTTGTAGCACAAGTTCAGTATGTTGTTTTTTTTTAAGTCAGTAGGGTGTATACAGTACATTTCCTTTGATTTCTTTTGAGTTGTTATGGAACACAAATCTCCATATCTATAGTGTGAAGAACTATAATCATGTATTATCTCACATTATATATGCCAGAGTATAAATTTCAGACCAAGAACAGACCATCTATCTTATGTTGCCCAGAACAGAGTATACAGTCCATTCCCCATATCAGTGCTGGAGCGTGAATCTCATGTTAACAAGTGTGAAATATGAATCACTTCTTAGTCAGTGCATATTATAAATCCCCTCTCAACCAGTCGGAGGAATAAATCAACTAATCATGAATAATACCTCTGGTGCAGCCATTTGCTATTAGCCAGGGCAGAGCCTAAAAGACCCAGCAGCAAGTTGCATGCATCAGGCGTAAAGAGACAGAATTATTAAACAACTAGTGCATTAAATAGTCTAGAATGCTGACACGACAAGTTCTGCAAATACAGACGCACAGTCAAGGTGAGGGAGATGTCCAGCAAGCAGATGGATTAGGGTCAATGCAATTAGGGTCCTACTACATAACCTGCAGGCTTGTTCTAATCCATTCATTGTGTTCGAAAAGGATCTCGAGGACTTGCTCAGGCAAATTCCTTTAATAGATTAATCCTAATCCACTAAACATGTATCTTAAATGAATGCTCAGATAGTTTGAAGATTATACCTAATATCATATAGATGAGCAGAAAATTTTCAAAGTTGATTTAAAAGTTCAGAGTGAAATGGTTACCATTTTTTAACCATTAAACAAACTAAAGTAAAAAAAAAATAATACAGTCGCGTAACACACATCTTAGTAAAATGTCCTCAAGCATAATGCTTCAAGCACCCTGACAAATCAGAGAGAGAGAGAGAGAGAGAGAGAGAGAGAGAGAGAGAGAGAGAGAGAGAGAGAGCACATGCTTTAAAGCATGGAGAGGAAGTCTATTCAAAACAGCTATCCACTGCTTACTTTTTATTATTATTATTTTAGGCAATAATATGGAAATATCAAGACTGTATGATTGCAAAATAACTGACACATATCACATCATCAGTTTCTCCCACACTGACCTTGAAACATATTGATATGAACATTAATTCAGAAAGCACAAAAATATTATTGCCTTATTCTATTAGCGAATTAAACAAATATCATTATTATTATTATTATTATTATTATTATTATTATTATTATTATTATTATTATTATTATTAGTCCCCTCAATGCAAACAAGCTAAATTAAGTCATGATATCTACCCTGTGATAAAACTAGGACAAGCAGGACAAGTAGGACTTCCTCCGTTTTCATCAGTGAGAACAGCTAGTAAAGCCAAATTAGCAGACAAGATCAGAACCTAGTGATTAAATAAGAAAGACTCAGTGGAAAAATTCAGAATGTGTCCAACTGTACCTTGTCTGATAACGAGGAAAGCTGCCACCTTGTTGTCCGTCCCCAGCTTGGATTGGCTGAAGCGATGAGAATTGTGTATGAATGTGTATGTGTGCGTGTGTGTGTGTGTCTGTTAGAGAGACAGAGAGAGAGAAAAAGAGGGAGGGAGGGAGTGAGGGAGAAAAAAGAGAGAAGGGGAGAGGGAGAAAGAGGGAGTAAGAGCAAGGGCGAGGTAGAAGATGTGACGGACAGAGAGAACAAGTGTGAGAATTACAGCAGGCTTCCAGGTCTCCAGCTGACAATCGTAAGAACCTGAAGGTGGTTTTGTGTGTGTGTGTGTGTGTGTGTGTGTGTGTGTGTGTGTGTGTGTGTGTGTGTGTGTGTGTGTGTGTGTGTGGGTGTGTGTGAGCGCGTGTGTGTTACTAAGAGGTGCAAAGCTCAGCATAAAAAGAACCACTGCCATGCAATAGCAATTGTCATTATTAATATATTTTATATATATATTAAGAAAATGAAGTTCAGTAATACAGAGACAGGAGTAGAACTGAAGAGAGATAAGATATAGGGAGAGAAGTCTCATTTAAGAAATCTAAGCTACACTTACAAGAGACGAATTTGGGAGCAATCAGCTATATGGACAACCAAAGAGATCTCATACACGGGCAGGATTAGAATTAAAAGGATAAGCTATTGGGACAGGTGTAGGATTCGAGTGAGATCGGCTCTAGGAAAAAAGTAGAATTAGAAAGATCGGATATAGAGATAGAAGTAAAATTTGAGGGACACAAGTAGAATTTAATAGAGATATATGTCCTGGAGGCAGGAGTAGAGTTAGAGAGATCAGCTATTAGGAGAGATCAGATAGAGGGACAAGAGTAGAAATGAAAGAGATCAGTCCTACGTACAGGAGTAGAATTAAAATGATATGCTACAGAGGCAAGGGTAGATTCTGAGGGAGATCAGCTCTAGAGGCATGAGAAGAGTTAGAGAGATCAGCTTTAATTAAAGAGATCAGATATAAGGGCAAGAGTAGAATTTGAAAGAGGCCAGCTCTAGACACAGGTGTAGAAATGAGAAGATACCCTATTGGAACAGGAATAAAATTTGAGAGCAACTGGGACAAGAGTAGAATTGAGAGAGATCAGCTCAAGAGGCATGAGAAGAGGTAGAGAGATCAGCTTTCATTAAAGAGATCAGATATAGGGGCAGGGGTAGAATTGAGAGAGATCAGCTCAAGAGGCATGAGAAGTGTTAGAGAGATCAGCTTCAATTAAAGAGATCAGATATAGGGGCAGGAGTAGAATCGAGAGAGATCAGCTCAAGAGGCATGAGAAGAGTTAGAGAGATCAGCTTCAATTAAAGAGATCAGATATAGGGGCAGGAGTAGAATCGAGAGAGATCAGCTCAAGAAGCATGAGAAGAGTTAGAGAGATCAGCCAGGTTAGAGTTAGAGAGATCAGCTATAAGTAGAGAAGCAGAATCAAAAGGATCAGATATAGGGGCAGGAGTAGAATTGAGAGAGATCAGCTCAAGAGGCATGAGAAGAGTTAGAGAGATCAGCTTTAATTAAAGAGATCAAATATAGGGGCAGGAGTAGAATTGAGAGGGATCAGCTCTAGAGACAGGTGTAGAAACGAAAAGATACCCTATAGGGACATGAGTGAAATTTGAGCTACTGGAACAGGAGTAGAATTGAGATTGAAGATCAGCTAAAGAACCAGGGAAAGAATTGAGAGCGATCAGCTCAAGGAAGAGCTCATCCTCACCTCAGGCTTTGGAATGGGACGCTTTTCTGATCACCACTGTTATAAAGAGTGATTATTTGAGTCACTGAAGCCCTCAAACGTCCTCCTCCGACCTCTCTCTCTCTCTCTCTCTCTCTCTCTCATTCATCAAGGCATTTCTGTCTATAGAACTGCCGCTCATTGGATGTTTTTATTTATTTATTTATTTTTGCAATACACTGTGTAAACTCTACACTGGCGTAGGTGTGTGGGTGCATCTGTGTAAATCCCAAGAGCTCAGCAGTTTCTGAAACACTTGAACCAGCATGTCTGCCACCAGAAACCATGATTAATCCCAGACTGACGTGTCGATCTGTCACTGAAATTACATTTGTGGTTGAGTTACATAGACTTTCCTGTTTTATTTAGCTCCCTGTATCAAGGGAAGCAAATCCCACTTTAATATATGGAATCATTTCCAGCACTGGAGCTGCGTGATGAGGGAGAGTGTGATTCACAGTTCCGTGGTTATAAATTGAAGCGTTATGCTGTACCTCTTCACGCTGGGACAGGAGATCCACACAGTGTCTCAACACCGAGCTCGTCTCACTGCACAACTCACATATCTCTCTGGCCTTGACCAGCTCAGGACCTATCATATCTACACACACACACACACACACACACACACACATACACACACAGAAAGAACAGGTTAGTGAAAGCCGTCAGTCAGTTTCTTTACATAAGGGATTGTAATTAGATGTGTAAACAAGTGTGGACTAGTTCCTGCTGCCAGAAATGTGTGACCATAACTGGGGCCATAATAAAAAATAGTTAGATAGTAGTAGTACTAAAAACTAATACTAGAAGCTGTTTTTATTTATATGGTAACAATGCCTTCACAGGGACTGGCATGATAGAAGCCTCTTACTGTCGTTGTCCTCATTCTTGACCACAGAGACAAATGTGGCCACCCGAGACTCCAGCATCCTCTGGTAACCTTCAGCAGCCTGTATGAAAAGGACAGTCAGATTTCTACAATCTACACAGAAATATGGGGTGCATTTTACACAAAAATGTATACGGGTCATTCTCATAGAAATGCGTATTTTATGTCCCACCCTTTATATACCCAATTATTAAAAAAAAAAAAGATGTTAAATTGGATTTGCCCAGACCTGTCCTGATATAAAAGTACCTTCATGTGTTGACAATTTAAGCTGTATATCTACAAAGACAGAAATTGTATAAATTTTGGCGTTTCGAGCATATGAAGTTATGTCCCCAAGAACTATGTCAACTCTGTCACACAAGTGTATTCGCCGGCCGAATCTAATTCAGGTTTTTAATTTTACATGCAATTGGCACTAGAGGGCAGTGTAAAACGTCAGAGCACGAAATCCATCATGGACGTTTGAGCCTGTCAGACCATAAGTGAATTTCTTGGTTAAAAATCATTGCAACTATAAGTGTAAAGTTTTTGGACATCAACTCTGTTGTTATAAGTGCTCTCAGTGCATGACAGAGTGAAAACACGGGGAAGTTAGAAGATTTAATTAATGAATACAGCCAGCTATCATTGACGTTTGTGCCAGTGCTTTCACTATTAGGTCATATTTTGTCAACTTATATAGTGGGACATAAAATATGCATTTGTATGAGAATGACCACTTTTCAATCATTATGTAATGACATTTCTAAATTTCTGGTCATGATTTGATTCACAATTTAATCAAGAGAAGTTATGAATGAAAAGACTCTTTTTTTTGTTTTAAACTTTTCTATCATAAACAATGTGCATTTTCATCTGTATAAAAGTAAATAAATCCAAATTGCTACAAAAAAAAGAAAGTTTACTGTTGTAAAGAGAATGGACTACTCTTTCATCAGTAATCTCAAAAATTAAATGGGGCATCCGTGGCCTAATAGTTAGAGAAGTAAGTTTGGGACCAAAAGGTCACTGGTTCAATTCCTGAACCAGCAGGAAAAATGTGTGGCAGCACCTTCCCATTCTCCACCTTCATGGCTGAAGTGCCCTTGAGCAAGGCGCCTAACCCCCAACTGCTCCCTGGGTGCTACAGTGTGTGGCAGCTCACTGCTCAGAGTGTGTGTGCTCACTTTGGATGAGTTAAATGTCGAAGCTGAATTTTCCTTGCAGGATTAATACAGTATATCAAAAAAGAAGAGAAAAAAGTCTTAGACCCAAGAAAAATAATTCATTGAAAACTAATGAGCTTCCTAGTAATGCCTTTGGCATAATTTGAGCCAGAAATAGAGCTCCAAACTGGCTAAACTGACCATCTTCTTTTTCTTACTATGAGTCGCAGTGTTGCAGGTTTGGTGTCCTTTGAAAGGTACTAAATAGATCATTTTAATGGCTCTGATCTGGCTGTTTAACAATATGACAATAATGAGTGTCAGTCACTGTGGTCCAGTATTGTAGATCAGTATGATCTCATATTTTAACTCTTTGTTAAGAAATTGGGATTTCTGGTTTTTAAACAGTACAACTGCATTAGAAATTTATTTCTGGGAATCTGATCACCAATTAGATAATTAATGGATTAATAATTTCCACTATGTGAATTTCTGTGATGGCATGGAGAGCTCTCCAGGGCGTGCCCCACCCTCGCTCGCAGTCGGCTGACATGGGCGTCAGCTTCCCACAACCCTACTCAGGAATAAGCGGCTTAGAAAATGAATGAAAGAATGAATGAACTATGTGAATTGCACATTAAACAGTGAACACAATTAACATCATGTCATTCTTTCATCGCTAATGTTTTATTAATGCTAAACATTTATATTGGCCAGGACGGTGATGTAGTGGTTAGCACGTCCGACTCACAGCAAGAAGGTCTTATTTCAAGTCCCAGGCTTGGGCATTTCTGTCTGCTCTCCCCTGTGGGCTTCTTCCAGTTACTCCAGTTTCCTCCCACAGTCCAAAAACATGCACTAAACAAGGCCAAGGATGATTGGCTGTTTCAAATTGCCCCTAAGTGTAGATGTGTGTCACTGATTGTGTGAGTGTTGGTGCTGGTATGGTCTGGAGGGGTGATCAGGGTGCATCCCGCCTTTGCCCAGTGTTGGCTGAGATAGGTTCCACACTCCCCGTGACCCTGATAGGATTAAGCTGTTTGGCAAATGGTAGTAGAACATGCAAACTCCACACAGATTCGCCCCGAGCCCAGGAATCGAATCCAAGCCTTCTTGCTGTGAGGCAGACGTACTAACCACTATGCCACCGGGCCACGTAACCTTTATGCACCAGTAACAAACAGATTCATGACATACAGCGAGAGTAACCTAGAAAGGGATCATCTTACATACCTGAAGAGAGTGTGACAGAAAGTCTCCCAGGTCTGTCGCTTCTTCGACAACTTCATCTTCTCCCTTCTGTAAAGATGTTTGGTCAAGGGATCCACAGAAGGTGCAATATGCAGCATGCTCCTCAATGGCCTCCACCCATTTCTGTGCATACAGTTAGGTCAGAAATATAGTTATTGATTATTACTTAAGTGCTAGAATAAAATTTGTGAGGTTTTATTTTTGTGCCGACTCAAGCATACTGTATTTAGCTCGTATAACTTTGGCATGTTGCCTATTTGGTTGGGTATGAGTCAATCCTGTCCTGAATTATTCTGCTTGGATGCTATTTTTTTGCTGTCAGAAACAAACGTGCCTGTGCTGGTATGAGTGCTTGCATGATATTTTTAACCTAACACGGGCCAGAATTTTGCATTCATCATCATCACCATAATCATATTCATAATCATCATCATTACCATTATCATAATCATGTCACTATAATGTAAACTCAAAGCCAGATTGCATTTTCCTGAGGTATTTTGCTAAAACGGTGGCACAGTGGCGTAGTGGTTAGCATGTCCACCTCACAGCAAGAAGGCCGGGGTTAGATTCCCAGCTTGGGCGTTTCTGTGTGGAGTTTGCATGTGCTCCCTGTGCTTGCGTAGGTTTCCTCCGGGTACTCCGGTTTCCTCCCACAGTCCAAAAACATGCACATTAGGCTAATTGGCTGCTCCAAATTGCCCCTAGGTGTAAGTGTGAGTGTGAATGGTTGTATATGTGTGTTGCCATGCGATGGCCTGGCGAGCTGTCCAGGGTGTACCCCACCCTCGCCCAAAGTTGGCAAAGATGGGCACCAGCCTCCCCGCGACCCTAATTAGGATTAAGCGGCTAAGAGAATGAATGAATATTTTGCTTAAACCTGGCCCCTTTCTAGTTTTGTTACTGAACAATAACCCAGATACAGACAATATAATCAGACTTTACCTAATCATTGACTAGACTAATTTATTGATCCCTAATTATCAGCAATAAACAACCCAATCATGACTATTACATGTGAATCAATCAGCTGGCATGTAATTTAAAGAATCTATTTTTTACTGTGTCTGATTCATTCATTCATTTTTTAAGCCAGTTAATCCTAATAGGGGTGTGGGGAGGCTGGCGCCCATTTCAGCCGACTCTGGGCGAAGGCGGGGTGCACAGCTCGCCAGGCCATTGCAGTGCCAACACACACATCTATTCACACCCACTCCCACACCTAAGGGTTTGGAACAGCCAATTAGCCTACTATGCATGTTTTTGGACTGCAGAAGGAAAACGGAGTACCCAGAGGAAAGCATGTGCAGAAAATGCGAACTCCACACAGAAATACCCCGAGTCCAGGAATTGAACCCGGGATGTTCTTGCTGTGAGGCGAACGTGCAAACCACTGTGCCACCGTGCCGCATATTGTGTCTAATACAAAAAAATAAACTGATTGGGAATATACTGGATGGCACGGTAGTGTAGTGGTTAGCACATCTGTCACACAGCAAGAAGGTCCTGGGTTAGAGTCCTGGGCTTGGGGCGGTTCTGTGTGGAAGTTTACATGTTCTCCCCATGCTCACATGGGTTTCCTCCGGGTACTCCAGTTTCCTCCCGCATTTCAAAGACATTCACATTAGGCTAATCGGCTGTAGCAGATTGTAGTATAAGTGTGTTTGGTTGTGAGTTCAGGGTGTACCCCGCCTTCAGCCAGGGTCAGCTGAGAGAGGCTCCAGTCTCCATGCAACCCTAATAAGGTTAAGCAATTCGGCAAATGAATGAATGAGTGAGTGAGTGAGTGAGTGAGTGAGAGATAGAGAGAGAGAGAAAGAGAGAGAGAGAGAGAGAGAGAGAGAGAGAGAGAGAGAGAGAGAGAGAGAGAGAGAGAGA
>JBCNYH010000010.1:20696298-20707575 GCA_039654325.1 Tandanus tandanus
TCAAGATCATCACGAATCCACCAAGTTCCCTCAAGATCATCACGATTCCACCAAGTTCCCTCAAGATCATCACGATTATACCAAGTTGCCTCAAGATCATCATGATTCCACAAAGTTCCCTCAAGATTATCACGATTCCACCAAGTTCCCTCAAGATCATCATGACTCCATCAAGTCCAAAATGTAAATGATCAGAATCTGAAATTCTCCGAAAGCCAGGGTCAGAGATTTGGTGGACATTTGTGCAAAACATCTACAAGAAGTTATTTTTGTTAGAAGGAGTAATACTAAACTCAGAGACCAAGGGTGTACTTACTTTTTTCACATAGAAGTATTACATCTACTGATATTTCTGTTGAATACATGAGTGAAAATGGTCATTTTGTTCTGAGTTTATTCAAGCACTTCACCTTCATCAGTCGGCTCTGTATTAAAGACAGTGAAGCATTTGCTTGTTCAGATATATTGAAAAAATAAACAATTTCCATGGGATGTACTTATTTTTTCACATGACTGTAAATTAGGTGTGTATATGCAGAAAAATCATTTTTAGACAGAAACCTGGACATACATTGATGACCCTTAGTCATGAAGAGTGCCACTGAAGTTTAATTTGTTTGCTGTTTTCCACAGGGGCCTTTTGTATTCCAGTGTATTTGCCCTACATCTTGACAGGCAAATGGATGCTGGGCCGAGGGCTGTGTAAACTCTGGTTGGTGATGGACTACCTCCTCTGCACCGCTTCCGTCTTCAACATCGTCCTCATCAGCTACGACCGTTTCCTCTCTGTTACCAGAGCGGTGAGCCACTTAACATTTCATATATTTCTTTTCATGCTCCACGCGGAATGAGATGGGGGTTATAAGCAGAAGTGCCTGTTTAATATAAGGACTGTCACATAGTTCTAGAAATGGAAAAGCTTATAAATTATACAAGTTGAGTCCAGACGAAAAAGTTTTCATAGCACAGTGCAGTGAAATGTTTTTGTGGCTCAGATTTTTGTTGCTTGGAAATACAACATAATTCAAAATTCACCTAAAATGGATAGCTGGGGCGGCGGTGGCACAGTCTTTAGCACGTTGGCCTCACAGCAAGAAGGTCCTGTGTTCGATTCCTGGGCTCGGGGTGTTTCTGTGTGGAGTTTGCATGTTCTCCCTGCTTGTGTGGGTTTCCTCCAGGTAGTCCGGTTTCCTCCCACAGTCCAAACACATGCACAGTAGGTGTGAGAGTGAGTGTGTTAACTAGTGTGTGCGTGTTGGCCAGAGTGTACCCCGCCCTCGCCTAGAGTCAGCTGAGATGGGCACCAGCCTCCCCGTGACCCTAATTAGGATAAAGCAGCTTAGAAAATGAATGAATGTACAGATGGATAGTCGGCTAATCATACAAATTATTTCAATCACTCACTCACTCGCTTACTCACTCATTTGCCAAACCGCTTAATCCTACTATTAGGGGTGTCCGACACTGAGCGAAGGCAGGGTACACCCTGAACAGCTCGCCAGACCATCGCAGGGCCAACACACACAACCGTTTACATTCACATCCACACCTAGGGGCGATTTAAAACAGCTAATTAGCCTAATGTGTATGTCTTTGGACTGTGAGAGGAAACTGGAGTACCCAGCGGAAACCCACGCAAGGATGGGGAGAATGTCCTCCATGGCAGAGGTGCAAAAAAATAAAAAATAAAAAAATAAACAAAGAATGAGAAACCTGAACGTGGAAGTCTTTTATATAGAAAGAAGGAAAGGATAAGAGTTTTAAATCCTTGTGTACAAGAAACAGGCTGTAGTCTACTTGTGTATGCTGTCAGGCACAGATGTGCACAGAATTTGCTACATTCCCCTGCTGCTATTTGCCAAACATATGGCGGTGCCTGTTAGTATGGCACAACACACCTCACCAAGCAAAAGCAGTGAAAAACAACTCAACCTCGAGGTCAGAATGGGCAGCCAGGTCGTCACACTGCCTGAATGTGTATGGAATGTGTTAGACAGAAGTGACGATGCTAAGCAACTGTAATGTGCTCAAGATCTACAAAAATGTCTGTCTGAAGAGGCGCTAGAGAATGTGTCAAGTGATTTTTGACTCAAATGACTTAATTACATGCATAAAAGTTAGGGCTTTGTTGCTTCAAATCAAGCGCTTTCTGTGTATTTACTTCTATGTGTGCTGGAGCTGCTTTTTGTTAGATTTCAGTGCTAATAAAACCCAATATTATGGTTTAGAGATCAACATTGAAAATATTGGGTAATATCTGTAATACCCTTAAACTCACAGGCACCACCAGTGGGCCCAGACCTACCTAAGCTCCCTCTTAAATACATATCTTTACTTCTACCCACATTCAAGTTTTGAAGGTACTGTAGTCACTTGCATTTGTGAGTCCGGTTTGTTTGCTTGATAGTTTGCCTGTGAACAAAATCCTGACCACACCCATGGAAGGATTTTCACCAAACTTGGTGGGGACACTACTCTACCTGAGTCCCAGTGATAAGTCGATTTTGAAACGTCAAGGTCAAAGGTGAAGCCAGAGCAAGGTCATAAAATCTTAGCGCTTATAATCGTGAAACAGGGCTTAACGGTGGCGCAGTGGATAGCACGTCCGCCTCACAGCAAGAAGACCTGGGTTCAATTCCTGCTCTCTGGTGTTTTTGTGTTTTTGTGGGGTTTGCATTTTCTCCTCGCGCTTGCGTGGGTTTCCTCTGGGTACTCCGGTTTTCTCCCGCAGTCCAAAAACATGCACAGTAGGTTAATTGGCTGTTCCAAATCGCCCCTTAGGTGTGAGAGTGAGTGTGAATGACTGTGTGTGTTGGCCCTGCGACGGTCTGGCAAGCTGTCCAGGGTTAACCCCGCTCTTGCCCGTGTGATTGGTGCCAGCCTACCTGTGACCCTAATCAGGATAAAGCGGTTCAGAAAATGAATGAATAACTTTTAAATGAGTGCCAATCGACATGATATTACTATGGAACATTAATAGGTAACCATATATGGACATTTAACCTTTACCTTTACTTTTGACCTTGAGTGACCTTCAAAAGGTCAAAATATGTCTCTTAAATCCATAAAACAGGAGGTTTTTTGCTAATTTGGTCATATCCACACCCCAGTTTACAGGTGTAGATAAATCAGATTATTATTATTATAGATTATTATTAATAAAGTGACCCTAAAGGCCTCTTATCTTTGATTATTATAGTTTTTTCCTCTTCCAAACAAGGTTATTTTGAATAATTGAGCTTGAAGTGGTTAATGTAGAATCTTCTTGTAAATGACACTTGACATTTACTATTTTCATTTTGCTATTCCACCAACATCCCTCTTTTTTACCCATCTATCTCTTTACTTTCACAAAGAACTTGAATCGTGGAATTTTCAAACAGCTCCCATATGGTACAGTTTCTAAGTAATACTTTCAAACTTATTACACATGTTCTGGTCAATGCTACGAAGCACACCACCTATTTTTATCAGATCACTATCACTACTGCTTTTTTCCCCCCATCCCTCGCTTTTCTCCCATTGGCTTCAGTTTATTTTTCAAGACCTAACTGCAAACTGCTAAGATTTAAAACTAGAACCCCCGAAGTTGTTCAATAGGGTGTTTTACCTTACATAAAATTCAGCTCAACATTTTCTCTGCTACTCTTTCTTTCTTTTTCATCCCTTTATCCTTCTATTGGAAACCACTGATTTTGAAGAATCATGAACTGGGGTGAAACTGGGGTGTATGGACTCAACTGCAAATGAATAACACTAACCTCCCTTTAATATTAATGATACTTATCTATATCATCCTACTATTCTTTCGTCCATCCCTCCATCCTTCCATAGCAATCCACTCATTTCTCTGCCTTTAAGTGCCTTTAAATCCAATAGTTGAATTTGTCTTAAATTTAAGTATATCATTTGAGTATATTTCATTATTATATTTTATATCTAATTATTAAATATATAATATATTGTGGGCGGCACAGTGGCGCAATGGTTAGCACGTCCGCCTTACAGCAAGAAGACCTGGGTTCCATTCCTGGGCTCTCATGCTTTCGTGGGTTTCCTCCAGGTACTCTGGTTTCCTCCCACATCCAAAAACATGCACAGAAGATTAATTCGCTGTTCCAAATCACCCCTAGGTGTGATATAGGGAGAAAACCGGAGTACCCAGAAGCACAGGGAGAGCATGCAAACTCGCCTGAGCTTGAGACTCGAACCCAGGAGGTTCTTGCTGTGATTCGTACATGTGAACCACTACGCCACTGTGCCGCTCACTTCCTCAGTATTTTTAAGTGTAAAATGTTTCACCAAAAAATTTAAGCAAACCATGGGTTTAGTTGCCCTGCCATGGTCAGGCATGCTGTTTAGGGTGTACCCCGCCTTCACCCAATGTCGGCTGAGATAGGCTCCAGCCTCTCCGCCACCCTAGTAGGATTAAGCGGCTTGGCAACTGAGTGAGTGAGTGAGTGAGTGAGTGAGAGAGAGTGAGAGAGAGAGAGAGAGATCTGTCTGTCTGTTTGTCTGTCTGTCTGTCTGTCTGAGATGTTATTAGACATTTCAGAAACTGCCTTGACACTGCTTTGGTCTTCTAGAACCCCATACTGGGTTGATATTTGAATGATTCTGTTTATTCCTTGGGCCAACACCCTATCCCTCCAGTACTGCCCATGTTTACAATGCGATACCCTCAAGATCCATAGAGTGGATGTTCCATAGAGTGTCTATAAAAGGACTAATACGAGTTGCATCCAAACTCATACAAGCAATCTGGACAGGAAGTCAATTTTCCTAATGGGTTTTTATCCCAGAGTTAATAATAATATTTTGCCAAGGACACAACTACATTTATTTTTCATCATGTTCATGATTTTGTACAAGAAAAGAATGAAAATAATAAATAATAAGCCTTGTAGCTTTATTACATTTCAGTATGCACTAACAGAATGAGGCATGCTACGGAAGGCTCGAATAACAATGCCCATTTTACTTTATTATTTATTTATTTATTTATTTTCACTCATGCTTGCTAATGGAGCACCTTATTTTAAATCATAGTCTCTAATCTGTCAGGCTGCAGAGATGGCAACTGTTTCTGGGGAATGTGTGAAAATCTGGACAGCACAAATAGGTCCAAAAACAGGCAAAGGGGAGTGGCATGGTGGCATAGTGTTCAGCATGGCTGTCTCCCAGCAAGAAGGTCCTGGGTTCGAGTCCTGGGCTTGGCGAGGGTGTTTCTGTTGGAGTGTGCATGCTTTTGCCTGTGTTTGCGTGGGGTTCCTCCTGGTACTCTGGCTTCCTCCCACAGTCCAAAGTTTGTGTGGGTTTCCACGTGCTACCTACTACACCAGCATAGCACATAACGTTTATGTTAATGTTATGGCTGATGGGTGGAGTTTTGATCCACTGTCTGGGTCTCATGTTTTTAGTTAAAATGGTTTCACTGGCACATTTCTACGAACAAAATATATGCCGACTTTGTGTATCTTACAGACGTGATGAAATTTGAGTAAGAGAAACAGTAGAATCAGCAGACGAGCCAGTAAAGGGATGAACACGTAACAAGTACACAGTTACAAGGAATAAACCAGTTGCAGGATGGGGACAGAGACACGACTAGGACCCAAAACAACAGCACACGGCAAAACAAACAGAAGCATAATACGGAACAAGGCCATGCAGTATGCGACATGGTGTCATGAGAGGGGGGGTATGTGACACTAAGACCACATTAGTTATTATAAAGATAAAGATAAAGAGATCTTTATTGTCAACTGTTGCCTGAACAATGAAAAATCCGTTTAGCAGCTCTCTGTTTAGCAGCAATTATAAAAAAAAGTGCACAATAGACAACTAAGGAACTACACTAAGCTATATATGTGCATATACCTACATACACATATATGCACATACACATATGTACACATGTACATACATATATCCTGTATACACAAACACATACATTTATCCACATTTTCACACATTTAGAGACATACACAGAAGGGTGCATGATATGTGAAAGGTGCATGGTATACACAGGGTGAGAGGTAGAGCTTTTTAATCATAAGGTGCATGATGCTATAATGTTATATGATGTTCAAGACTTGCTCTAAACATGAGTATTGCACTTAAAGAGTAATATTGCAGTGTCCAGGAAGATGGTGTAAATGATGGTTATTCAGTCAGTGTGTGTGATGGTGGTGGTGGTGGTTACACGTTTAACAGCTTGTGGGTAAAAACTGTTCTTGAGACTGTTAGTTTTTGTTTTTAGTGTCCTGTTCCTTTTTCCGGAGGGGAGTGGGGAGAAAAGGGGGTGTCCAGGGTGTGTGGGGTCCCTGATAATTGTCGGAGCTTTCTGAGGAAGTACATCCAGTACATCCAGTGCTTTCCCCACCTGGTGAGAGATGTTTGTGGTCCAGGTGAAGTCTCTACCTCCTCTCCATCAATATAGAGGGCAGAGGTCTCAGTTTGTGTAGATCTCCTGAAGTCCATTAATCATCTCTTTTGTTTTGGATGTGTTAAGGTCCAGGTTATTGTTGTCGTACCATCGCTGCAGATGCCGGACCTCCTTCCTGTAGGCTGTCTCGTCGTTATCTGTTATCAGACCTATGACGGTGGTGTTGTCAGCAAATTTGACGATGGTGTTGCTGGCGTGAATTGGGGACCAGTTGTGTGTGAAGAGGGAGAAGAGGAGGGGGCTGAGGACACACCCCTGTTGTGTTCCGGTGTTCGGGATGAGAGTGGAGGAGATGTGGTCTTCTATCCTGACGTTCTGAGGTCTGCTGCCAGGAAAGTCCGGTATCCAGGTGCAGAGTGAGTTCTCCAGGCTCAGATTGCCCAAAATCTGAACCAGTTTATGTGGTAGAACTGTATTGAAAGCGGAGCTGACGTCTACGAACAGCATCCTCACATAGGAGTTACTGCTGTCCAGGTGTGTGAGGGCTGTGTGGAGGGCTGTATTGATGGCATCCTCTGTTGACCTTTTGCTCTGTATGCAAACTGATGTGGATCAAGGTCAGCAGGGATGGCAGCCTTAATGTGAGACAAGACGAGTCTCTCGAAACATTTGGTGATGATGGAGGTTAGGACAACTGGGCGATAGTCATTCAGGGAGCTCACTCTGCTCTTCTTCGGACAGGAAAGATGGTGGCTGTCTTGAGGCAGGTGGGAACCATACATTGCAGTAGCTAGAGGTTAAAGATGGTGGTTAAAAACCCTTGCTAGTTGATCTGCGCATGCTTTAAGTAACCATCCTGTTATTCCATCTGGACCAGTAGCTTTCCTCGCGTTGACTCTGCGGAGGGTGGCTGGTCTGGTGCTGCTGCAGCTGGATGGGGTCGTCGCCCCTCTCTGGAAGAGCAGGTCAGGTGCGTGCCTCTCTGTTTTGTTGGTCGGAGCAAGCAAAGAACCGGTTCGGGGTGTCCGATAGGGTGCTGTCCGAGGAGTTCGTTGATGTGTGTGTGTCCTTGTAGCCAGTGAGTGTCTTGATCCCCTTCCACATATTCCTGGAGTTGTTATCATCGAAGTGCTCCTCGATGAGTTGTTTATATTTGTGCTTTGTGCCTCTTTGTAAGCTTTTTGGTCTCCTGACTTGAAGGCATCATCCCATGCTCTAACCAGAGTGCGCACCCTTATCAGTCATTCATTTATTTTCTAAGCCACTTAATCCTAATTAGGGTCGCGGGGAGGCTGGCGCCCTTTGCAACCGACTCTGGGCGAGGATGGGGTACACCCTGGGCAGCTTGCCAGGCCATCACAGGGCCAGCACACACATACAACCATTCACACTCACACTCACACCTTGGGGTGATTTGGAACAGCCAAATAGCCTACTGTGCATGCTTTTGGTCTGTAGGAGGAAACCAGAGTACCCAGAGGAAACCCACACAAGCACGGAAAGAACATGCAAACTATACTCAGAAAAGCCCGGGAATCGAACCCAGGCCTTCTTGCTGTGAGGCGGATGTGCTAACCACTGCGTCACTGTGCCGCCCATTAGTTATTAATAGAAGCTTAATGTTATTTAAAACACAGGGACATTTTTAGCAAGTGCATGTGTGTGTGTCTGTGTATAAATGATAATACTCACGTTGATGCTATGTTAATGCAACTGGCCACCTACTGCTCTAATGGACTGGTGCAGTAAGAATCTAAATACAGTGCTGAAGTGTCACAAATGCTTCAAAGCTTTAATGCTTCTGCGCCTGTGACCCAGCCGCCCCGACAATGTCTGCTTTTGTTTGCTCTCTCTCTCTCTCTCTCTCTCTCTCTCTCACTCTCTCTCATATACAAATACACACAAACACTTAACATCACAACAGTACATTTGAGCTGCCCAAGTGTAATCTTCAGCCTTTAATCTGGAAGTGTGCACTGTTTGATCTCACCCGCTCTGCCTTTATGTATTCCTCTCTACTTTTCAATTGTAGCTTCAATCAAAGAGGGCGAAGAGACAGACAACAACACCGAAGAGAAACACGCTACATGTCGGTGTGTTTCATAACGGAAAAGAGTACGGAAAAGAGTAGCTCCATGATCATAAGTGGGAAACAGTCCAGCTGTGGACTATTTAAAGGAACGGTGTTCATGCCAGATATTTTGGGGGCTTGCGTGGGAGGGGGCCTGAGGGGGTTGTCTGGGTTGGGGAAGGGGGGGGGGTAATAAAGTAAATCAACTTGGCTGTAGGCTGTAATGAAAACTGCACAGAGAGAAAAGATCAATTTGTGAACTACATGTTATCATTGTTTTGATATTTTTTCCTTTTATATTTGAAGGACGAAGTGCTACCATGAATGCATTTTTTAAAATTGAATCCCCCCCCCCTTTCTTTTCTAACACACTTAAAAAAAAAAAAACACTGCTGATGAAATTGCTAAAGGCCGGCACAGTGGCGTAGAAGAAGGTCCTGGGTTCGAGTCTCGGGCTCGGCGACGGTGTTTCTGTGTGGATGTTCACTCTGTGCTTGCCTGGTTTCCTCCCGGTCCAAAGACATGCACATTAGGCTTTATGTACACTTACCCTGACCAGGATGAAATCCTTACTAAATATAAGAATGTTAGATTTCTATAAACCTTCATCATCCACGCCGCCGTGTCCTAAGCTCAAGCTATGCATCACGTAGCACAGGGCACTGCAGCACTTTGTGGTCACCACATGGTAAAATCCCAATGCCATGCCACTTCCCCAGCTCTAAAAGGTCAGGTAAGAGCGATGAATAATAAAAATGGATGGCACATCTGCGAAGATCATCAGGTAACACAACGACCCAGCACGCAGCAGCTGTGGCTCTTTAATACGGTCATTATAAAGAGCTCGTCTGAGTGAGTGCTCTAATTCAAGAGCCCTTTAATCAACTACTTTTCATTCTGTGTGAGTGTCTGTCTGTCTCTCTCTCTCTCGCTTGCTCTCTCTATACATATATATACATACACATATAAGGTCCTGGGCTCAGGCGTTTCTGTCTGGAGTTTGCATGCTCTCCCCGTGTTTGCGTGGGTTTCCTCGGGGTACTACAATTTTCAGTACAAAGAAGACTTCAGACGAAGACTGGTTCATTACTGTCAGCCTTGCTTAATCATCATTCCATTGTTTCAACAAACTTAAGCAACATAACATTTATTTCCATCCAGTGTCGGATTCATTTCTCACCGACGTCTTGAATCGATGAGGGAAAAACTGAACCACTCCATAAAGTCTTCTCCAGCACATCCCGAAAACTTAAATAGGGTTAAGGTCAGGACGCTGGGGTGCCAATACCTATGTGAAAATGATTCCTCGTGCTCCCTGAAACACTCTTTCATTATCTGAGTCCCCATTTTATATCCGTGGAGTTTGCACGTTCTCCCCGTGCTGGAGCAAGAATGCTATAGAGATTACATGCTGAGATCAAGGATAAATGCACCATGAACGGCTTGTTTTTTGGCTGGGCAGTGTATTAATAAACGTATATCAATTATTAGTAATGTAGACAATATTTTTAGAAAATAAACATACCGAAGATCACAGTTCACATGCTTGGCTATGTTCTTGACAGCGATGATTGCACTCTTAGTTTAAAATATCTAAACATCCCCTCTATAGTATTAATACTGCATTTTAATTCATCCCAATTTATGCTGTATAATTGTATTTCTAATACACTTACACATCTTTTTCTTTTTTTATTCTTCATGCACTAAGGTGTCGTACCGAGCAAGGCAAGGGATGACCCGCAGCGCCCTGGCCAAGATGGCTGCCGTGTGGATTCTGGCCTTCCTCCTGTACGGCCCTGCCATCTTGCTGTGGGAGGAGGTGACGGGAGAGAGCCATGTCCCTGAAGACGAGTGCTTTGCTGAGTTCTTTCACACCTGGTACTTCCTGCTCTCTGCCTCGACACTCGAGTTCTTCTTTCCCTTCCTGTCCGTGGCTTTCTTCAACCTCAGCATATACCGCAGCATCCGCGAGAGGAGACTACGCTACCAGCAGGACTCGTGCTTGACCAAGATCCGTGGCATGACATCTCCCAAGCGCGAGAGGTTTCGCTTGGTCTCCTACATCTGCCGAGGCTCTCTCGTGACGAAAAAGAAGCCAGAAACAGAAGGTGATAATTGTTCGACACCTGCAGGACGCACCGACACACGGAGTGTACGAAGCACTCAGTGTACCCGCCTGATTCAGGACAAGAAGATCGCAAAGTCATTAGCTGTGATCGTGTGTGTGTTTGCTGTGTGCTGGGCGCCGTACACACTGCTGATGATCATACGCGCTGCCTGCAGGGGACACTGCGTATCACACCACTGGTACGAAGTGACGTTCTGGCTGCTGTGGCTCAACTCTGCCATCAACCCGTTCCTGTATCCTCTGTGCCACAGCAGCTTCCGCAGGGCTTTCACAAAGATCCTGTGCCCCAGGCAGCGGACCACTGAAGCGCCGTCAGATAATGCGTCTAACAACCAGAGATAGTCCAGCTAACTTTAAAGGTTTTGGACAGACAGTGCATTCATTCATGTTTGGTAACTGGTCAGGGTTTGTTGTGGATTCTAGCAGCTCATACACAACTAGTGAGAGTAAATCCACATCCCGACATGGTTTACTAGGCAAGAAGAAACCGGACAACCACAGAGAGATGAAATCCACAAAGAGAATCCAAGACCATGAAACGTTAAAGGACAAACTGTACCTGTTCCTCCACAGTACTGTCCCTGGGTACACTGAAGCCCTTTCATTAAACACAAAAAACATGCCCATTGATTTAGAACAGCAGGTTTGAGCAACTCTTATAGAATACAAAATCACATACACAGCTAT
>JBCNYH010000010.1:20707675-20715175 GCA_039654325.1 Tandanus tandanus
TTCAGTACATTCAGATCATCAGCTGACTTCATTTTATTGCCACATTAATGTTGCTGAGCCTCGACCGGACCAACTGGTGCAACAACGCCATGAAGATTACATGCTATGATCAAGGCTAAATGCTCTCCAAGAAAATATTAGAGTGTGCGACTTTTTTTGCCTGGGCAGCGTATTCTGAACTCTCCACCTATTTATCTGGATGTATTAATATTGAAAAATGGTATTATCAAATGCTATACCACTGGTGTAACCTTGAATTTATAGATGTAGTGTATGAGGTCAATCTGTAACACCTTGCATTAGTATAAACTACACGGGAGGAACACAATCTGACTGGTCCGCTATTTTGGGGTTAACAGATATTATTATTTATTGTGGCTGGGGGAAAGCCATCAAATAATTATTGGTTTTCTTCTGCAAGCTGAATTATTGTAACATTGCCATGGGATAAGCTGAATGGTTATTTTACAAAATGGAACACGCAACATAGTAACATGACTGTGTACTTAGAAAATATTTTAAATGAACAATAAAACACTTAAGGGCGGTACGGTGGTGTAGTGGTTAGCATGTCTGCCCCATAGCAAGAAAGTCCTGGGTTTAAGTCAAGCATGTTTCTATGTGGAGGTTGCATGTTTTTACTCTGCTTGCTTGGGTTTTCCTCTGGGTACTTTGGTTTCCTCCCACCGTTCAAAGACATACACATTAAGCTAATCGGCTGTTATGCTAATTGGCCCTAGGTGTGAGTGTGAATGGTTGTGTGTTGGCCATACAATGGTCTGTTGAGCTGTTCAGGGTGTATCTCTCTCTTGCCCAGAGTCAGCTGAGATAGGCCGTAGCCTCAGAGCAACCCTAACAGGATTAAGCGGTTCAGAATTCGGCTTTCGTTTGACAGAGTATTATTTGGTCTTGGAGGGTGTTATCCACCTTGGCCTTTGGCCTCGGCGAATAACATGTCCTGGACCGAATAATTCTCAATCTCATACTTCACCTCATTCAATAATTGCTTATTATTCCAAGTGGATGATGTTTGAATTAAAAACTGACAGACACTTAGGGGAGACTGGGGTTAGTTGGAACAATTTTTCAAAAATCATCCATTTCTCAAGAAGGGATTTCTATTTCAAACAATACCTCCATTGCCGAAAGCATTACAATATTATCCACAAATGGAGCATAAAAACTTTTAGGTGGGTATGTTGGAACATCACATATCATACTGTTTTGGAACTTGATTATAACTTTAATGTTCTTGAGAAGATCCTTCTCATTATGCATCTACATGACAAAGTGTCGAAGTGTGCCGTGTGGTACGGCGAAGTCATTTACTTCAGCACGACATGGCCTTTGATTTATCAGGACTTCTGCTACCGGTCTTTCCATCACATCAGGTGGGGTCTGGCCACGATTTGTTTTTCCACCTGTAATTGCGCATGGCTGAGTCTGAAATTAAGACACAGACTGGTATAGCAATTTTGCTTTAGGATTTTGATTGTCGGGGGTTAGTTGGAACAGTGTTTCAACAAGCTCTCCAACATGTTCCAACGGACCCCTGTCCCCATGTTTCAACTAACCCCAAGCAGCTATCTTGCCCTTCCATGCACACCATACAACACAGTGCACTCCAAAACATGGGGTGTTTTTTTTTTTTGTCTCAAAATATAGCTAAGATATAAGACTTTGAGGTTTTGGGGAAAAACATATTCAAATACTAGCATTATTCTGCTTGGACAACTTTCCTTCGTGGTGAAATATTTGGTCAGATTGTCAAAAATCATACAAACCTTTCTCCTCTCAACACCTATTGTTCCTTCTTCTTGAAACTAACATGGCAACTGAGTGTTGTTGTTGTCCTCCCCTAGAGGGCAGCAGCTCACCTCAGCAGTTTTTATTTATTTATTTATTTATTTATTTAAATCTCAATGTTTCTACTTACCCCGCGTTCCCCAGTCTCCCCTACAGTATGTCATGGTCATTTGAAGCAGGCAGCAGCATCATTACTACGATTTATAAATAGAAAAATAAACCATGAAAAACTTGTTTTATTTATTGCTGTTCCCATGTAGTATATACTAAAGCATAACTTTAAAAGCTGCTGTTAGCTACACAGTGCATAGCTCTGCTCAGAGCTCACCTGACCCGCCTCTGTAATGCTTGAAATATGTAAAAATAAACCATAATATTTTCAAACTTTGATAGCATTTTATGTCCCCTTGTAGTATATATTGTGGACCCGCTTCAAACCTAGAGGCATTTAGATCGTGCTGAGTAAAAACCGACTCGTACTCGTAACGTGCACGTGTTTTCAAATCCGGAAAGCAATGTTTTCAACGGTTTAAACATGGTGCCAAGGTTACCATGTGACTCAGACGTCATGCAGACATCACGCCAACTCGGAGAATTGTGGCACGGGTCTTATATTATAGTTGCCTGTCAACACATACATGCCAACTAGATTACGGAAACATGACTGTGACATGGTTAAAAGTCAGTAACGGACAATTATCTATAAAAATTCTTTCGCTTGTAAAAAATGCACGTTGACTATCGATCACACCAGGCAAAATAAGTGCGTACAGCCCCGACCTCATCCATTGGCTCATTATTGCTAATTATTCTGCCCTCACCAGGTCATGCAATGGCATATCCCATAATTCAGTTCTTCACTGTAGATTTCTTTGGCTTTCCAAAATATCTTCAAAATCCTGGAAGGCATGTCTTACTAACTTACAACGGCACTGTGTTCATATGTTTTTGATGGTAAACTATTACATGTCCAAAATAATAAGTACAGCGACGTGGAAGTACGAAACACCTTAATGTACAAAAAGCACAACAGCAAATTTACACATCAACACATCACCATGAGACAAAATAGAGAGTATGGGCCTTTATTTATTTATCACATACTCGTTTTTGACTCAGTCTCTCATTCACTTACTTATCTGCCAAATTGCTTAATCATATAGGGTCGCGGGGAGGCTGGAGCCTATCTCAGCCGACACTGGGCGAAGGTGGGGTACACCCTGAACAGCTTGCCAAACCATCGCGGGGCTAACACCCACAAACATTCACACTCACACCTAGGGGCAATTTGGAACAGCCAATTAGCCTAATGTGCATGTCTTTATACTGTGAGAGGAAACCGGAGTACCCGGAGGAAACCCAAGCAAGCATGGGGAAAACATGCAAACTCCACCCAGAAAAGCCAGAGCCCAGGACCTGATCCCAGGACCTTTTTGCTGTGAGGCGAACGTGCTAACCACTACACCACTGTACCGTAAAAAAAAACAACCCTTTTAATGTGTTTGCTAGTTAGCCTAACTAGCAAAGCGAAAATGTAATGCACAGTTGCTATGAATTAACTTACATTATGCAACAGTTAGTCTGGATTAAAATATGAAACCTCATCAGATGAAAATGAAGAATGAATACCAATTTTACCGGAAAGACCTTTAACAAGAAGATACAGATCAATGTGAGCTAGCTAGCCAGCTAGCTAACGTGCTATAAAGTGAGTGTGGCTTCTTTGAGAACTTTCCGCGAACTGTGCTGATGTTCAGTACAACAGAGCTCTGTCTCATATGAACTTGTGTCATTTATATGATAAAATATGTTTTATTATATTTATTGATGTTATATTTGACGGCATTCCCCCTCCACCTTTACGTGGGTTTCCTTTGGGTACTCTGGTTTCCTCCCACAGTCCAAAGACATGCACAGCACGGTGGCAAAGTGGTTAGCACGTCCACCTCACAACAAATAGGTCCTGGGTTTGAATCCCCGACTTGGCTTAGGCGTTTCTGTGTGGAGTTTGCATGTTCTCCCACTGCTTGCTTGGATTTCCTCCATGTACTCCGGTTTCCTCCCAGTGTCCAAAGACCTGCACAAATGGCTGTTCCAAATTGCCCCTATGTTTGAGTGTGAATGGTTGTATGTATATGTGTGTGTGTGTGTGTGTGTGTGTGTGTGTTGGCCCTGTGATGGATTAATGAACTGTTCAGGGTGTACCCCTTCTTCGCCCAGAGTCGGCTGAGATAGGCTCCAGCCTCCCCACGACCCTAGTCATATTAAGCAGTTCAGCAAATGAATAAATGAATTTAATGTTTATAGTTTTATGTCGTTTTGATGTTTTGTTTGCGGTGGTTAGCACGTCCGCCTCACAGCAAGAAGGTCCTGGGTTCGATTCCCGGGCTCGGGCGTTTCTGTGTGGAGTTTGCATGTTCTCCCCATTCTTGCGTGGGTTTCCTCTGGGTACTCCGGTTTCCTCCCACATTCCAGAAACATGTACAGTAGGCTAATTGGCTGTTCCAAATCGCCCGTACGTGTGAGTGTGAATGGGTGTGTGAGTGTTGGCCCTGCAATGGCCTGGCGAGCTGTCCCAGAGTGTATCCTGCCCTCACCCAGAGACGGCTGAGATGGGCTCCAGCCTACCCCGCGACCCTAATTAGGATTAAGCGGCTTAGACAATGAATGAATGAATGTTTTGTTTCTAGTTTTGTTCTGATGTCTTCTGATTTGGTGTTGCTTTAATATTTGTTGCCTACCACTGTAAATAAGACTTTGTATGTAAAGCTTAAAGCAGGCCCAGTGTCAAACAATAATGAATAAATGACACAGATATACTGTATACTCCCTCACTGTAAATGTTTTTGAAAGAAGAGTCCTCAATGTGCTGAACCACGCTGTGTGTTTATTACTCCACCTTGTGGTGCTGATGTTCATGTACTGTATTGACTCCACTCACGCTGTACATTAGCATGGATGTTCTTCTCTTGTGTAAACCCTGTTTTATTATTCCTCTAGTATTATTGTGGAATTTGTGTACTTACTGAATTATTTATGCTATAAATGTTGTGCAGTACAATTCATCAGACTTCCCTTTGCTCCTTGAACTTCTTCAGAGGTTTTTGTTGCAAAAAGATCAAATTGGAAGACACGGTGAATAAGTAACAATTATTTACTGAAGGCGAGGAGGATGACGCTGAATAGTCCCTGAGATGGAATTCTGAGGAGACTGTTCAACCGAGCCTCATCCGCTGAGCCTTAGGCACATCATTGTCCTGCTATACACAACACGACAACATAAAAAGCGGGCTAAATCTAAATTTCATAGTTTATTTTTTACATATTTTAAATATTAAGAGGAGGTGGCAGGGTGGCGCAGTGGTTAGCATGTTTGCCCCACAGCAAGAAGGTCCCGGGTTCGATTCCCGGGGTTTGGGGCGTTTGCATGTTCTCTCCGTGCCTGCGTGGGTTTCCCCCGGGTACTCCGGTTTCCTTCCGCAGTCCAAAAACATGCACAGTAGGCTGATTGGCTGTTCCAAATCACCCCTAGGTGTGAGAGTCAGTGTAAACGGTTGTATGTTGTATGTAAGCTGTTCAGGGTGTACCCCGCCTTCGCCCAGAGTCGGCTGAGAAGGGCGCCTGCCTCCCTGCCACCCTAATTTAGTATGAAGCGGCTTAGAAAATGAATGAATGAGGTATAAAGAGGCAGGTGAGTGCCGCATGTTCCGAGCCTAGCAAATGTGCTGTGTATAGCTTTAGTATACATATTACATGGAAACATACTGAGAATTTTAGTATGCTGTATACTACATGGAGTATCACGGTGGCGGAGTGTTTAGCAAGTCTGCCTCACAGCAAGAAGGTTCGATTCCTGGGCTCAGGGAGAGCATTTTTCTGTGGCGTTCTCCCCGTGCTTGCATGGGTTTCCTCCGGGTACTCCGGTTTCCTCACAGTCCAAAGACATGCCCTTTAGGCTAATTGGCTGTTCCAAATTGCCCCAGGTGTTATTGTGATTGTGGGTTGACAAGTGTATTTGCCCTGTGGTGGTCTGGTGAGCTGTTCAGGGTAAGTACCCCGCCTTCGCCCAGTGACGGCTAAAGTAAGGACTAGCCTACCAGCAAAAAGATTAAGCGGTTCGGCATAAGTATTCTACACAGAAATGCAAGAAAACAAACTAAATGTGGTTGTCGTTCCATCTTCGGGACTATTCATCGACTCGGTTTCTGTGAATTTTTAAGTGTTGAATTGGCATGAGAGGAAAGTAATAGAAAAAAAAAACAGAGTTCAGGAGAAGAAATCGAGGCGATTGTAAATTTGGGGCGTAGAAGCATCTCAGATTACAGAACTTTTGTAAATATTTGTAATGAAAGTAGTGAAATGTGTACTATGGTTACGTTATTTGAACTATCAAAAATAAAGTAAAGCTGGAGACTTTGGTACTTTTTGCAGGTTGTCCCCTTTGCAATATCTGTTTATTTAGCTTAATGTTCAATTTGAAGTATCTAGGTTCACATGTGAAGACATGGTATAGACATACGTAGTTTAAGAATAAAGTACACAATACGCCATAAGTAATGTTTACTTATTTATCTTAACAATACAGACTACTGCCCCCTGTTGGCAAAGAGAGTTATTTCATATGACATGTACTCGAAATAATAAGCTGTTGTCTTTGCTTTGTTTGAATTTATATACGTTGAGGAGGAGACTTGCGTGAGTTTCCTCCGGGAACTTCGGTTTCCACCCACAATTCAAAGACATGCACATTAGGTCAACTGGATACTTTAAATTGCCCATAGGTGTGAATGTGAATGGATTTTTTTTTTTTCCCCCCGATTTTTGATTTTGTTATACTGTACTGCATTAATCCCACAAGGGAAGTCCGGAGAGCAGTTGGGGGTTAGGTGCGTTGCTCAAGGGCACTTCAGCCATGAAGGTGGAGGAAGGGGAGGCACAGCTCACTCCCCCACCGCAGGTTTCACCGTCAGGAATCGAACCAGCAACCTTTAGGTCACAAAGCCGCTTCTCTAACCATTAGGCTACGGCTGCCCACATGTTGGAGTCGAGTCGATGTTAACCCTACACGGGATTGGCAACCAGTTCTAGATGTACCGATAGAGTTGGTATGTGCTTCCCTGTGGATAGGCAGCAGGATCCAAGTGTCAGCTGATCTTGGTTCAGGTAGCTTTCTCTAGATTCACCATACAGATTGGATCTTCATGGACATGTGAGCGTGTGAGCGTTACTTGGATCAGATTGATTACAAGGCGTTGATTAATGTTCTGTAGCGGATTTCTCAATAAGGGTATCCTTTCCTGAGGAAATAAATAAATAAATACATACATACATACACACATTCATTCATTCATTTTCTAAGCCGCTTAATCCTAATTAGGGTCACGGGGAGGCTAGAGCCCATCTCAGCCGACTCTGGGCGAAGGGGTGAACACCCTGGACAGCTCACTAGGCTATCGCAGGGCCAACACACACAACCAATCACACTCACTCTCACACCTAGGAGCAATTTGGAGCCGCCAATTAGCCTAACGTGCATGATTTTGGATGTTTTGAGAGGAAACCGGAGTACCCGGAGGAAACCCACGCAAGCACGGGGAGAACATACAAACTCCACACAGAAACTCCTAAGCCCGGGAATCGAACGAAACCGGGACCTTCTTGCTGTGAGGCTAACCACTGTGCTACCATGCCGCC
>JBCNYH010000010.1:20728003-20741070 GCA_039654325.1 Tandanus tandanus
TATATATAAAATGAAATATAAGTGAAGTATAAATGCAAATATAAATGCAAATATAATGAAGCTCACAGATGCCCATGGATTGGCTGGTGATCACTGTGAGTGACAGGGGAGTGTATATCCCGTGAGAGCTTGGCCAATTAGCTCCCATGAACTCCCGGTCGCGGATGACTGCAGCATCACTTTCCTTTTCTGACAACACACAATCTTTCCTGATTCACGAATGATTAGCTGTTAATTTGAAAAAGGCTGCTGCCACCTGGTGGGAGGATGCTGAATTGTGGTTCATGGTAATGGTTGATGCAAAGAATGCATGATATCCTTTAAAAGCTCTCGCAGGCCGCATAAAATGAGTTGATGGGCTGGACTTAAGTTTGACACCTGTAATCCAGGCTGAAAAAATATTAGAATGTGGGACTTTTAATTGGTCTGGCAGTGTATAATTCAGTGAGTAGTATCTTTGGCTGTCGTAAACCAGGAATAAAACACCCCAGGATGTGCTTTTACAGGAAAAGGATCGACATCAAGGTAGTAACAGTGACTCCGCTTCGCATCAGATTCATCCAATCTTGTGGTTGATTATTCTACAATAACAACATGTCACTGAGTGTTTTATTTGTTACCTATAATGCATGGATGCCAAAGGTTGATACCAGCATGCTGGAAGTACTGGTGAAGCCATGCTGAAAAAGCCCACCGGTCCCTGAGGAAGACAGAAGGAACAGCTCCTGCTGTGCGGCGTATCACAGCTGGTGAAGTGGGCAGTTGTTTTGTCATCGACTCGGACAGAAATCGGCACAGCTGGGAATCAATCCCCAGTCTGAAAACACAGTGTGTTTAGTGTTCTTTCTCTTCACACAGTCTCTCCTTTTCGAGCATCTTCATTACACATGCTGTCTTTTCAAGTCTGATAGATAAATCCGATTACTGTTTACACAGAGTGTGGATTTAGTCATTAGTCTTTTTATGACGCTTGAGCACAGAATGTTCAGTTTTCTCCACAATGGTTAATTTGGCAGTGTTTGATTTCGTGTTTGTTCTAGCAATACGTTCACCTGCGGTTTAATCCCTCCACTCTGTCCCATCCACACTGCTGTGTATTCGAGAATCGTTACTTCATTGTAATAACGGGCTTTTCTAATGACGTTCCCCTAGAGGGTCCCCGGGAAACGTCTCGACAAAAAGTGATAATTACATGAAATATACATAGAGAATAAAAGGAGTGTGTTTACATAACGCATCCCATAAATATCTGACTGGGAAGACATTGTTCTCCGGCTCCTTTTAAGCCCATCTCCCAGGGACGCCATTTTAATGACATGATGGTTTAAAGAGATGCCTCTCCGCTTCGCTCCATATTTAATTAACTTCTCCTTTTCTTTGCTGGAAAAAAGGGGGGAATAAAGAGACAAACACTCGATAGCTCAGAGACAATAACAAATAACTGGGAAGAACAAGTGCGGGGAGGGTGGGGTGGGGGGGGGGTAGTGGGAGGGGGACCATGGGGTGAGACCTTGTCACGCTTTTGTGAGCTGTTTACAATGCACAATAAGCAAGAGGATCGAGAGGGGTGGGGGGGGGGTTGCAGTGCAAGAGAGAAAGATAGACCCATTTACTAAACAAGCTACGCCAGAACACCGTAAAAAATAAAACTAATGAAGTAAATAAAGACAGAGATAGAGGGATCTAAAGTACGAGACACAAAGAGAGAGAGGGAGAGAGTCGCAGAGTACAGAGAACAGTTAAAGTCTTATGAGAAGAGGGAATTCTCATAAGCACACGAGAGGAAAGGAAAGAGGTGGAAGGGAAGGAGAGAAAGAGACAGCGAAAGAGAGGGAGACATGTGGCGTTCTCGGGAGACGGCTTTCTGCAGTATTGCCTGCTTCTCCACTACACAGGAGGGAAAGAGCGAGAGATGACACACTACCATTACAGAGAGTTAAAGTAACCTGGCATGCCTGCTCCAACTGAGAAAAAAACACACGGAAATTAAAGAACTTACTAGTGTTTTCAAGAAAAAAAAAAAACTGCTAGTTTGCAAACTGGCCTTTTTTTCCACACTGACAGCTTTCTTTTTCTGTTTCTGATGTTACCAATGAATTAAAACACTCACTCCCTCACTCACTAACTCATTCGCCAAACCGCTTAATCCTACTATTAGGGTCGTGGGGAGGCTGCAGTCTATCTCAGCCGACCCTGGGTGAGGGTGGGGTTCACCCTGAACAGCTTACCAGGGCTAACAAACACAACTATTCACACTCACATCCACACCTACGGGGAATTTGGAATAGCCAGTTAGCCTAACGTGCATGTCCTTGGACTGTGGGAGGAAACCGGTGTGCCCAGAGGAAACCCACACAAGCATGGGGAGAACATGCAAACTACACACAGAAACGCCCCGAGTCCAGGATTTGGATCCAGGACCGTCTTGCTGTGATGCAGACATGCTAACCACTACTCCACCGTGCCTCTCGGAATTAAAACAAATGAATTATCTTCTTCAGTATCAGTCGATAAAAGGTACAACAAAAATATGTACAAATGCATTTTGAACATTTGTTGAACTTAGCGCAGTCACCTCACAGCAGGATGTTGGAGATTACAGGCGACTGGAGCCTGTATGTGTGAAGTTTGCTTGTTCTCACTGTGCTTGTGTGGGTTTCCTCCATGTACTCCAGTTTCCTCCAACAGTCCAAAGACATGCACATTAGGTCAACTGGCTACTCTAAATTGCCCCTCGGATGTGAATGTGAGTATGAATGGTTGATTGCCCTGCAGTGAACTGGTGACCTTTTGTAGGTGAAGTCTGCCTCTCACCTGGGAGAGTTTGCTGGGATTGGCTCCAGCTTCCCTGGCAACCCTGACGGATAAGCAGTATATATGTAACCCGATGTAGCGAAGATTGTTGGCAAGTTACATTACGGAGAAAAGGGCTCTGAAGGCACAAATGGCAATTCAATATTTGATTCTCCAACTGTTTGTCTACAAACTCCATAGCAACAGGATTAACCACACAGTCAGAGAATCAAATAAAAGGTCGACATTTGTACTTTCATTTGCTCCTTTCTCCAAAATGCAATTTGCCGACAAGCGCTTTCAGGTTTCGCTAGACCGGGTAACATGATTGATGGATGAGTGGATGGATAAGAAAATTCATTCACTCATTAATTTTCTAAGCTGCTTAATCCTAATTAGGTTCGCGGGTAGACTGGCGCCCATCTCAGCCGACTCTGGGCGAAGGCAGGGGTACACCCTGAACAGCTCACCAGTCCATTGCAGGGCCAACACACAGACAACCGTTCACACTCACTCTCAAACCTAGGGGCAATTTGGAACCACCAATCAGCCTACTGTGCATGTTTTTGCACTGTGGGAGGAAACCAGAGTACCCGGAGGAAACCCACGCAAGCACGGGGAGAACATGCAAACACAGAAACTCCCAGGTGTAGGTAGGTAAAGTCTGCTGGGCTTTTACACCCAAGTCAGCTGGCTCATCAGGTTAGAGTTTCCGTAGCATTCCATATCTCCTCCCGGATGGGATGCTAGTCAATCGCAGGTTACCTTCCCAGTATTTTTACTGCTGGGTAAACAGAGGCACACTTGTCGTTGAGACCTTGCCCAGAGGTCTACGTGCGATGGGGCAGGATTTGGACTCACGACCTCTCGTCATAAGCCCAGCACGCTAACCATTACACCAGATGCCCCAGTAAGATTTACTTAAAAGCACAGATGCTAACTCTGCACTCTAACTGGAAAGCAGTCTGCTACACAAAAGAGAAATTTTTAGATTAGCATTAGCAAGCTCTGTAGATAAAGACAGTCCTTTGGACCATGGTAAAATCTAAAGACACATGGATCGTTCTCATAATTTGGTTAACCAGACGTTAGCACTTTAAATGTTTTGACAAACACTCAGCAGAAGATTATTTTGTAGGATATAGCTGGCATTTACTTGCTGTTAGGCAGATATGCTAGTCATTTGTGCTTGTATGTTGTTGTAGGTCATGGTTAGAATGAGCTAGCTAGCTAAGGTAAAATGAAGACAGCTTACTTAGCAAAATTATTTGATTAACTAATAGTTAGCTGTGGACTGTTAGCTAGTGAATGCTAGTCTTGCTGTCTTTATAATGTCCTGATTGTAAAGAGGAAAGAACGTGACCAGATTTCTGAAATGATGACCGGGGACATTTCCTGTTTACTCTTCTTCCAATCCAGTCTTCCCTCTCTCCTTCGTCTCTGCTCTTCTTTCAGGAATTAAAGAAAAAATTCTGGATGTTTTTATAGGCCAAGTTATATTCCCCATCTACAATTTGTAAAACAAGTTACAGAGGCGGCCAACATTAGCCCTTGACACCTTCTAAACAAACAGCATGTGTTAAATGTGTTGAATTATAAATGAAGCACTATATTTATAGATCGCCCGCAAGCCTACTTCCAAGTTGATTCAAGTCCTGTCACCCCACCCCTCACTCTAAACCTGGGTTTCCTCTTGACTTGAAAAGACATTAGTGATGATGTAATGGATGAACTTGTTTCTGGTCGAGTTTTTCATAGCAGTTTTTTTTTAAACTTGGTGAGCAAGTGGTTAGTAGTAGAAGAAGAGTGATTCGATGCTGTTAAAGAGAGCAGCCAGCCTTCTCCATTGGCCAAAACAAGCACGATGCAAAACGTCTGCAAGTGTTTGTGCCGTTGTCTTTTTAAATTAAAACAGTTCTAAATGGGGACATTTATGAGGACAGTTCCAGTCACAGATATGCCACCAAAAACAGGGATATACAGTTAACTAATGCTGCTATCACACTGTCTCGTATCTCGCCCCATAAGTGGTGTATTTAAATTTCTTTTACATGGGTCAAACACAAAGGCTTATTTTGTATGAAAAAAAAGTCCTGCGACGTACACGGTGTCTGTGTGTGTCGTTTTTGTGGCGTTCCTGGGTCTTGTATGGGGTTTGAATGCGTTGTCGTGGCGTAACCGTTTCAATGAGGTGGCGTTTTGTTCTTACGTGTGCCGTTGCCGCTGTGTAGCTGCAGTCTTCACAGGTGGTAGGTATAAAAGGGGGGTTGGGCACACTGCGTTTGTTGTCATTAGTTCCAGAGTAGTCAACACGTTCATATCTCAAGTCACAGTCGAAAGACGTTTTCGAGCAGATACCAGCAGGTTTCAGGAATGATGAGTCAGGATGAAAAGTTTGCCACGGTCCGCCTCAACACACATGGCCGCAAATACACGGCACTTTAACAACATGAGTGTTTTCACACACACACACACACACACACAGACACACACAGACACACACACACTGCTTAGATTGTGCCTGCCACCAAATCTACTTTGTGTGATGACACGCTCGCTATCAGAATTATGCCGACCAAAGCATGCACACAGTGTAACAGGTGTATAAGCAGCGCCCCCTGATGAGTAACTTTCGCTTTTACAGCGTACACCCAATGTATGTAAGACGTATCAAAGCTGCTTCATATGGATTATTAAGTGCGGACTGGGACCCTGGCATACAAGGACTTTGTGTTACGCATTCAAAAGTATTAGCTACATAAGCTCGTGCTCCTACTCCCGCCTCTCCTGATACACCGCTGTCTTCAGCATAGAATAACAGCAAAGCTGTTTATTTTTTCTCTCTCATTCACTCTTTCACTTATTTTCCGAACCGCTTAATCCTATTAGGGTTTCAGGGAGGCTGAAGCCTATCACAGCCAACTCTGGGCGAAGGCGGGCAGCACCCTATCAGTTTGCCATATTGTCCCAGAGCCAATATACGCACAAGCAATCACACTCACACCCTGTGGCAATTTGGAACAGCCAATTAGCTTAATGTTCATGTTTCTGGACTGTTTGAGGAAACCAGAGTACCCAGAGGAAACCCAAGCAAGGACAGGGAGAACATGCAAACTCCACACAGAAACACCCAAGCCAAGGACTCAAACCCAGGGCCTTCTTGCTGTGAGGCGGACGTGCTAACCACTACGCCATCGTACCGCTCTTTACTCGGTTCAGTTAACTTTAAATAAATTTCATTTATGTACGTGGGTTTGAATTCAGGTTTTGTCACAGAGCTGTTTACTGGAATCTGGGGCTTAATCTAAATTACTAATGACTAAGAAAAAGAATAATTTCCTTCAGGCTGCATTAGAAAAAAGCACCTTCAGAGGCGACAGTAAGATCTCGATAGTCAGATATTATTATTATACCGTTTTTTCTATTTACCTGGTTCTAGTTAGAATCGCACGGTGGCGTAGTGGTTAGCATGTCCACCTCACGGCAAGAAGATACCGGGCTCGAGTCCCGGGCTTGGTGAGTGCGTTTCTGTTCGGGGTTTGCACGTTCCCCCCATGCTTGCGTGGGTTTTCTACGAGTACTCCAGTTTCCTCCCCACAGCCCAAAGACACGCACATTAGGCTGCTCCAAATTGCCTGTAGGTGTGAGTGTGTATGGTTACGTGTGTTGTTCCTGTGATGGTCTGGTGAGCTTTTCAGGGTGTATCTCGTGTGTCGGCTGAGATAGGCTCATCGACCCTGGTAGGAGTAAGCGGTTGGGAGAATGAATCAGTGAGTTGTTCTGGTCAATTTTCACATATTGTATATTTTTTAGACACACAAAAAAAATATTCTTCCACCAATAGAGAATCGCTGTGGATCAGTCTTAATGCAGGTTTTCTTACTTGAAAAGAAAGTACACTTGAAAGGTATAATCTGACCTGTTTTCAGGTTCCTATAGACACTTCTGTCTTTCCTACGAGATGTCAATGCATTGAAGCCTAACTAATTCACAGGCTCATAATTAGTTGAAATTGAGTTGGGAAATGGCTAAATTACCTGTCTGATTGGGGTCATCTGCCTTTTTTCTTTTCCCCTCTCATTAGGTCTACTGTGTTTGGAAATATTTGAGGCCACAATGATGAGTTTACACATTTTTTAGATGAGATTAAATGAAGACCATAATGGATCATCAGTAATAATGATGAAAAGTGTTCAGTTAACATTAAAATGCTAATGCTGAGTCATGAGTTAAAGCCCTAATACCAGCGTATTAGTGTGATTAGCTTTACACTGCTGGGTTCACAGTACAGACAAAGTTTCTGTCAGATTTCCGCTGTCTGGTGTTCTAGTTCCAATAGTGAACTAGCTGTTAGCTATAATAGTGAACATGTTTAACAACTGTTGTGAAAGCTTCGGATTGCAGCAGCAGCAGCAGCTTTTTAAACCATTCATACTTTATTTAGTTGAGTATGTGCAGTGTATACGTTTATAATAATTTATTATGAATGTTAGTGATATAGATAGGTGGCAGCGCGGTGGCGTGATGATTAGCACATCCGCCTCACAGCAAGAAGGTCCTGGGTTTGATTCCTGGGCTCGGGTGTTTCTGTGTGGAGTTTCTGTGTGTTCTCCCTGTGCTTCCTCCGGGTACTCTGGTTTCCTCCTAAAGGCTTAAGACGTGCATATCAGGTTAAATGGCTGTTACAAATTGCCCCTAGTTGTGAAAGTGAGTGTGAATAGGTGTGTGTGTGTGTGTGTGTGTGTGTGTGTGTGTGTGTGTGTGTGTGTGTGTTGGACCTGTAATGGTCTGGCGAGCTATTCAAAGAGTACCCTGCCTTCACAGAGTGTTGGCTGAGATAGGCACAGACCCTAGTAGGATTAAGCAGTTTGGCGAATGAATGAATGAGTGATATAGATAGGCATGCAGCAGTTTACTGCATGTCATAGGTGGTGATTATACTTAGCTAACTATTCATGTTTAGCTAGCATACACAAATAATGGTCCCTTCCTTCGGTGCTAACTTAATAGTTAACAGGTTTCCCAAATTGGTATTGATTGACAAGTCTTCCTAAACAGGGAGCCATGGATTAACTGGAGAAAGATTGTTGGTATTTAAATTAAATGCCAAATATATACCACCTCCTTTCAGCGTTCCTTCCAATCACCAAGGCAATGATACCTATAACCATCTCCCCTCCAGATAATTGGTAAAGTCAAGATTCCATTTGGTATGCGAAATGTATTACACAATGTACACGTGGTATCCGGTATGCGTAATGCGCGCTTGCAGATTCTTGAAAAATGGCAGCCTTGCTTATTGGAGAATATCTTCTTCTAGAAGAGCAAACAAGCACAACTGTGAAAAATAACAGAAAAAGAGAAAGCATCGTAACTCTGGGTTTACATTGGGGCATGATCTCCGCAATCTCCACGATTTGAGTGTATCGTGATGAGCGTGGGGGTTCGTGGAATCGAATTGTGATGATCTTGAGGGAACTTGTATGGATTTGTGATGATCTTAAGGAAACTTGGTGGATTCGTGGTGAGCTTGAGGGAACTTGGTGGAATTGTGGTGATCTTGAGGGAACTTGGTGGAACCGTGATGATCTTGAAAGAACTTGGTGGAATCGTGGTGATCTTAAAAGAACTTGGTGAAATCGTGATGATCTTGAAGGAACTTGGTGGAATCGTGAAGAGGACCTTCTTGCTGTGAGGCGGATGTGCTAACCGGTACTCTGCCGTGCCCTCAATATAAATATATACCATACTAAAAATAACAGGAACTGAATAACTAGCATTAATCTCTATGGCACTAACAATAATTTTAATATGTCAATTTATTTTATTGGGTTCTTCTGCAAACACGGTCTATTTAAGGCTTTTGGCAAAAGGTTTCTCCAGTTGTTTGAGTAAAACCTTTGAATAATTGTGCATCATTTATTATTTCTTTGAGGTTTAGACCATCGAGTCAACGATAAAGAGAAAAGTCATCTTTTCAGTGCACTTGGCTCTTCCATCTCTTCAGTACTTCCCCAGTCGGCGGCGGATCCTTTCTTCGCTCTGTTTCTTACTCTCCTCACACTGCCAGCACTAATGAGATTTAAAGTAGCTTTCACCCTGAAAACTACAAATTACATTCCATCGCTTCTTGCTAGGTTTGGTATGTAGAGGGGGAAAAAACACACCTGTTTTGGAGCTCCTGGTTAGCGTGATGGTGCGAGACCATGTAAGTGATGCTAGAGGGTGACTTACCCCTCAGCCATCGCAGTTCAGAAGAGTAAAGGTAATTAGCCATCGGGGCAGGACCTGGAGGCTTCAAAGTGATCGGCATCAGAGAAAGACCGCGAGAACAATGTGATCCAGAGGCACTGAAAGTTTGGCAGTGTGCACTGCATTTACTGCACATTGCATGTGAAACACAGTGTACTTGTTATCTGGTGTATTTGTAGTAATGCGTGGGGGTGGATGTGCTCACCACTGCCAAGTTTCTCTGAAACTCCTCCAGGACCTGAAGGCGATATTCACAGTTCTGGGTTTTTTTTTTCCCCTCCAATTATCACCTGAAACTTATTCTTGTGTTTCTTTTCTATGCCTGCTGAGGAAGTTCCACCACACTTAAACCTCTGTATAACTTCTGTGTGGCCTTGCAGAGTTTAGGCCCAGGTTCTGATCCGTGCCTGTGGTGATGAGAGCTGGAATAAAGAAAAAAATAAATAAACACTCACAGGGTTCTGTCTTAATCCAACTTTCTCAATTCTGTTTTAAGGATGGATATTTTCCTAAGGCAGAATTACAGAAATCCAGATGTAGGTCTCAATTCCAAATGAGCGAAGCAGATGTGACAGTGAAAGGGAAAATCTGAGGTAAAGCTTAAGAGGAATATCATCCAAAATAGAACCCCATCCTCTCCGGGTTGATGGTGGGGTTACACCAAATCCCGACTATTCTACTACCGTATGCTAAGTTCAACAGTACTGAGTGGGTTGAAAGGATGATCAGTGTGAGTATATTGTGAATAAAAATCCTGGAATGACCAAAGGATAGTGTTTATGAGTACAGCAGGTACAAGTCACAGCATGCCTACACTCTTACAAACTCCTCAGTTAACATTGCTAGTTACTAGACTAAATTTAGCACACCTACAGGTTATTGAATAAGCATTTCTGGTCAAACCTGTAAAAAGTTCTTTGTAGAATCCTAAAAATTCTACACCTCACAGCTAGAAGGTCCTGGGTTCCAGTCCTGGGCTTGGTGAGGCTTTTTGTGGGGAATATATATATATTTTTTTACAGTGGGTGGCATGGTGGCATAGTAGTTAGCATGTCCGCCTCACAGCAAGAAGGCCTGGGTTCGATTCCTGGGATTGGGCGTTTCTGTGTGGAGTTTCCCCGTGCTTGCGTGGGTTTCCTCCGATTATTCCTGCTTCCTCCCACAGTCCAAAAACATGCACAGTAGGCTGATTGGCTGTTTCAAATCGGCCCTAGATGTGAGTGTGAGTGTGAATGGTTGTGTTTGCGATGGCCTGGCGAGCTGTTCAGGGTGTACCCTGCAATCGTCCAAAGTCGGCTGAGATAGGCACCAGCCTCCCAGTGACCCTAATTATGATTAAGCGGCTTAGAAAATGAATGAATACTTTTTAAACCATGCTCTCCCTGTGCTTGTGTGGGTGTCCTCTGGGTATTCTGGGTTCCTCCCATAGTTGGCTGTCTCATATTTCTCCATGTGTGAGTATGAATGGTTGTGTGTGTGTGTCGGCCCTGCGATGGACTGGCGAGCCATTCAGGGTGTACCCCACCTTTGCTCAGAGTTGACTGAGATAGGCCCCAGTCTCCCTGCGCCCATAGTGGAATTGAATGAATGAATGTTTGCGTAACCCAATCCCATCTGACTTAGGTGAAAGGCGGGGATCGGCTCCAGCTTCACCTACAACCCTGACAAATAAGGAATATAGATAAATGGATGGATGGATGGATGGTTTCCCAGTTGGGGACTCTTGCAAGTAGAACCCAAATTGTCTACTTCCTAAGTTCCCCATGTACATGACTCCTTGCAAAATTTTATTTTCTTTACTGCTTTTATCAGTTCATTCTTGTTTAGCTGATCACCTGAAACATAATATTCATAGCAGCATTAGCATTAGCATTAGGGGTGTTATATACCTACTGTAGCAGTTGCCTGTAGAATGGTTCTTCTTGGAGGTCATGAATATTCCTTAATGAAGTTATCATAGTGTTACCACTCCCAATCCTCTAATGATACTCATTCTTATTTCCAGACCAGCAGGATTTCTGGTGCTGGAATCAGTTCAATTCTGCTGATTAAAAACACTGTAATGAAGCCATATAAATTTCATGGTGGTTAAGCAATCAGCTCTGAAACTGGCCTACAAGCGAACCAGCACAGATTCCAGGACAATGGAAAAAGAGCCTAGTGATTTAGTCTTAAAGCTGAATAAAACTCATAAAAAGAATTCATCTACCACCCTTAAGGGTTTATTTTTTTTTTGGCCCACTAGGGGAACCGTCAGGAATCCTCCGGAGTGTTTCCCTCTCAGAGAGGGTTTTACTTAGAACCCCTTAAGAAACCCATCTTGTTATGAATGTCTAATGATTATACCTATGAATGCAACCTCTATGGAACTCTATAACGCCTTCAATAGCCTACTGTCATATATTACCGGATCCCCGGTGAATGGACGAATGTCATGGATGAATGAGTCAATAAATTCAATCTTCGCTGACAGCCACGCTCACTTTTTCTCCTTGTCCGTCTCTCTAATCATGATAGAGATCTCATTAGCCTTCAAAAAGGATTTTCCGTGACATTCAGGTAAGTCTGTAGGGCATCGCAACTACCCGAATTTGGCATAGACCATGTACTGTATGCTAGCATTCCATGCTTTCTGCCTCCAGCTTTTGATTTGTAGGGCTGTTCAGATGCTTCTCTGCAGGCTGACATGGCCCTGTGTGATAGCATGTGCCAGAAAATCCCCCACAAACCCCTTGTTTTTTGGGAAGCAGCGAGACAGGCCACTGTCTCCCATGCACATGCTCAGGCGTCAGACATTGCAACGGTCCTGCTCTCGCCTCCGCGAGCGCATTTAATTAAATCACAAACACGAGCAGGAGGCCACCACCCGCTTTAATGGAATGGATGAATGGGCCAGGATGCCGTTGGCAAACATGAAGAGCTGGATGCCTCTGAATACCCTTGAAGCTTATTAAAAGTGCCTGGCAACGTTAGTCGCTAACTATGTCACTGCCAAACGCGCATTCAGTTTAATGGTTAAACTGGGAGAGATGGACTGTAACGTTTTTGATGTGTGTTCGGGCATTCGGCTAACTTCAAACAGATTGTCTGCATCACAGATGTGCAGTGAGCTCGACAAGGTATCTGATGCCTCTTTACCTCTTTATTTCACATAGACACTTTTCATTTAGCTACAGTTGGGTGATGAGTTGTGACAAGTAATCTCTGCGGGGCCAGTATCAATAGATCAGTGGAAAAATGAGATGCTCGAGATGCACAACTGGGTGGCAAAGCAGTCTAACCCTCCGAAACATCTGATACACACTCATTCATCCCACCCATTTGCCGATCCATTTAATCCTGGGCTGGAGCCTATTTCATCCGACACTGGGTGTTTTCGGATTGTTGGAGGAAACCAAAGTACCCAGAGGAAACCCACGCAAGCATGAGGAGAACATGCAAACTCCACACACATTTGCCCGAACCCAGAACCTTCTGGCGTTCGGGCTAACCACTACGCCACCGTGCCACCCATCCAATATAAAGTATATATTGTTTACTGCTACTTGCACTGCACATCCAGTGGTCTCTTATGTACATATATAAAATGTTGAATGCTAATATGTATCTGAATTAGCCAAACCCATGGTTTATTGTGTACACCAGTGTCTATGCAGAATAAAAATAAAACAAATCCCATATCCCGGGTAGAGAGGAAACAGCTGGCATTCCCAGATTGTCTTGAGTTTTAACAGAGTTGTTGCCATCTATAACAACTGGGATTGTGCACAGAGGGGCTAAATGAAGTGATTCACTTTCAGAAAATCGTGCCATAATGCTTTGGAATAGAAATACAATGCTAGCATTAATGAAAGCTGGTGTAGCAGGCTGGAACATTATGTATAATTGATGATTTGTTTTTTTTTTGGGGGGGGGGGGGGGGGGGGTTCCAATTCTTCCTACTTTTCTGGTTTTCATCCTAGTAGTTCAAAAAAATTTTCATCAAAATTCGGGTTAACAGGGTAACAGGGAAAAAGAAACAC
>JBCNYH010000010.1:20779076-20792608 GCA_039654325.1 Tandanus tandanus
GCACCTTCCCTTCCTCCACCTTCATGGCTGAAGTGCCCTTGAGCAAGGCACCTGACCCCCAACTGCTCTCCGGGCACCCCAATGTGTGTGGCAGCCCACTACTCTGTGTGTGTGCTCAGTTTGGATGGGTTAAATGCAGAGGCAATAATTTCCCTTGCAGGATTAATGCAATATATATTCAGCATATTTTGTATAAGGTTGGGTGCTGCTGCTGTAACAAAGTAATTTCCTGTAAAGGATCAATAAATTACTACTCCATTCTATT
Source organism: Tandanus tandanus (assembly GCA_039654325.1). Taxonomy (NCBI): domain Eukaryota; kingdom Metazoa; phylum Chordata; class Actinopteri; order Siluriformes; family Plotosidae; genus Tandanus; species Tandanus tandanus. The sequence continues at coordinate 20,779,342 of JBCNYH010000010.1, forward strand.
CTATTCTATTCTGTTTAATTCTATTCTAAACTTTTAGGATCAGTTAGCTATGTTAGCCACCTGGCTATAGCGCAAAGCAAAAGAAAGATTAAATACGTCTCAGCTGACTAATTTAACTAAAATGTAATGTAACATGTCATTTTTTCCTTTCACACAAACCATTTCATAAACATAATACTAAACACACACACACACACACACATACACACACACACACACACTAAAAAGGTTTTGAATTCTTACAAATGCTGTACGCTATGAACACTGAACGAATGTTGAAAGCTAATCCACTGTGTTTCCCTTCTCCACTTCACCTGTTTATAACCTGGCAAGTTAAATAAAGTGTGTTCACAGTTAATGCTTCGTACTAAAGTGACTCACCTGAAGCTCTGTTTGAAAGAAGAACTTCTGCGGACACTGTGTACAGTCATAGATCTTATCTTCCTGACCATGAGCTGAGAAAATATGCTGCTGGAGCTTACTGGCCTGGACGAATACTGCACAAGGTGAAAGAAACAGACATAGAATAAAAGGCTTTACATTTCTTTCTTTGTAAGCATGGAGAAGTGCAGTATAGACATGGCACACACTATCTTTTACATCTTGGCAAGAAAAAAAGTCGACATTTCATCAGAACCAGACATTCGTTTGTACTTGGCTGAAATAGCTAGGCGAAATGAACATCAGCCTCACCATTATATCTGATTTGCACCATGACCCCATTAGCAGTAATCCAAAAGCGTAATACCTCATATCAGATGCCTTTTATACCGAAAGGTTGGTTAATAAGCTCGAACAAACTGCCGAGTCGCTTTGAAGGGCATACATGAGATAATGAGGGACATGGGCAGCATTTTGTGACGCTTGGATGATGATCTTGTGTCCTGTTCCTGCTCCTTGTCAGGCTATTCAGAACAATGCATTTGTTTCATATTTGCAAATGAGCAAAATGCAGAAATCCTTCAGTGCTACATATATCAGAATCCACTTATATTCAGGAAATAGAGGGGAAATGTTTGTACACCTTTTGGACAATATAGATAAGGCAAAGGTAATGCATCTAATCCATAATGATAAAGAGATGCTATCTATCCATCCATTATCTATACCACTTACTGCATTTGTGAGGGCCATGGGGGAAGCTGAGGCCAATCTCAGCTGGCTTTTGGGCACGAAGCAGGGTACACCCAGAGCAGGTCACTATTGCAGGGCTTAACGCAGATATAGGCAACCATTCACAACTGTGGACAATTTAGAGTAGCCGGTTGACCCAACGTGCACGTGGGAGAAAACCCAATGCAAGCACATGGAGAACGTGTAAACTCCACTCAGAATGATTCAAACCGAGAACCTTATCTCTGTGAGGCAACAATGCTAACCACTGAGCCACCGTACCCCCCACCCTCCACAACAGAGGATGTAACGATGCCAGCTATAAGGCCTCATTTAAACATTATGCATTGTACTGTACATAAGCGGGGGATAATGGTGAGCACGTTTGCCTTACAGCAAGATGGCCTGAGGTTCGAGTCCCAGGATTGGCAAGGCTGTTTCTGTGTGGAGTTTGCATGTTCACTCCATGCTTGCATGGGTTTCCTCCGGGTACTCTGGTTTCGTCCAACAGTCCAAAGACATGCACATTAGGCTAACTGGCTGTTCCAAAATGACCCTAAGTGTGAGTGTGTTGGCCCTGCAATGGTCTGGCGAGCTGTTCAGGGTGTATCCCACCTTTGCACATTGTCGGCTGAGATAGGCACCAGCCTCCCTGCGACCCTATAAAATTAAGCGTTTCAGTAAGTGAGTGATGAGTGTACATAAGTGTGTACTGAAGATGTGTTGGTGGTTAAAAAAAAAAAAAAAAACAGCAGAAAATGAAACTCAGAATGTTTCAACTTCTAATCAAAATGAAATCACTGTGAGGAAACTAAATTTAGAGCCACTTAGGAAGCAGCGATGTGGTCCTGATTGCATCCCTGTTGCAGGAAATAAAACAATTTCTTGTAACCCACATTCCCTGTTTGTGTGTCTGTATAATGGAAGAAACTCTAAATGCAGCATTAAAAATAAATAAATAAATAAATGTAAAAAATGCCAAATGCCATAGCTGGAGAGTGGGATCTGGGCCACTGCAAACGTCACGGCACTCAGACGAACCGACGAGCGAGCGTGGCTTAAAATAAGCCTGGCATTTTAGCACCAACATTCAGATCCTGGACATCCTGGGTGCTGTTTTTCACAGCCATGATAGCAGGTGTGTGCTGATAAAGTGATATGATAAATCACAATATTCCCAAGTTGAGTATTTGGGCAAAAACACAACACAGTGAACATGAGAGCAAAAAAAAAAAAAAAAAAAACTCCAAAGCTGCTGTACGGGTAAAAAAAAAAAAAAACATGCTGTACTGTATCCCTGATTTCCGGAAACGTGTCCTGGTAATACGTAATCCAAGGGTATTGTTTACTAAAAATACACCCAAATACAGACACGACCAGGCACCATCTCAGGTGCCAGCAGCTAAATAACCCAGGGGTTCTTGCCCTTTTATCCTGGAAAACAATCTCAGATATTTTCAAGACCTTTTCTACAAAATTGTATGCCGTTTTTTTTATTTGTTTCTGCATTATTGTATTAATTCGGCAAGGGAAATTATTGCCTCTGCATTTAACCCATCCAAAGTGAGCACACACACACACTTGGAGCAGTGGGCTGCCACACATTGGGGCGCCCAGGGAGCAGCTGGAGGTTAGGTGCCTTGCTCAAGGGCACTTCAGCCATGAATGTGGAGGAAGGGAAGGTGCAGCTCACTCCCCCACCGCCACACATTTTTCCTGCTTGTTCGGGAATCGAACCAGTGACCTTTCGGTCCCAAAGCCGCTTCTCTTACCATTACGCTACAGCTGCCCCCAGTTGAAAATTATTGCTATTTATTAAATTCCATTAACTGTACCATGATAACCAAAGACACCAAATGTGATCTCATGATAGACTTGTGCTTAATACGGGGTATGAAACATTCCCAATTAACACCCAGTGTTTCTGAGACGAGCCTGACCAGGATAAAGTGCTTACTGAAACTTAATGAATAAATGAATTGTGATACAGAAAGAAGGCTACTGAAATAATAACGATTCGGTACAAATGCAATATATGAATAGCAAGTAAAATATTTGCAAAAGAATATCCATGCGCTTAATTTTAAACATTGTGAGATCGAACGATTTCGGTTCATATATTACGGATTGCTGAGCTTTGCAGAGGTTTCCAAGTGCTCTTGTTTCCTCTGAAATTAATATCGCACCCTAATCAAGTTGTAGCTAGTTACTAGCTGTAGCCAAACAGTTGTGCACCACAGTCAGAATTAAAACGTAACTTGAAATTGTATCCAGATTTGTTGAGATACAGTACTGTGCAAAAAGTCTCAGGCACAAGCAAAGGAATGGTTTAGGACAAAGCTGCCTTATATTTACTTATCCTCCTGACTACCAGGGGGAAAAATATTGCCCAATGACATTTTTTTTAAACTTCTGCAACGAGAAAGGTACCAAAGCCTCACCCCTTCATATTTGGTATCACTGAAAAGCCGTAAATGTCCTCTTTAGATAACAAAAGGAGTTAACTCAGTAGTGTGTAGAGGGTGGGAGATATTCAGGACAATTTGAACTACTGATAGTCAGGAGGATATAAATAATGACATTAAATTTAACGATCTCTACATAAAAATTCTATAAAGCACAGTAAGCAGTAATAAATGAAACTAATTCAATATGTATGATGACTTTTTGCTTTAAAAACATAAATGCATCAGGTAGAATTTGTGCAGTTTTACAAGTACAGTATCTACCGGGTCTCTTACAGAACCAGCCCCAGTTCTTGACTGTCACACCTGATTCTTTATTTGCATGTAAATCGCAGCAGCCTTCACTATATTTCTGTCTGAAAAGTGGTCTCTTATACGTAATACGCTGCTTTCTTTATTGACATACTGTACTAACATTTTTTTTTTTAATGTAACATTTCATTTTGTGCTGGAAAACTAATGTTTGGGTACTAACCTGCTAATATACAAATTATAAAATAAAAATCTATAGCAAAGTTTATACTAAAAAACAATAGGGTGCCTGAGACTTTTGCGCAGTATGGTACATCCATAAGAGAAGCCTAGTGTATATTTCATAATTATGATATAATAATAATATATAAGGATTTTCTGAGGCGTTGTCTCTAGAAACAAACCATTAATTTAACACAATGAATTGAAATAAAGTGATATAATAATATTACTGGATATAAAATTACTGAATGTAAGACATCTCGCTGTTTGTTCTGGTCAGATCCTGAAACACAGACGGGGAAAAAGTGAAATAAAAAGGCTGTCTATTAGCCTACGTCCTTAATTATACTCACAGTATAAATATTCATGCGGACGCACTATTTATTTATGCGTAGCCTGAATACAGTCACCCCAACTTTGGGACGGCACTTAAAAATACATACTGCGCCTGTGTTCTTTTAATTAAGTCGGCTCCACCGGATGAATATGTGCGTGTTAGTGTGTGTCAGTGTGTGTTAGTGCATGCGCCCTAATTCTCAACGGAGTACTTCAAACGTGCTCTTCGTTATGCTAGACCCATGTGTCCATTCTGAAATGAGAGAGAAAAGGCGACGGACGGGGGAGGGGGGGTCCGGTCTCTGAGGGACACAAATGTAGGGAAAAGTTAGCATTCTAGGCTACATTTGAATATTTTCCACTTGATAAACAACTTTTTTTCCCCCCCGCCACTTCTCTTTATGTGGCACAAGGATGTTGACAAAGCATTGTGGGAAATTACGGAAAAAGATTCCGTCCAACTCGAGACACCTTTCTTTCCGGCGCACTGAGCAACATTGCGGCGCGTTGCTTTATGATGGAACGGACCTGCTCGTGCTTCAACTCCGCACGGTGTCAGGAATTTGCTTTCTTTAAGGGGGTAAGATGCGAGAAAAGAGTGCAGGAAAATCCCTCTCGACTTTCACCTCCACTTCTGGTTGTGTTTGTGCGAGTCCTTGCGGTCGAAATCACAAGGCGATTCGTGCGCGCCTTCCTTCTCCGCAGTGAGTACACACACTTTTTCGCTGCGGGCTTCCTTACTTCTGATAGCTGTCAAATTTGCCCTGCGAGACTGGAGCTTCTGTCATCTTCCCGGGGCCTCTGGATCTCTCTTCAACTCCACTTTTCCCTCTTTCCCTTCCCCTCTCCTTTTTCTCATCCCCCCATTTTTACCCCCCCTTAGCCTTTTTCTTGCTTTGTCTGCAGTCCCCTCCCCCATTCCACTCATCCTCCCATCAAATTCCTATAATTCATTAGATATTTCAAGTAATTTAATACAGTATTATCCTGCTCTCTCTCTCTCTCTCTCTCTCTCTCTCAATTTCTTATCTCATTTTTCTTCTTTTTTCAACCACTTGTATTTCTTATGTGTTGAGCTGACAGACTCCGGTCTGTCTCACATCAACATGGGACATGGGTTTTAAATTCACTTGGACTAGTAGTCAACTAGTTAAAGAAGACTTGCTCTTAAAAAAGGACATGAAGACTTCAGATGCAAAAACTTCCACCTGCCATCTTTTGTTTAAAATGAACAATTTTTATTAGGTTTCCATGGCCATGTTCATTAAGTTCACTTTAATTTAACAGAAAAGGTTCATTCAAGGGTTTTTATTATTCAAAGAATTAAATTTCTTATTTTTTCAAGGTGTAACTCCTAAAACTCATTCGAAGCTCATTTTAAACAAAAGAAGCCTCAGAGGTTTGAAGTCTTCATATGGTGATTTTTCAGTCTCGAATCTCAAATATCGCTTAATCTGTACTCAGTATTGGCTTGGCCTCAACTCACTTAGTCTTGGTCCTGTCTTGATCTTGGCTAATGTTGCTTTTGGATTTATGTCTCATTTAAGACACGCTAGAAAAGTCATTAGTTAGAAATGTGAAAGCTAGGGAGCTGGAAAAGAGATGCAAATTTTTCAAAGATGTTTCAAAGCAAAGTAAGACCACTCTAAGAGCGCAAACCGCCACCATTCATTCATTCATCCATTCATTTCTTTTATTCATTGCTTAATCCTAATTTGGGTCGTGGGGAGGCTGGCGCCCATCTCAGCCGACTCTGGGCGAGGGCAGAGTACACCCTGGACAGCTCGCCAGACCAAAACCTCCACCAAGCAAAATAAATAAATAAATACAATAAAATAAAATAGAAAATACACAGCACTACCTCCTGTGCCTGCTGTAATACCACACTTCCAAAAAATTGAGGAGTCCACTTGCAAAACCTGCTAAGTCAATTTGGTCATAATTTTTTACAGGCATAGAAATTTTGCTTCTTCTGTACTATTTATAAGACGAGTTAGCAGGTTTTCAAAGTGGAGCTATCAGTGGGACATGCGCAGGTGCCTGAAAAAGAGGCTAGGGGAAATAACTCTTTAAAAAAAAATTTTTTTTTTTTAACAAAACTTGACTTAGCAGGTTTTGCAAGTGGACTCCTCAATTGTCTTATCTCACCATATTAAAGAATCCTTTCTGGATCCAGAGATTAATCCAGATCTTCACCAAAATCAAATAAAGTCTCGCTTGTCCAAAGCCACACCTTTGGTAGAAATCTCATGAAAATCCACATATAACTTTTGAAGTAATCCTGCTAACAACCGAAAGCATAACCTGAAGGGGATCAAGTTAACAAAGAAAATGAAGGCTTTCCCTGTATTTTTTTGTCCCGATCTCTGACTAGGAGGAACAGATGTTCCCTATAAATAAAACGTTCAACAGCTTTTAATTTGGCCTTATGGAGCATGATGAACTTATTTGACTTGGGAATAGATGCAGATTATTACCAAACCTTAATATAAAACAAAGAAAGAGTTCCTGGTAGCCAAAACCTTACTACCTTTTGTCAGCAACCTTTTCAGTACCTCTTTCAAGTTTGCTTAAATTGTAACCCCCTACTTATACTGAACATCCTTTGAACAAACATGTGCAGCTGAATGTGCTAAACTGTATGGAGTGAGATTGTATGCATACAGATTTCAACTCTCAAACTTTTTACTCTCACAAACTTGTTACTCTCGCAAAATAAACAGCTGTGAATGCTGATATTTTGATTTATTTTAAACACAAATAATAAGAAATATATGAATATATTAAGAGGTATGAATGTATAGAATTGTCAATCCACCATATAAATCACAATGTCAAAAATCATCATCACAATCTCGCAAATCTTAAAAGAAAAAAAAAAAAATTGCACAATGTTCAAGAATCCTATAAAAAATTCCTGTATTCGCAATTTCATCTGGATTCTGGATCATCTCCAAAATGTAATGGAGTCTTCCTTGTCCAAAGTCCCACCTCTGATAGAAATTTCATGAAAATTTACACATGACTTTTAGTGTAATCCTGCTAACAAACACGCAAACCGAAAGCAAAACATAACTTTTTTTGGTGAAGCTAAAAAATCAACTGCCAAAAATGTCATCGTAAAACAAAAGCAAACTCCAACAGAAATAGAAATTACATTTAAAATACATGAGCTTGTTACCATGCTTTGAGGTTTCTCTTTGTATTGTCAAGAGAGTCACGAATTCAAACCCCTACGATGTCACAGCCACACGAGCAATCATTACAACACCTTACAAATGAAGTGTGTTCACACAAAGCCAGACGTTCTGTGAGCGATTAGCACCCGCATTTCACAAATGCAGTGTTTCTATGGAACGTTATATTAAGTGACTTATACAGTGTTGTACGATCTCCATGGGTTCTGTGGGTTCATGGGCAGGAACTTATTTAAAACACCAAAATACAACCCAGAATGCTGATGCTTATTATGTTAACACATTCATATTTTGATATTTTATTGATATAATAATTTAACGCTGTTTTGTAACCACCTTAAAGGAGAAAAACAATATTAAAAATAGCCAATGTTTATTCAATAAAACAAATGAGCTAAGCAGAGGAAGAATTGCTCAGTTGGGAGTGGTGATGTTAATAATGTCCTGGAGAATACCGTCTTATTTCACTCTTACTTTGCAACACACTCTAAATAATAAGCATTTCAATCTTCCAATCCAATATGATCACCTACCACACAATCTCCAATATGGCTGCCCTGGTTATCCCTGAAGTGCACTCACCTGATATCGCTGCATCAGCTAATAAGTAACAATTATTCTCAGAGGGCGAGGTGGATGTCATGATTAGTCCCTGCGACACAAAGTCAATGGGACTGTTCAATACAGCGACATCCACTAAGCCTGAGGAGAATAAGTGTTTAAGTATCTACTACACAGAAACTAAAGAAAAAAATAAATAAATAAATAAATAAATAAATAAATAAATAAATAAAAATAATTTATAAATAAAAATTTTTTGTTTTCATGACAGGTGCAGGTGAGTCTATGAGCAAATCTATAAAAAGCTGTTTAATGGTGTATTTCTAATCTTACTTAAAATTTCAGTGTATACTACATGGAAACAAAGAAAAGAAAACTAAAGCAAGATGAATTTCAGACTCTATTTTACGTATTTTAACCGTGACGGACAGGGAGCTCCGTGAGCACATTGCTGGCCCAGCAGGGTACAAGCACTTAATGGCTTGTGTTAATCCTCAATCAAATTTTGATTATATACTATGAGGAAACACACACACACACACAAACGATTTTAATGGGTTTTTCTATTTTAAAGCATGATTATGACGCTGCCTGCTGTGACCATGACAAACTGTGTGTGTCCATAATTTTGATTCAAGCATTATCCACCTGGGATAATGTTTCTTAATCCTGAGACAGTGGATCAATCGGATCAATCCTTGATATTCCGATTATTAAGGGTAATAGCCATAAGTAGATTATAAATCCTATATAAAGACATAGAAAAGAAGAAAGAAATTATTCATTCATTTATTAATTTTTACAGAAATACTGGCATAATAATAAAATTGGGATACCGGCATGATGTTATATTTTCCAGAGATATTCGGCATCTGTATCACATAACTTACAGAAAGTAGCTGATCTTTAGCTAGATTTATTTTAAATATAAGAAAATGTCATAAATAGAAGCCTGTAAAAAATGTAAAAATTCAGAACAAAAAAAAAAATAAATTAATTAAAAAAAAAAAAAAAAAAGAATAAAAAAAAAAATGTAAATATAAAAAGGTTTACTGTAATAGCTTTTTACTGGTAGGCCCATCACTGTCTGGTGGTTTAACAGTCAAGCTGTTCAGCTGTTATCATGTCGGCATTTAAATTGGCCCTGGATTACACTTCTGGATTACAAATCCCAGAATGCACTGGAGCATACATGCAGACTTCAATTCCCAACAACCACAGAGACATTCACATTTACTCTCATACTGATCCCTTACACCTGAACTCCATCACACAAACACAGCCATATTAATTAAGGACTGCAGTGCTACAATCATGTAACAGAGTATTTCCTTAGTGCACGTCTACCTAACAATACAAGGCCGTTTCTTTAGCGACTGACTCTCTGTTGTTTGACCTTCCATTTATTTTTCTTGTTATGCTCTTCCCTAATTTAATTCAAGTTGTTTGCTGATCGCCTGACCCTTGCCTGTCATTGATTCATGTTATGGACTTATGCCTGTGTGTGCTACACACAGTCTGCTCTCTTTGACAGCTGGAAACACATTAGTGATCTCTAATTTCTCAGCCGACTCTGTGCGAGGGTTCGGAACACCCTGGACATCTCGCCAGGCCACCGCACCGCCCATTAAACATTCAGATGAAAACAATATGATGATTTGTACAGGATGTGAAGAATGAACCTTGCCTCTGTAGTACAGAATGGCATTTGCCGGAACCGCTTATTCGTACTGGAGCCAACACTGGCGGGAACAAAGGCGGGATACACCCTGAACAGCTCACCAGACCATTGCAGAGTAACACACACACACAGCAATTCACATTCACACTCACAGCTAGGGTCAACATGGAACAGGCAGTTAGCCTAATGTGCATGTCTTTGGATTGTCGGAGGAAACCGGAGTACCCGGAGGAAACCCACACAAGCACGGGGAGAACAGGCAAACTCCACACAGAAACGCCCTCAACGAGGCCATGGCACGGACCCGGGACCTTCTTGCTGTGAGGCGGATGTGCTTACTACTACGCAGCCGTGTTGTTTTTTAAACCACTGTGCAAAGTGCTTTATTTAAAAAAATAATGATAAATAATTCAATAATTAAAATTAATTTAATAAATTAAAATGCTTCCATTTTATCAACGACATTTTTTTTCCCGGATTGCTGCTCTGAGAACCCATTGTTGGTGTTTTAATAGATTATTAATAATTATTCTCTATATAACACCATTATATATGTCCAGTATATTGCCATGTGTGTAAATATGTTAATATGTTCATAACTACAGCAGGGGTTAATTCAGCTCTGGTCATGAAATGCATTAGGTCCAGTGACTGATGTGATGAAATATCCCCACCACCATTTTGCATGAAACTCATTTGAAATTCATCAAAAAGAGCTGGTATTAATTATTAACATCATATTTGAATGCATTTATTATTATTTTTTTTTGCAGGGAATGAAGACCTGAACAGAAAAAACTTATGTATTGTATGCATTCGGATCGACGCTGACCGTGTGTGTTATACAGCCACAAGGGATGTGGTGGAAGCAGTGTGTGAATGTGAGTCCTAAATATACGACTGCTAAACAAGTATTGCACGGGAAGTGGGGCGACGCGAAAGCAGCTTTGTCCACCGAAAAGAGTGATGAGGCTTAGCGGGAGCCGAGCGGCGAACGGCAGCTAAGAGCTTTGCAGATTTCATTATCCAGACAGTTAACCCTACTGACACCAGAGCGGGGAGTGATCCTCACAGGATGGAGTGCGCCACGCTCCGAGACTGATGAGATCATTACCACCAACATCCACAATTAGCACGTCTCCCCCCCCCCCCCCCCAATCTCTCTCTCTCTCCCTCTCTTTTTTTCCCTCTTTTTTGAAAAAAAAAATCCACCTGCAGTGTTGCTCCACTGATTTGGATTTAGATACACCAAATCCTTCAGTTATACCACAGCCCTGATGAATACTTAATTCTGATTGGTCAGGAGGTGTTCATTAATTTTTTAGAACAGAAACTGAACCTGACTGCAAAGCAAACATTTAAAAATATTAACATGATTATTCCAATACATTATCATTTCTGCAGTAACAACACTGCCAAATTCATCATTGGCATCATTTGCCAAATCGCTTAATCCTACTAGGGTCTACTAGGGAGGCTGGAGCCTATCTTAGCCGACACTGGACGAAGGCGGGGTACAGCCTGAACAGCTTGCAGGTCCATCACAGGGCAACATACACACACGACCATTCACACTCACACCGAAGGTCAATTTGGAACAGCCAGTTAGCCTGATGTGCATTCTCTTGGATTGTGGGAGGAAACCGGAGTACCCGGAGGAAACCCACACAAGCACAGGTTGAACATGCAAACTCCACAGAGAAACGCCCTCCCAGAGCCCAGGACTCAAACCCAGGACCTTCTTGCTGTGAGGTGGACATGCTAAAGTGACATGCTCTACTATGAAGTGCTGCAATATTTTTTCCAATAATTTTAAAGGAGAGAGAGAGAGAGAGAGAGAGAGAGAGAGAGAGAGAGAGAGAGAGAGAACAATGACAAAAGTACCAATAAATTAATAAAAAGTATGAATGTCATTAAGTAACTAATTCATTTATTTGCCAAACCGCTTCATCCAACCAGGATCGCAGGGAAGCCTTAGCCTACCTCAGCCGACTCTGAATGAAGGCAGGGTGCACCCTGAACAACTTGCCATACCAACACAGGGCCAACACACACAACCATCCACACTCACACCTAGGGGCAATCTGGAATAGCCAAATATCCTAATCTGCATGTCTTTGAACTGTAGGACGAAACTAGGGTACCCAGAGGAAACCCACACATGCATGGTGATAACATGCAACTTTACCATTGATGAAAATGGTAACTGCTGGCAAATTGCTGAAGAAGAAAACATTTCTGGATCTGACGTTAAAGGAAAATTGGTCACAAAACAAAAACAATTCTGTTGATTCAATTAATAAATAAAATGACAAAAGCGACATCAAGTGTTTTTCTAAGACTTGCGTACTTTAACGCATCCGCATCAGCAATATTTGTTATTTCCTAAATGAGACTTTCAGGTTCTCACCAAATCAAAACACATGTACCAGAAGCCTTTACCATATATGGAAGCGGGCCTGACCTCTGAGTTACATGGGACACCACACATGTGCAATGTGTGAGGACCTAGGGAAGCCTGTATACTTAGTGCATGCTGCAGGTGAATGAGGCAAGGTTCGATGTGTTCAGTGCTCAGACAAGGTTAAAGGAGCTGTATCACGATTTTTACCTAAATTCAGGTGCCCAAAAGTCAAAAAGTAAATACGCTCTGGGTGTCCAAAATACTAGTCTGTGATTGTTAAATAGCTTTTCAGCATACAAATCAAAAGGAGTTTCAAATTTCTGAACCTGACATGGAGCGGGAATCTTGTTGGGCTGGACATTTTTTGAAAATTGAAATCCCCTTGCAAACTCTTAGCGGATTTGTAGCATGAACAATTATTCAATAATTCATGTCTACTCTCCTTTGTGAACTGAACTGTCATCTATATAAATTATTACATCTTCTTTAATAACCCCACTGGTTTTATTTACCTTTTATCTTCAAACAACCAGGACACTGCCCCTTTAAAACGAAATTAACCCCAAGCATACTAAAAGCTTACATGCATAGTTTATATCTGTTTCTATTCAAATGTGCTGTTTAATTAACCTTTTTTTCGTTTAGAGAAAAAAACTAAAAGTCACATGATCATCTTGTGTTTCCACCAGCAACAAGAAACTAATTTGCATACAAAAATACATGGCATTGTATTCTTTATTTTGTATAATTTGTAGTTGTTCCTGGTTTTACTTTATTGAGAAGTTCACTCGTTTATATCTGATTGGTAGTTTAATATCTGTATACTGTTATTTATACCATTAACCATTTGCCTTATATATAACTAAGGGATTCACGTCCAATTCTCGTGGATTCCCACTCTCGCAAGAGTGAAACAGCAGCCTTTTCAAACTACAGGGTGACCCAAAAAAAACAGAACTCATAAACTTCTTAATTACTCCTACAAAAATAAAGCAAAATTATTCTAATTTTGTACACTTGAACTTCTGTCTGTGTA
>JBCNYH010000010.1:20803478-20819910 GCA_039654325.1 Tandanus tandanus
TGTGTGTGTGTGTGTGTGTGTGTGTGTGTGTGTGTGTGTGTGTGTGTGTGTGTGTGTGTGTGTGTGTGTGTTTATACATAATCTCTAGGGCGTGTAAGCTACTCACATGGGACCGCACTGCATCTTTCCAAAATTATTGATTTGACAAAGCAGGAGGATCCTCAGTTGAGCGTCTCCCTACAGACTAATCGTTGCCTGACTGGCTTTCATTTTCTTCATTAGCTTCCACCACCATATAAGGCAAAACCAGGCTCTGAAGTCATTTCATTAGACGATCTGTCTGGATTTCTGGATCACTAGGAAATGGTGGGTGACTATGTGACATTTGCCAGTAAGTGTTCAGACACGGATGCTAAAGCTGACTAGCGACGTAGTGTCTCCTGGAGGCCGACCAGAACGGCCGAGTTGCTCAGCTCAGTCAAAAATAAAAAGTAAGGGCCTCCTTCATACCTCAACACGCTTCCAGTGGCGTCTGAGATAACTGGAGGAATCCGTGAACGTAAAGAGTGAGCTTAGCGTACTAGCCCTGTAGTTTCAGCTTGGATAACGGTTTGCTTTGAGAGCATGCATCATAAAACTGATACACATCTGTTCTTAACATGAACCTTGAGCTGTAGGTGCCATAACTGCACCACGATCCTATTAGCTTATTACTAACTGCCATGATAACTGCTGACCAATTTTCGCAACACTTAGGTCTGTTTTATGGTGGCAAGCTGTTCTGGGGGGAACCCATCTTCGCCAGGAGCAGGCGGAGATAGACTGCAGCCTCTCCGTGACCCTAGTAGGATTAATCAGTTCGGTGAGTGACACAAACAGGGCACAACATAATCTAAACATTTTCATGAGCCCCTATAGTGATGACATAGTGGCTGGTGTCATTGTTAGACTTTTTATAATGGCTCTTACGGGGCCAGACTCTGTGTCCCTCTGTCCCTCTGTCTCTTTGTCCCTCAGGCTCTTTGTCGCTGTGATGCTGCCACGCTGGGATATTCCACCCACACGGCTTTACTCAAAAACGATTTATAACCTTTGAGTTTAAGCGCAATTATAACACTCGTGACATCAGGACTGTTTTAAATGATGACACTGCAGCTGTCACATGCTCTTCTGATATTCGTCATGAATTATGTGTGATAAAGCTGCGCTTACTATATGAGAACGTTACATACAGTATGCAAGCATGGCTACCTTGTTATATCACTGGACATACATATACTGCCATGACGATTCACCCACTGCAGTACGTGATATGATTATGTCATGTGTTGTTGTGGGATGTCCTATGTAATGGGCAGACCACATAGTGGTCTGTTTATGTAATATCTTGCCAGTGTGTCACATGACCTACGCATGCCGTGATGATGTCACAAAGAAGTGTGTGTATATTCCAAAAGCTCCACAAAAAAAGGGAAATCGTGAGAGTCAAGCTAGGGAGGACGCTGTGGGAGGAAACCGGGGTACCCAAAGGAAACCCCTGCAAGCACACGGAGTACATGCAAACACACAGAGACACCCTTGCCAAGCCTGGGACCTTCTTGCTGTGAGGCGGATGTGCTAGCGGTGGCAGTGGTGGCTCAGCGGTTAAGGCTCGGGGTTACTGATCTGAAGGTTGGGGGTTCAAGCCTCAGTTCCACCCATCTACCCTTGATCAAGGCCCTTAACCCTCAACTGCTCATTTGTACAAATGAGAAAAAATGCCAGTTGCTCTGGATGAGCCTTAAGTGTTAGCCGCTATGCTACTGTGTCACCGATTGTACTAATAACACAAAGAATAAAATTCAAATAAACCAGTGCCCCCTTAGGTTGCTCAGTATTGAGGATGGGTGGTGCTACCAGAGCATGCCATAAACGTAAATCTCCCCGAACAAATGATAACGCAGCCACATCATGGATGCAAAACAAGAGCCAACTAATTTAGACTACACATTTAGAGCAATAAATCTGTTTCCTCTGGGAGCACTGGATGTGCCATGCAGCAACATCATATTCCAGTGAATGTTCATGTTACGGTCTGATTTAAATTTTTCTTGCTAAAAGCACATACTGTGTACATCATGAGTCGTGAATTGGTGGCCCGTGTTCTGGATGCAGACCTAGCAATATATTTCACCGTGAAAATATCATTTTCATCCTATAGGATCAGGTTTGTAAATGTAAAACCCATTTAATGTAATACCCCTGGTACAATGTATACCATGTAGTGCATTGGATTTCATGAGACAGCTTTCCTTCAAACCTGACACAACTTCATCATTCATTCATTTTCTAAGCCGCTTAATCCTAATTAGGGTCGCGGGGAGGCAGGCGCCCATCTCAGCCGACTCTGGGCGAGGGCGATGTACACCCTGAACAGCTCGCCAGGCCATCGCAGGGACCAACGCACATACAACCATTCACACACACACCTAGGGGCGATTTGGAACAGGCAATTAGCCTGCTGTACATGTTTTTGGACTGTGGGAGGAAACCAGAGTTCCCAGATGAAACGCACGTAAGCACGGAGAGAACATCCAAACTGTAAACAGAAACACCCCGAGCCCGGGAACCGAACGCGGGACCTTCTTGCTGTGAGGCGGACGTGCTAACCAGTGCGCTACGGTGCCGCCCCTGAGAGAACTTCATAAACTAAATTCTATATGACAGTGAAAAAAAAAACTATAAACGACTTAATGTTGGAGAAAACATGCAGTACATTTTATTTTATCGCCGTAAGACACTTAGGAATGAAATGCTTGTAAAAAAAAAAAAAAGTGTGTGTGTGTGTGTGTGTGTGTGTGTGGTCGTGGTGGTGGTGGTGGTAGTGGTAGTGGTGGGGGGTTTGGTTGGTACGACGACACAAGGAGGAATGAGAAGAGAATGTGTACATTTTGTGTCTACCAAGAGAGGTCTTGTCAGCCAAATAATGGGGCATCAATGGGAACACGCAGCATGCTGCACCCCGATTAGCATGCTGCTAAATGTAGAGATGGTTCATAAGGGAAATCACAGGTACATGGCGGACCTATAGAGACACAATGAGGAGCTCCTGAGGAAGGGGGTAAAGCCGTCTTTATTTCTCTAGTGTTGATTTACCACAATTTCAAAATGGGGGGGGATTACGAACACTCTGGGGCTTGTCTGTCCAATTAATGGAGGGAAAATTACTTGTGCTGGCGAGAGGAGCACACACAGGGACAGAAAGCAGCAGACTGGTTATCTAATGATAGGTGGGAGCCGACAGTGAACACACCAACATACGTCCACTGGGAGGTAAACAGTGAAAACTGGCCTGATGGATTGCGCAAAGGCGCAACACATACACACACAGACATCCTTGCTGCTCTTGATGGCTGTTTTGGTGGCCATTTCTGAGGCTCGCAGTTGTAAGAAATGTCAAGTGCGGCGTGCACCCTGTCTGACAGACGTGAAAGCCTGGTAGGCTAATAAAAGGGAAAAGAAGAAGGGAAAGAGGGAGATCTCTGCATATGGGTGAGTTAATTATACTCAGATGCAACACAGGAACAGCTCAGATCCATGAGTCCCTGGGCTCAAAAAGAAAAAAAAAGAAAAAAAAGAAAAAATTTCAGCGAGCAAGAGACTAAGAAGAGCCTCTTGGCTTGGCTTGAATAAGCTTGCGGCAGTGAACGCTTAAAAATTAGCCCGGCTCTTATAATTATCAGCACTCACCTTAACTGACTCTCTCTGAACCTATTTGCAAAGGGACGCACCCCTGTAATAAAACACTACGCACAGTATAGACAGGGCGGAACAGCACACAGCGTCCCTAGTCGTTTAAACAGAGTCTGGTTTCTTTTACCCTAACCGTGGAGAAAATAAAAAAATAAAAAAATAGAGAAGGGAAGTGAGGCAAGGAACATTTGGCAGAAGCAAATTCATCATCAGGTGTCTGGAGGTAGGGCTTTAATAGAAAAGGCAAGTCCCACTGAGCGCACACCATGTTGCGGCCAGGCACGCATGCCCGCAAGCAGCAAGCCACCAGTCACAGTGGGCCGCCGGGCATTAGCATAATTTTATATAACACAGGCCCCCGCGCTGAAATTTAATACATTTCAGCAGATAGCAGACCGCCATTTTGCATAATGTTTTTTTTCTCCCCCTTTCCTTCATCTTTCTGTCACTGAGACATTCTCTCTCTATCTCTTTACCTCTCCATGTCATGCTGTGCCTCTCTCTCTCTCTCTCTCTCTCTCTCTCTCTCTCTCTCTTTTTCCCTCTCCCCCTTCACTCCCTCCTGATGCTGCTGAAGCTCGTCTTCCTCGCCCGCCCCACGGTGCCCCTCGCACCAGGAGAGGGGAAGTTCATTACCTCAGCTAAATCAGAATTAGTCCCTTCATTTTGACGGGGCGAACTTCATTAGAAAGGCCCTTCCATAATCCAGCAGGGAGAAGTGATGAATCTACGTGGGGTGATAATTTGCTTCACACAGCACATTCAGCCGCTTCATCCGTTTTTGTTTTTTTTTCGGGTTTTTTTTTTTGTACCTTACGTCTACACCTCTCTTTTTTTATCATCTCTTTGCTCTTTCTTTATGCATTTTCTTACAGATCTTCTATTAGACTCTGAAGAGCAGCGTGCTCAGAGAGAAAAACACACCTGTACGCAATTAGCTAATGGCACGGAGTGCAAGAAAGTCTGAAGGAATAAGGAACGCAGGCTGGCGTGTCCCTTTTAAATCCCCTCAAACAATGATGCAAAAGTTTAACATTGCTAGACAGCGATCCAAAACTTATTCAAGAACAAGACGTCGACTCAATCTCAACACACGTCAAGTCGACTAGCGTGGAATTATCTGCACTCGTGAAAACTAGCATCCTTGCAGGCCACAAATCAAGGATATAAAAAAGCCAAGCCGCTGGAATGAAATACATCAACTAGTGGTCTGGAGTGCGGATGTAAAGTCAGCAAAATATGTCTGTGGATCGAATGAGCACTCAAAAAAAAATGTTTTTTTAAATGACTGTGGTGCAGAAAAAAAAAAAAAACGGCCTTAGTCATCAACTCTAGTTTTTTAAACATGGACCATTATAGCTTCGAGAGCAGATTCTCTGCTGTGGTTTATCCAATCAGACGCATTGTATACATCTTGTACCCGAAGGAAGCTCAACAGGGTGGCACGGTGGCGTAGTGGTTAACATGCTGACTTCACAGCAAGAAGGTTCTGGGTTCGAGTCTCGGGCTCGGCAAGAGCGTTTCTGTGTGCAGTCTGCATGGTTTCCCAGTGCTTGCGTGGGATTCCTCCGAGTACTCCGGTTTCCTCCCACAGTCCAAAAACATGCATGTTAGGCTAACTAGCTGTTCCGAGTCACCCCTAGATGTGAGTGTGAATGGTTGTGTGTGTTGCCCTGCGATGGTATAGTGAGTTGTTCAGGGTGAACCCTGCCTTCGCCCAGAGGTGGATGAGACCCTGTGACCCTAATAGGATTAATGACCTGTTTGAAAAAAAACCCAAATAAATATATGAACGAATAAATGAATGAGTGAATGAGGAAGCGCAACAAGCAGAAACTATAGAATTACTTTACAAAGAATGTTAACACTTTCAGTTTACAAAATGATGATGTGGCTGGTTAACAGTCATTTGCTGAACCTATAAGAGTCGTAGAGAGACAGAGCCTATCTCAGCCTACACTGGGTGAAGGTGGGGTACACCCTGCAGAGCATCGCAGCTCGCCAGACCACTGCAGGGCAAACAAACACGCACAGCCATTCACACTTACACCTAGGGGCTTTTTGGAACAGCCAGTTAGCCTAAAGTGCATGTTTTTGGGAGAACATGCAAACTCCACACAGAAACGCCCGGGCCTGGGACTCGAACCCAGGAACTTTTTGCTGTGATGCGCAGCGTGCTAACCACTGCGCCACTGTGCTGCCTGGCTTGGCAACTAAAATTCAAAATAAACAAACAAAACTAAAACAATGTTGGAAGATAATTAGCCAGAAAAGTTTTTGTTTATTCTTTTTCTCGACGCACGATAGAGTCTGTGGTTCGAGCCAAACAACGTAACCAAAAACATGATTATGAAATAGAACAGTAACACAGACTGTCTTATTTATAGTCATGAATTAATTAAACAGGGAGCTCAGGGTCAGCATTTAATGATTCTAATTGCTAAGCTTAATAAACAAGGAATTATATGTGGCTGAATCTTTACCAGTTTTAGCTCAACACCCCTGCAATACATGACGGTTTTGCTAACACATTCCCAGTACCCATCTGGAACCACCTTTTCTCTTTTCTCCAACTGCCTTTTCTCCCCCACTCCTCTAGCAGCAGTATGGCTAACTGGAAATGAGTAGTGATGCCCCCTGCTGGTGCAGCCCACTTGTTTCCCACCTCAAGGAGTCCAGGCAGGAGCACCAGTCTAATTTCGTCCAGTGCCAACTCTCTCCTGGAACCCCAATTACCCTAGAGCAGCACCGCGTGCTGCCGACATCTGCTTCAGCAGAGCTACAGCAGCCCATTTATATTCCAGCTCATCTACATGGATATTGAAGATAATAATAAATGAACAGGGAGGAATAAGATGCGGCGCAGGGCTGTGTTTCAAAAAGGCGTTCGCTGGCGGTGCCCGCTTTCGGATGCTCGTTGCCATAGTTTCCGCGATTTGAAAAGGCAAGGGCGACCAATCAAACGCAGAACAGGACACAATCAAGGGAGGAATCAGATTGTTGTGGAGCACGACAAATGAATTAAAAGGCGAGGAGGATCAGGGCCTTGGAGATTGCACCCAGAGCATCAAACAGCTGAACATGCGCTACTCGTGCCAGAGAACCACAGAGCACAAAGACCTTCTGCACAGACAATATGCATGTAAAAACGCCACGCAGATACAGTTTTATCAAAATTATAAAGTACAATTGATTTAAATCTTAATTTTAAACAAAAATATATTGCTAAGCTACATATAAATAAAAAATTTAATAATAAGTTAAAGATCAGCTTTAATTAAATACATAAGCACCAAGAAAAAATATTAATAAAATAATTAAATAAGTAAAACCGCATCATATCGCATTAGATTGGATATTTATGAACATATCCGAGTATTGTTAAATAAATCTATTATTATGATGTGAGAACTGTGTAACAGAGTATTTCTAGCATGTCAAGGCCTCTAGATAGGCAGAATTTAGTGCTTGACCTACTTCAGCACATCCAAGGTGTGATGATTAACTGATGAGTTGACTCAAGTGTGCAGTCGGAGCAAGAAACAGTGCTTCACACAGTAAAAATAACAGCGAGCTAAAATAAAAATGGATGGATGACACCCACTACAGGATGAAGCTCAGTGGCGAAGGTTAATCGGTGTTTTCGTGACTGTGCTTCTGCACTGATTATGTGCTTATGCACTTTGCTTACTTCAGCACTGATGCTGGAGTACTTACTGTAAGAGAGTAATAGAAAGGAATGGGAAAAAGTACCAGTATTCCTCTATATCGGCGTCGGAGGAAGAGGGTTGATTTGAAAGGCTGTTGAGGAATTCAACCAAATTTCTAAAGTGGATTAAAAGGGGAAACTTGATAGATATATTCATATACACTCCAATAAACAAACAAACAAACACACAAATATGGCATCACCGGCAGCTTAACACCACTGGAGGGGTGTCTAGGGTGTTTCAAAGGGGTTTATGTGCCTCAGAACAATGTCTTGTTGAAACACCATAGACACTCCCGGCCTATACTACAAAGGAATAGCGACAACTGATTGGTCCGCTATCTCAGGATTAAAAAACATTACTCGAAGTGGATAATGATTGAATCAAGGACAGATAGTGAATAGAATTGAATCAGTGATGGACGCACAGTTCGTCACTTGGAGCATGCGGTATCATCTTAGCTTAAAAATGAAAAATAAATACATAAACATCTCATTTTAGTTTATTTTTCTTGTGTGTAGTATATACTAAGACACGTGAAGTATATACTAAAACACCATTAAGGAGTGCGGTTTACTTATGTTTCTGTGCATTATGTACTAAATGAGTGGGCTTAAAAGATGCCTAACCTGCCTTTGTCATGGTTAAAATATTATAGAGATTTAGGCACTGCCTAATGGTGACACTCCTGTTAGACATCTTATTGATAGGTGTCTGAGGCTGGATTTATAAGAGTCGTGGGGCGCCCTTAATGGCTGAATCAACTTCAGCCCTGGAACAAATAAGTAAATAAATAAATAAATAAATCTACCCTGCGTTTCCCGACTACGGTCTGGTGTGAAAGCAGGAAAGGCTACCACTGACTTTTCTTTTTACCCCCTTTCACTCTCTGATTTTTGCGTTCATTTGTAGCACATCTTGTTAGTTTAATTATCCGTGTAACGAGTTCATGTTCCGTGCTCCCATGCTGTCCTATTCGGCAATATCCACCTCACCTTCAGTGAATAATTGTTATGTCTATCATGTACTGTGTAAATATCTTTAAGCAGAAATATATGATGTATGACTTTTTTTTTAAATCATATTATATGTACATGCAACAGATACAAAACTATTTGGGGACCTTACCAAGTCATGAAATTTTTCCTAGGAAAAATTCATTCCTGGTATTGCTACAAAAAAAAAAAAAAAAGAAAATTAAACAAAGATGGAATCATTAATTAGGCTCCACAGTGTGAGCTGTGATTTAACTTCATTTAATTAAATTCAGTTATAACTATTCACAAGATTAGCTGGGTTTTTCACACTTTTCTTCATCTTGTATTCTCATCAGTGATGTAAAACCTGTCAACAGTTCAGCAGTAAACATCCCACAATCACTTAATTCCCTTAAACATGTTTCAGAAATAAGAAAGTGGAAACATTAAGTTTTAAGTTTTTTTTAACAGTGGCACTATGTGATAGAGCAATTGAATTGTCCAGGGAAGAGAACCCTGGCACTCTCCATCATCGCAGCAAGTGGGACAGCCATGATTAAAACACGGTGTCAACATGACTGACGGCTTCTTCGAGAGCTTGCGGAGATGACAGTCATGGCGGTATCGGGAGAGCGCCGCTTCATCGAACTTCACAATCCCAATCAGACTAAACAAACTTCCCTCAAAACAACTCGCAAGGCATAAAAAAAGATCGCTACGAAATCCTAAGATGCCTGCCAAAGGCAGAAAATTTCAACAATAAGAAATACATAAAGGTAGGGGAGGAGTCGTTCCCATGGGTATGTGTAGAGAACAAGATTCTCTTTTTGCTGCACCAGGTTCTGAAGTGTTTGATGCTAACAGTGTGGGTTTATTCACTTCCTGTCTCTCTCAGGAGCGGAGTCGTGTAGTACAGGTAGGGTTACTCACAGAACAGCACACTTATCTCTGCACACTCTCGACATTTGTCAACAGCTAGCGGAAAGGGAATCGACGTGTGAAATGCTAGGTGTGAGAAAGGCAATTTAATATTAGTCGTGTCGACGTTGCTAATCTTTTTTTTTTTTTTTTTTGCTTTCAGATAGCGGAGCATCATTCCAAAGACTAGGTTGTGGACAAAATATGGCGTGGACGCAATCTCCTGTTTTTGATGGAGGTGTTTGGGAGCAGCGGCTCTTGTGTGGGGATTTGGTTTCATGTGTTTTTATAGAAGTCTGAAACTGACAGCGGGCCCCGTGGGCTTTTGTCTTCACCTCTGAATCAGAAGATGAACAGGTCAGATTTCCTCAGTGCCAATACCTCACCAAGCACAATCAAATGCACGTACAACCACACCCGCGTTAAGAAAAAAAAAAACAGAGAGAGAGAGAGAGAGAAAAGAAGGACTTAAATCCAGGTACAGAAGAAAAGCCTGCAGTAATTCCCTCCCCAAAGACATCTTAGCCTGCACATTTGGTTGTGCAGGAACAGCTGACAGCCCCAATCCTGCAGATTTCCTCCCAAAGGCCTGTCACACTGCCGTCACTGCTGCTCCCACCTTATCCCTGGAGAAAAAAAAAACTTGCTACCCGCCATCACACTAAATTATAGTCCTCCTCCTTTGGGGTGCTACGGTCTTGGGTCTCGTCCCATTACCACACCAGTTAAGGTGGATTTAAAGGGAGCACGTTTCTCTCTTCACCCTCTCACCTGCCCAATCTGGCGGGAATGCTCATTGGCTAAGGGTGAACGAGAGGGGAAAAAATCAGGCAGGAAAGCTAAGGAGAGAAGGGGGGGGCGAACAAGAGGGTGTGTGCGATGGCTAATTTAATCGGGGTGCACAGCTGCGCAAACAGGGGTATCGTGGAATTTCTGTCTGCTGGTAAAATTGACCGTGCATGAATAGCTCCATTTTCCACACTGGGACAGACCATTTTCCATATGTCCCAATGAACTGTTGGAGCCGCTGGCCATCTAGTTTATTTATTTTTTAACCATCTCACACCACCCCCATCTCACACCACTAAAGGGCTCTGCTTAGCTAAAGTTAGTCTTACGCTCCTCACTCTTTGTGTGCAAGAAATAACAGAACAGCCTGAAACAATAGCAGATCCAAGTTTGAAGAGGTCATGACACGCTGAAATCATGTGACCGGAGAATAGACTTCCCTCAGTGGGGAAAGAGCAGCTTTTAAAGTGACATCTACACTCAATCCTCAATGCTCACATCTTCTCCCCCCTCTCTCTCTTTTCTCCAACTGGCAGGGATTCACTCGAGCCATTTGGAAGGATTAGAACAGAGTTGAGGAGAGCGGAACTGAGGGAAAAAAGGGAAACTCTTCGATGTTTGAGTAATGGTTCCTGGAACCTTCCGAGTGCATTAACCCGTTGTCCTTGATGGCCATTACCCAATGTCCCCAAATCCATCTCACTACTCGACCAAAAACCTTGGGCCTGCATGCTCTGATATTCCCTTACTGCTGAACATAAAGCATTTCCACCGAATCGTCTCATGGAGCTTTTGAAGCTTCATTTCCTTTGAAGGCTTGTTGTGGTGAATTTGACCCCAAATTAAATATTCATTCATTTATTTGCCAAAACCTTTCAATTATATTAGAGTCACAGGGAGGTTAGAGCCTATCTCAGTCAACTCTGGGCAAAGGCAGGGTACACCCTGAACAACTCACCGGTAGGTGCAAATTAGAGCAGCCAATTAGCCTAATGTGCATGTCTTTGACTTTGGGAGGAAACTGGAGCACCTGGAGGAAACCCACGCAAGCATGGTGAGAACATGTAAACTTCACACAGGAACGCCCTAACTGCGCCTGGAACTTGAACCCAGGACCTTCTTGATGTGAGCCGGACATTCTCAACACTATGCCATCATGCCACGTGTATACATTTTGAAATATATACCTTTTTAAAGGAAAAGGAACTAGTCCAAAGGCCACCAGTAACCTGGAAGCCTAGCACAGTGAACTAAAAAGGACAGGTGGAGGTAGTCTGATAGCCTGGGGCTGGTGAAGGATGCAGTAAACGGAGCAAATGAAAGACTCTGACCAGTTTACTAAATGGATTGTGTTGCTTTACAAAAAGCACTTTGTAAAATGATACTAAGGTAAAAAAGGAAAAGGCATCAGAATATCCAAGACAACACACCAAGGACACACCAAACTACCCCTCTGCCCCCCATTTTAGCTATCGTCGCTAGCCAAGGCTCCAAGGTCGCACTAGTCCAAGCCAGACTTTCCTCTGGATCCGTTTCCCCTCTCCAGGGGATTCTGAACTTGTGATTCAGTGCTTCACGTTAAGAGCAATTCACCTGCCTCCAATATCTCAGTTGTATGCTATCCTCCAGGGAAGGACGACGAACCAGTCAGAGCGTGTGAGAGAGAGAGAGAGAGAGAGAGAGAGAAAAAAAAAGTTTCCACATATGGTTAAGTCAAGCTGCTAGGAGGATACTGAGCGTCTGCTGCAGGGAGAGCAGCTCCTAAAAGGCCCAGCTGGTACTTGGAAAAAGGCCTTCTGCATTACTACACCTCAGCGCCTGCCTCACCTCCCGTTTGGAGCTGCTGTTGGCCGACTCTTGCCAGCCATTTTAGATTCCTACCACTACCTCCCACCCCACCCCGCCCCCTCCCCTTCGGACCCCCATTTTGCCATCCCTTCCCCTTTCCCTGTACTTCCACAGGTTCTGGATCCAATTGAACATTTGGTCTTCCACTGCTGCTTAATCAAATTCCTCCATCTGGCCTCCCTATCCCTGCGGAACAGGGGAAGGTGCAGCCGGATCCCTGGTCCAAGTGCATATTGGGAAGGAGGGAAGGGAACAGGAGAGGGCCAGGGACTGCCTACCTAACTTACCCAAGCTGGTCAACAAGATCAGGTGGTGAGCCAGGCACACAAACCTTTCTTGCACCAGTCGCAATCAATATAGCATAGTGTAATTATTTACTAATTAATGAACACATGCATTAGCGTCTCACTGGTGCACCAGACAGCATTTTACACGGGTATGGATTTAAAAAAAAAAGTCCTGGGTGCTATACGTCTAATCTGTTCCACTTACAGAGACAAGAAATTGAGGGGGAAGAAAAACATGTCACCCTAAATTGAAATGTCTGAGCTCCTTGATCAGAACACCTGTGAAAGCCCAGGATTTGCTTCCTGCCTGCAACATCAATCATCAATCTTTTCTCAGCAAAAAGCACAGCATGATGACTAAGCCTATTCTCCCAACACCACTGTAGCGCGCGACATCAGACATTTTGTTGTTGTAGAACAGCTATCCTCTCCACTGCCAGGTGGCAAAACATGTGTCAAATAATTATACTGGTTTTACAGAACAGGACAACAAATGCAATGCAATTTGTTTCTTATCTTTCATTGGCCCATAGCAGAAGCACATGTGAGAGAGTAATTAATCAAACCACTGGAATATGTGAGCAGCAATTTCCACTTAATGGCACTTACAGGTATTGGGTCCCTGAAGTTGGCCATTCCGGCTCTGAAATGAGGATTCATTTTCCTCTTTATGGTTTTGACAATAAAATTGAGCAAGCACGTTAAACAATATCCATTTCACCGGATTCTGATAATGGCCAGCCGATGTGACTGGGAGCAATGTAGGCTGTACATCAAATAACAACACAGGTACACAGACATTTTCCTATTTTAGAAGCAATACTCCTGACACGGTTTATCTGTTATATCTTTTTTTTTTTTTTTTTTTGGTCGGAAGGTGTTCCATAAAATGTGCTACATCACAAAAAAAGGTCGTATCATATTTAACAATTATGCACTGAAGGCGAGGCGGATGTCGCCGAATAGTCACCGACCTGGCCTGAGATACATAACTGTTGTAGTACATATTACAAATAAACAGAAGCCAAAAGAGTATACTAAAACTAGATTTGTCCGGTTTACTTCGAACATTTTTCATCACGAACGCTGGTGAGCTCTGAGCGCACATGTGAGCAGGTGCAAAAGCTGTGTTAGGTTGTGTCTTTAACTCTCACTGATTATTAAGAGTTTTTTAACTATGCAAAAAACATAAAGAAGTGGAGGCACGGAGTGGAGTGTTGGTCAGCATGTCCTCCTCACAGCAAGAACGTCCTAGGTTCGAGTCTGGAAACCCAGACGTTTCTGTGTGGAGTTTGCATGCTCTCCTTGTGCTTGTGTGGGTTTCCTCCAAGTACTCCGGTTTCCTCCCACAGTCCAAAGACATGCACATTAGGCATATTGGCTGTTCCAAATTGTCCCTAAATGTGAGTGTGACTGTGACTGATTGTGTGTGTGTTGCACTGTGATGGTCTGGTGAGTTGTTCGTGGTGTAGCCTGCCTTCACCCAGTCTCGGCTGAGATAGGCTCCAGTCTCTCCATGACCCTAGTAGGTTTAAGCAGTTCGGTAAATGATGGACTGAGTGAGAAAAATAAAGAAAAGCAAACGAAAACAAAAACATTTATATATTACATTTATATATTTTAACCATGACAAAGGCAGGTCAGGTGAGCGCTGTGCGTCAAGCTGAGCTAAGTGCTGTTTAGCTAACGGCGTCTGTTTAGCCTGCACATTCAGAGTTTAGTACATACTACACTCAAACAAAAGTAAACTACACTCCATAAAGGATATATGGTTGATGATATAACTGTTTTAGTATATACTACATAGAAACAAAAACAAAAACAAAAAAAACTAGATTCTTACATTTGTTTGTTTTTGCTTTATTATTTATTTTAAAGCATGATAATGATGATGCCGCCTGCTCCAAGTAACCGGGATAAAACTGTGAGTGCCTGTCATTTTGATGTAAGCAGAATAACGTTTTAAGACAGTGGACCAATCAGATTGCATCCTTTCCATGTAGCATATATTAATCGTTGATTAAGGATCACCATTTTTGAAAGAAGTCTCTCATGATCGTTTGGCAAGTACTTTTTTAATAATAACAGCCATAATACACTTTGCTTTTAATAGAAAATAATCAAGATCTGGGGAGCACCATCAGCACCAAATAACCCCATGATGCTTTATTCCTTATCTAATTTGCCTAAATGTAATCCAATGTTCCGGCAGAACTTAGGCACAAATAATGAGCCTGTGCCTGCACCTAAGACTATCGGGTGACTGCACCATCTTTCATGGCTTGCAGCTAAATTCGCCTTGGGAAGTTGGATCTCTTCACCCTCTACTTATCGATATCCTGGAGCACTATCATGCTAGGTCCAGGTGGAGCCGGCTGGATGCTGAGCAGTGCCAATATCCCTGCGACACTCACTGCAATACGATTCAAGCTGGTCTCAGATCAGTGATTTGGATTTGGAGTTTTCAGAATATAAATTAACCCTTAATGCTTAGTTTAGGTTGGACCATGAACATCACTGGTGTATTATAATAATAATAATAATAATAATAATAATAATCACTGGATTATCTTCTCCCTCACTTATCTGCCGAAACACTTAATCCTACTAGTGTCAAGGGGAGACTGGTGCCTATCTCAGCCGACAGTGTATTATGTTAGGATATATATAAAAGACAGCACATGTGAGAAGTTGTAATGCGAACTTTTCTCATTAGTGTACAGGAAACCAGGCCAGTGATGAGCCTCACCAACCCGAATTCAGAGCACGACAGCAGATCCCGGATCAGTGGAGGTCCATTTCCCCATTGCTGCTCTAACCACAAAGCTCCCAGTCGTCCATCCAGAGAGACATAGAGCAGATCACTCTCTGCTTTTAGTGGCACTGCGGCCTAGCCTTAATGGCACCCATGTCCTCTTAAAGCTTTATTCTCCCTCTTGTTCTCTTTCCAAAGAGCCCCTAAGAAGCTTCTGGTTTCAGTAATTCCGCCAGGATCCAGACAGCAAAACAAGAGACAATCAATCTCTCTCTCTCTCTCTCTCTCTCTCTCTCTCTCTCAACTTATAATCTAACTCTTACATAACTACTTAGCTAATGTGTTCGCTCCGCATCCATATAATAAATGCAACCAGACTTTCAATAAATAGTAGGACTATTAAGCCTAAGAAACGTCCCTCGATGAAAGTAAGGCCAAAAAGAGAAAACGGTTTCTGACTCTAAATAATTGAACAGAGATGCTTTTTTTTTTTTCCCCTTTTTTTCCCCTCCTGTGTCCGTATAATGTGCTTCAGTGACTACAGAGAAAGGTAAAGATGGGAGGAGATGAAGGCAGTGGGAGAAATAAATAGCGAGCAGGATTCACACAGGGTCCAAACACACACACACACACACACACACACACACACACACACACACATACACACACACACCCCACTCATACATGCTGTGTGCAAGTGTGTGAGTGTGCGCATGCATCCCAAGGCAACAAAGATGCATCTCTTCTGCATTTGGCCCCCTTATGGGCTCCAATCTTTCCCTCTGTGTCACCAAGCCAACCCTTTTATTCGCCGCAGCACTCCTTCCTCCTGTCTCTCTCTCTCTCTGTCTTTCTCTCTCTCTCTCACTGGGGTTTAAATACGTCTCTCGCTGATGGCTGGATTTCTTACTCGCATCTTCTGCATCATAAGAAAAGCAAATGGCTCGATAAATCTTTTTCAACCTGCATTTTAGTGTAAGATTACTATTTTACTTCAAATCCAAAATCATCTGATCAGAGTCGGCTGTTGGAAAGTTATAAAATTATTAAGTTAATATTCCAGGAATAAAAAGTGTGCAATTTGCAGAATTAGAAAAATAAATAAATAATAGTACTAAGCAAAAATATACCACACATAATGCTATTAAAAAAAGCAAAGCTAGGGCTGATTTCTTTCTAGCCCAGACTGTAGATTAATGCTGTTGTTGACTGCTGTGTCAAATTATTACACTGGATGAAATGTCCAACTAGATTCTTCACCCACAGATCCATAACACGTCCATCAGCAATGACTGAGAAGGCATGCATGAACTATGGTGTATAAATAAATATAACCAAAACTTCAATCACTGATTTTTTTAATGCATTTAGATGGAAATATAATAATTAGAAATATAATAATAGAAATAATAGAAATCCCAAAAGGCATTGCCGATCTATTTTTTTCTGTGTGTGTGTGTGTGTGTGTGTGTGTGT
>JBCNYH010000010.1:20822251-20833262 GCA_039654325.1 Tandanus tandanus
CAGTTAGCTGCACTGGGGGGACAGCAGTGACAACCCGGTGATAGTGGGGCTTGAACCCCCGACCTTCGGATCAGTAAGCCAGCACCCTACCACCAGGCCACTACTGACCCAGTCTTGATTACAAAATGACTATAAAGATTATTTTAATTTCTATTTATTACAAAACTTTTTTTTTAAGTTTAAAGTCTAGTATAAAAAATATTTATTTGAAGTTATGATTTTTATTTATTAAAAAACTTAAAGAAAAATCAATTATTTTAATTAGATTAAAACAAATGCAAAAGTCTTTTTCATTCATTCGTTCATTTTCTAAGCCGCTAAATACTAATTAGGTTCACGGGGAGGCTGGCGCCCATCTCAGCCGACTCTGGGAGAGAGCGGGCTACACCCTGAACAGCTCGCCAGGCCATCGCAAGGCCAAACCTTTTTTATTTTAGATAATCTTATAATTTATATCAGTATATAATTTTTATTTAAAACATGAAAATGTGCAATTCAGAGTGACCACAAAGTATTTTAGTTTTCATTAAAAACAAACAAACAAAAAAAACAATTTTAAATGTGTTAAAATAAACTAAAAATAAAAGTAATGTAACTGAATATGCTAATAAAGGTATATTTATTTTATTTATTTAAGTTCTAAAAATAATTACCAGATATTATTTTTTAAATAAAATTTTAAATCTAAATGTTATTTTTTTATTTGCTGAAAAATACTGTATAAGTTTCAGCACAAAATGTCACCAAATTTACAAAAAAATTTCTTTTCTAAAAAAAATAATAATAATAAAAAATCTGAAGAAGTTTTACCACAAAATCTCTATAAAAACCTTGGTAAAAAATAAGTTACTGCAGCACTGTCGATATATTATAAAAGTGCATTCTAACACAATTCATCAAAATATTGATGTTATATCATCATAACACCCAGCGCTATTATGTACACATGTATAGCGTGGGTGTCGGAGGAGATAATAGTTACAGTATATGAAGTAGTTCAGACCTCGCTTTGAGACTGAGCAGAGCGGGAGGAAAAAGCAGCGCTCAGTCCTTTTCTAAACCCTCTGCCACGCTTATGGAATGCAGCATATTGGCTAAGGATTGTGATTGATTGGCCGAGTCTGCCATAGCGATTCGTTTGATTAAATGGAACCACGGGACTCCTGTCCAAGTCTTAATGAAGCAGCCATCGAAAAGCTGGCGGAAAAAAAGTCAGGAGAGGAGCCAGGAAGCCTACTGCTCGAGTCGGAATGGGAAATGAGTTGTGAGCGCCTCTCGACTGCAGGACGGCGTCACGCAGGACACTGAAGTGCGGCCACAATCGGCCGGCTTCGCTGTCCAAGCGCACGGGCTGCAGCAGAATGTGCTATAATTGGCAAAGAGCGAGAGGTCATTAATAAGAGTAATTTGAAGTGGCTACAAAAGCGCTTGTGCTCAGAGAAAGTGCTAAATGATCATGTACAGGACTCCAGCTTACAGTCTGAATAAACTCAATTTTACTCGCAGAAGTGAATTATTACTTCTTATAATAAACACGACTTCAGTTTATTTAATTCTGTTGGACTTCGAGCGTTGTGTATATTCTCATATACTGTAATATATATACATATACATATATATATATATATATATATATACAGACTGGTGCTAAAGTCAGCATTAACAATTTCAGCAGTTTGTGCTACTGTAGCTCGTCAGTGGGATCAGACATACAAGCTTTTGCTTCCCACCTGCAACAATAATCTTTGGGGACCCATACCACTCTTGCCAGTTCACTTGTTGTCCTTCCTTGTACCAACTTTGGAAGGTACTTACCACTGCATACCAGCAACAACCCACAAGACCTGCTGTTTTTTTAATAGACCCAGTTGGACTCCCGAGTGGCGCATCAACAAGGTGCGCGACTATCAACTTGGAGATCACCAGTTTGAAGGTTGATGCTGCAGCCATCAGTGACCAGGAGTCTATGACAGCTAATTGGCCGAGCTCTCATGGGAGGGAGGGATGGCATAAGCTCCTTTCCTTGTCACTCACAGCGATCACCAGCCAATCATGGATGGCTGTGAGGTCATTCGTACGAGGGGGCGGATAGCGCTTTCCTAGTGTGTTATACAAATACGCATGCGGAGCAGTTTGTAAAGAGGCGGGTGGCAGCATCGCATGTCACGGTGGGGGCATGTGTGATATGGGAGGTAATACTTGACGGGTGGGAATTGGGTACAATTAAATTATGGAGAGGAAATGGGGGAAACCCCCCCCCAAAAAAAACAAAAAAAAAACCAAACAAAAAAACCCCAAAAAAACAAACAAGGAATAGACCCAGTTGTTTTTCTATCACAATGTGGGCCTTGTTAAAGCCATGCAGATCCCAACGTTTGCTCATTTTTTCTGCTTCCAACACATCAACTTCGAGAACTGACTGTTCACTTTCTGCCTAATACATCCCACTCACTGGCATGAAAATCTTCTGTAACATGATAATCAATGTTATTCAACTCAACATCAGTGCTCATCACCTTTTTAATGTTATGGTTGATCTGTGTTTTTTATAAACGGTATAAATAGGTATACATATATGTACATGCTCATAGGATCAGACACAAGTGACGTTATTGCAGTCTTAAGACCTTAGAAGTAGCATGAAACTATAATCAGAAAATAATCAAAATAATCAGCATCACATATGTGACATGCCCAAAGATAGGAAGAGTCTGTCCATCCCTCTCCAGACTCTCACTTTCACACCGAGAGGCAAAATGAAACATCCAATTAGCTTAATGTGCATGTCTTTGGACTGTGGGAGGAAACCAGGGTACCCAGAGGAAACCCACACACAAGCACAGGGAGAACATGCAAACTCCAGACAGGACTGATTTTTTCAGGCAAGGGGCTCGAACCCAGGACACTCTTGTTGTGAGGTGGAAGTGCTAATCATGACGCCACCGTGCCTCCCAGAGTTAACATAACGACCCGGAAGTGTTTTATTCCTATTGCTCCACACCACAGACAATTGTTTACCTAATAATGATATGTTGTATGCTTTATCTGTTTATATGTATGATTAATGTCCTGGTAAAACCACCCATCCATCTATTATCATCGACACTGCTTATCTATTAGGGTCGGAGAGGAAGCTGGAGTCAATCCCAGCTGACTTTGGGGGCATGAAAACTATTACTGAGAAAATAAACGGTACCAAATCCTCCATCTTGCAGACTTTCCAAAGACCCTGGAGACTCCTTCCATCAGTGCAACATAAATGTCTCCGCACAGAAAACTTCACCATAGCAACAAATACACATTTTTTAAAATATATGGCACATCTGCTATAAAAGTCCCTGTTTAAGTATACAGATAACAACATATTAAAATGTTTCATCAACTTCCAATCATCAAATCCCATCCTTCCAATCAGAACCAAGAATTCACAACTTTTTATTGGCTCACCCATACATTACACCTCCGTGTGGAAGTAAAGAGATGAAGAGTAACATATAAGCATCTCCAATGAGCCAAATTTTACTTTTTAAAAAAATATATATTTCTCTCCTCCCAAAGCTATAACAAGCTCGATCTTTCTAAATGGGAGGAAACACATCCTGATTCACTTTGGTCTGGAGCCACACTGCTTAACCCGGCGTCAGCACTGCTGCATGGATTCAATTCGCCTGCTTTAAAAGCTTGCTCAGTGGAGAAAAGGTTCCACTTCACATCTGGAAAAAACAAACAAACCACACAGTGTTTTCATGCCGGAGCCCTAACATACGTGCTAATGGTAACACGAGTATTGACTGTGTAATTATGTGGAGCATCATCTCTACTGGGACAGAAGGCGGATATCAGAATAACACCGGAATAATTAATGTATGAGAGAGAGGAAGGATTGAAGAAAAAAAAAAGAAAAGAAATGGTTTGAAATGAGTAATCACAAGGACTTTCATTTGCTCCATTACATGGACACAACATATGTGAGCTCAGCAATCTACCATCATCATCATCATCATCATCATCATCTTCTTCTTCCACTTGGTCCGGGGTCGGGTCACAGGGGCAGCAGCCTAAGCAGTGAGGTCCAGACGTCCCTCCCCCCAGCCACTTCCTCCAGCGCTTCCGGGGAGACACTGAGTCGTTCCCAGACCAGCTGAGAGACACAGTCCCTCCAGCATGTCCCAGACCAGCCGAGAGACATAGTCCCTTCAGCATGTTCCAGAGTCTCTTCCGGGTTGGACATGCCCGAAACACCACACCAGGGATGCGTTCAGGAGGCATTCTAACCAGATGCCCGATCCACCTCAACTGGTCAGATGGCAGAGCTTCTCACCATATGAACAAAAATGTCAAAAATCGTCCTCTCTCACACAACGTTAAAGAATCCTTTAAAGAAATCCCAGGTCCAGAATTTCATCAGGATCATCTCCAAAATCGAAACAGGTCTTCCTTGTCCAAAATCACACCCCTGGTGATAAAAATCTACACTGCTCAGGAAACCCTCTGTCAAGATATGCTTCAGGTGGTCGGGGCATTATTTTTGGCATTGCATCATGAGTACACTGGAGCAGGTAGTGCTTTTATATCTGGTGCAGGGGAATTTGGGATGCCCTCGGCTATTTCTGGTGCTTTCCGCTACTGATGAGGGTTTCCCAAGTAGCCACCATATTGCTTCCCATGATTACTGTTGTTCATGAATTAATAAACAAGGTTGGTATTAAGCTACATCAAACAGTATGACTGCTTTTTATTTATTTCTGACTCACTCATTTGCTGAACCGCTTAATCCTACTATTAGGGTCGCGGGGAGGCTGTGTGCCTTTCTGAGCTTTCATTGGGCGATGGCAGGGTACACCCTGAACAGCTCACCAGACCTTCCCAGGGCAACACACACAACCACACACACACACACACACACACACACACATCCACACCTACCAACTCATACCAAGATCTACACCAAAATGGCATCTCAGGCTATTTTCCAATAGCTGAAATAGCCGAGGGAGCACCGAATCAATCCACACATCCGATCAACCTTTTTCATAAACTTGCTAACATGCTAACAAACAAACTGAGTGTAAAACATAACCTACTTGGTGGAGGTAATTAGTAACAGGATATCTCTGAGTACAAACTAGATTAGGTTTTTCAAGAGGTAAGAGAGGACACAAGTGTGGATAAATACTGTCGGTTGTAAGCACAACCATGCTAATACAAAAAAGATATGCGGCTGTGCTATACTGTACATATATATTGATGGATGGGTTAAAAATTGTGCAGGCAGTCATCATACACCTACAAAAGGTGATGTGTCGTTTTTTTTTGTTTTTGTTTTTTTGCCTGAAGTGTGAACAGAGTTGATATCTACAAACATGCACATAGAGTTTTTTTTTTTCCAAGAATAAACTGTAAAATAATGATGGAGAAGTAAACAAGGTCAAAAGGCATTTCGCCCACAGCTCTCTCTCTCTCTCTCTCTCTCTCTCTCTCTCTCTCTCTCTGTCTCTCTCTCGCACATTCACACACATTGCAAAGGAGCTGTTAGGTGTTACGAGGAGGTCACGGGAGAAGACATGATCCTCGGCTGGGGGTGTACGGCCCATGCGCAGGTGGAGAGGCGCTCGTACACAGCCTCATTGGCTTCGATCCACGCTAGCCTTTGACAGTAATGAGCTTCTGGGTCACCACGGCTTTGCACATTAATATTTCTTAATGATAATAATCATTATGCCAGACACAGCTTTTCTAAATGCGAGTGTGTGTATGTATGTATGAGTGTGTGTGTGTTGGGAAGGGGGGTGTGATTCTGGCAAAAAAAAAAAAAAAAAGTGCTAGGGAGGCGGTGTCATTAGGAGAAAAACAGCAGATAGTGTGTGTGAGACAATAGCTATGATCATTAATGGGATCAAACAGCAATTAACACCTCTTAGTTGTTAAAAAGAAATAAAAAATGAAAATGCTGATCATGCACTTGGCCTTTAACCTTGAATGTGGTAGTACCATTTAGATGAATCCCCTCATGCAGGCGCTGTTTGGTGACTTGGGAATAACATGCGTCTTACAGCTACTCTCGCGCCACTGCGTTAAAATTCAGGATTTAAAATTTTGCGGCACTGCAGTGTTGGCGTTACACATGCACTTTTTC
Source organism: Tandanus tandanus (assembly GCA_039654325.1). Classification (NCBI taxonomy): domain Eukaryota; kingdom Metazoa; phylum Chordata; class Actinopteri; order Siluriformes; family Plotosidae; genus Tandanus; species Tandanus tandanus. The sequence goes on from JBCNYH010000010.1 coordinate 20,828,388, forward strand.
TACATTAAAATCAATCCCAGTTATAATCCTGTTTATTCCTTTTTCATTTATTTTTACTAGAACAAACCCGCCACCCATCCCAGAAACCCCGAATACGGATCTACACAGTATTCGCAGCGAACGCTCGCCTCATTTAATACGACTGTCAGAGCTGGCATATCACAGTCCATTATCTGTCCTGTCCACATTCATTATTGAAGCTAATGATCTGTTGTCCTCCATGCACCTCCTTGAAGGGGGACTACATTAGAAGTCGCTCAGTAAGTTAATTAGTAATTATAAACCTTAAGGATTAATCAGAACGAGAGCGGCTTAAGGTTTGCGTTTCCGATCCAAAGATATCGGGGGAAGGGAGCCATGCGACAAACGGAAAGACAATAGAGACAAAAAAAAAACATTTTCAGAGTCAAATTGACCAAGAATGGACCATGAAATGGGAATTTTTCTCATTTGTCTAATTAACGTTTCTCCTCCAGCCCAAATTTTACTTGAGCAACTCTGAAGAGATCAAATTGCTTGCCAGCACCAAGGTTCATCCAACACCCTTGTGCGCTATTACGATTCCCATATTCAAGTCAATTGGAGAAACTAATATGGACAGAAACACATGCTGACACGAACGCAAGACATCCATGACTGATGCAACTGCACACCCGTAAGGACAATCCTCCCTCATCTGCCTGCGCTGGAATTAATAACGTGATGCAAAACGCTGTTTCTGCCTGACAGACGGCCCAGTGCTAAAATCAGATATACCTCATTGCTGTTTATTTCGCCATTCTGATTGGTCAGGAGGCGTTGATTCGTATTTCTATAGCAGGACTTCCAAATGCAAGGCGAATCACAGGGTTTCTGCTAATGCACTCATTACACTGGATATTAATAGATAACACGGGAATGGTATAATCTGATTGGGCCGCTACTTCGGGAGTGGATAATTCTTGAATGGACACTCACGGCTCGTGACGTCATTACTATCACTCTTTAAAATGGTAAAATAAACCATAAAAATCTTGGTTAGTTCGTTTTTTTCTTGTGTTTTCATGTAGCATATACCAAAACACCTTTACGGAGCACGGTTTACTTTCGTCAAGTATCTTCCAAACTCTGAATTATAAGCTGAAAGGACAGCATTAGCTACATATCCTCTTGGCTAGGTTTTAAGTTCAGAGTTCACCCGATCTTCCTCTGTCATGGATAAAATATGTAAAAATAAACTATTAAGGTTGCAGGGAGGCTGGATCCTATCTCAGCTGACACTGGGAGAAGAATGGGTGCACCCCAAACAGCTCGCCAGTCTGATATGCCCTCATCGAGTCCGGGACTTGATCTCAGAACCTCCTTGTGGTGAGGCGGATGTGCTATCCACTACACCATTGTGCGTCGCATGACATGGCCAAATCGTAACGAATGATTTCTGATACTAGTTAACAAGGTACGTTGTTCTCTGATCATTTCCAACACCTTCATTCATTCGTTCATTTTCTGAACCGGTTAATCCTAATTACAGTCGCGAGGAGGCTGGCGCCCATCGCAGCCGGATCTGGGCGAGGGCAGAGCACATCCTGGACAGCTCGTCAGGCCATCGCAGATTTACAACACCTTCTCATTTGTTATTTTCTTTACTCATGCAATCCCCATCATTCTTCTCCAACACCACCAGTTGCATCTCTGATGATTTGTTTAATGTCTTGTATACTTCACAACACATTAAACGTACTGTATCTACTGTGCAAACTGATAAGACGTACACCTAAAATTGCTAATGTTGTGATGAAAATGATTGACGATTAGCTTTTTTATTTAATTGCCCTGATGCTGAATATAAAAACAACCTTGATCTGAGATGATAAATCGGGCCACACAATATCTCTAATATTTGCATCCTGTCAAGGTCTAATCTGACTAGCTAGCCCTTTTCACTATGGCTATCAGGTAGTTCAGGAGGTTATAAATAAATAGTAGCGCAACGGCTGGGGACTGGGGGAGACTTGGCGACTGGTCGTTGGCCTGAAGCACCTGAAACCTATTAGAGAGCTTCGGAACATTCCACAGGGTTCCACCGCTGTGGCCAGAGGGCATCATAAAGGTCTTCACAAGAGAGAGCCGCGCTAATCAGCAGCCCGTTCTCCAGCTGACCCTGGGGGGCCTGGGCAAGGTGAAATATAAGAAGAACTTGGTCGCATAAAAGGCAAAAATCTCTTCATGAAAAAAAAAAAATCTCACTGTTGACATGGGAAAAAAAAAAAAAAAAAAAAAAAACCACACCGGCTTCGGGAAGATGAGGTCTCTGGCCTTTAATACCCCCTCATTATACTGTTTAGTCATATCTAGAGTATTTAATTGACCTGGAGTCATGCATGACATTATAAAAAGATTTCTGAAGTCATCTGAAGCAGGGGGAAGTTGATACTTTTCTTTTTAACAAGCCTGATTAGTCATGTTAACTTTTATAAAGGTGTTGAATTTATTACTTTATTAAGAAAGAACCTGCATAAAAGCATGCAGTACATACAGGAAGTATGTTAGAGTTCCAATATTTCTACACCGTGTGAGGAATAAAACACTTAGGGGGATGCTGTTACAGGAAAATAATCAACGACAGGGAGGTGTGATGAGGCCGAATTACTGACTACCCTTTTTACTCCTTTATACTACATCAATGTAACAATGCTTACTCACTCACTCGCTCTCTCTCTCTCTCTCACTCACTCTCTCACTCACTCACTCATTTTCCGAACTGCTTGATCCTATTCGAGTCGCGGGGAGGCTGGAGCCTATCTAAGCCGACACTGGGCGAGGGCAGGGTAACATGCACAATCATTCACACTCACACCTGGTGCCAATTTGGAACAGCCAATTAGCCTAATATGCATGTCTTTGGACCGTGGGAGGAAACCCGGAGTACCCGGAGGAAACCCACCCAAGCACAGGGAGAACACAGAAGAGCCCGAGTCAAACCCCTGCCTTCTTACTGTGAGGTGGACGTGCTAACCACTATGCCACCATGCCTCCCAGTACCAATGCCAATGTACTTTTCATCCATTTATAGTAACATTTCATACTTATGGATCATCACTGCCTTACGCTACCATGTGATCACAAGCCACCCTGGCCTTCAGAGTCTCCATAACATGGCCTGACATGCAGACTAGCTTCTTAAACATCATAGCTGTGTGTGTGCTTTGTCCATATGGCTCTATTTGCTCATCCATATTTGTATTGGACGTGTCATGTCTGTGTTTGTGTCATGTGTGTTGCGTGCGTGCGTCTGTGTTTGTGTATTACAGTGTGATTGTGTGCCAGAGTGTTTGTGCGTGGCTGTGTCTGTGTGTGTCATTTGTGAGTGAGCGTGTGTGTGAGAGTGAACGTGTATGTGTGTGTGTGCTCTGCGGGTATGGCAGGCAGGAGTGGACAGATGGCTGGCCCTCTCCTCTCTCAGCTGCAGGAGTGGAGGGTGCAGTAACTGCGCCTCTTCTGCGCTGTTGACCTTGCCATGGCCATCCATGTGCCTGGCACTCAGCCGCACCACCCAATCCACTCTCTCCTTATTATTAAACCACGCGCACACGTTCAACTGCATGCACTCACAGCACGCATGTATATCATAAACCCACCAATATGTAAAGGGAACACATGCATGTATATATATATATATATAAGCACTTCTGTATATAATAAATATACCTAATTACACATAATATTAAAGCACTTAGGTCTGCTATCTGAAAAACTGTATTTAATACCACATTATATGCCATGGCAAGTAGCAAAACATTGTCAGTTAAACAGATCTGGAAATCTAAACTCACAAAAGTACTTTAAGATCGATTTTGTAGAAAAGAGCCGGAGAAGTGCTGTTCTACGTTACTCCATAAATCAGTCAGAGACAGAATACCCGCTGTCGGATCTGCCCTTTCAAAGCCAACTGACTGAAGCCAAGCGATCTAAGTGTGAATGATGTCTCGGCCTTGACCTTTTCTCTTTCTTTGTACATATGGGAACAGGAGACAGAGAGAAAAAAAAACTGATATGTGCCAAACCCATCAAAGACGCCACACAGGGAGCGAGATTCCATTCAGAGTTAAGGCTTTTTTGGGACCAGGCCAGTTTTCCAAGTCCAACTTCCTCTCTAACCTTGGTCTTGGGCGGCTTTCCATTCCGACATGTTGGTATGACCGCTTAACCACTTAACTACGTCCGGACGTTTGGAAGGCCGAACGCTACAGTATGAGCCGCTACTCAATCCTAAACATTCAGTTTCTGAACAAGGGGCGGCATTAAGACTGCTAATGTAATGCAGCCCCTTCGTCGCTCACCATCAATAAAACATGCGCAGGAACTCGGGGTGAAAGCACGGAGGGGTCTTTCACCTCTGGCGGCTTGAGAAAAGGAGCGACTGAAGCCACAGAGGTGATGAACGGTGCTTATCAAAATCCGAGTGAAGATTGTTTTAAAGGTTTTCGAGTGAATTGTCAAAAGGAAAAACTCTTTTGAAGGAATTAATCAGAGAATCAATTAACTTAAATACAATTCACATTAAAATATAGACGTAAAAATAAGACAAGAATCAGACTATAAAACAAAAACAATAATAAAATTTAAAATACAAAACTATGTCTACAATATAAAAATCTATCTATTAGACAAAAATATTGTTAGACATGAACTGAAAGTTCCTCTGAACACAGACAGCACGAACACGTTCCATATGTAACAGAAAGCTTCCAGCATTCACGATCATAAGTGCAAAATCACAACAAATAACACCAGATCACTAAAATAACTTCTATTCATGGAGAGAGAGAGAGAGAGAGAGAGAGAGAGAGAGAGAGAGAGAGAGAGAGAGAGAGGGAGGGAGAGAGAGAGAGAGAG
>JBCNYH010000010.1:20838492-20851227 GCA_039654325.1 Tandanus tandanus
TATATATAAAGAGAGAGAGAGAGAGAGAGAGAGAGAGAGAGAGAGAGAGAGAGAGCTATCAAGGCGAATCAACAGCCATAAAGCAAGGAGCGTAGGGCCAGGAACAGCACCCCTAAGAGTGAAGCGCCTGCTCCATTACCTACGCTAATAACAGTGACAGCTGAGCGGAGATGACCCCCGGCCTCTCGTTTCGCCTCTCCTGTGCAGATGGCCATTAAAAGGAGAAAGTGTCCCCTTTTTTCAAAGGAGAAGGCATTTGGACCCTATTCCAAATGAGGCCTCTGCTTCCCCCTTCCCGTTTTGCTTTTCTGGCACATGCTGTCTGTGAGGTAATTACGATCCAGTCCAGATTTGCCCCTCCACTCCACTTTACTCCACTGCACAATACCCACCTCCCCCCACCACCACAAAAAAATGCCCAACCCGCCCACTACCATCACACACCAGAACTGTCATAGGAAGACTGTAGTGGACATCTGAGTGTGAGCTGTGCATCAGGTTTGTTGCAGTTTGATAGTGAGTTTCATCATAAATGGTTGTCAGATATGACTTTGGAGTGATTATTTTCATAATAGTCACTGCACAAGGACACTTTCTATGGAGCCTGTGAGAGGACATGATGGTTATTTGAGGCAACAACTTTAATACACTTGGAGCATTATAAATTTTGGGGTGATAGCGTATCTTGTGACCACATCATAATAATCCATAGTAACAACATATACAAGATCATGGATCAAATAACTTTATCTTACGCAGACTTCCCTACATGGGGCACCATGCATGTGACTTTGTTTCCACACCATATTGAAAGATATATCCACCATGTCATTTCAGCAGCTGTATGTTTCCAAATTCAAACTGATAGATGTAGCATTGTTAACTTACCAAGAAAATATTTTTTTTTTTACACTTAATAAAAAACAGCCACACGTTTCAGTTCCACGTCTCACTGTGAGTGTTTTTGTAAAGCTTTAAATGTCTTACACAGTACACTGAAGTATTCTCCATGTTCTTAAAGTTTCCCAATAGTAAAACTCGATAAATGCAAATTAATGAAAGCTCCAGAAAAGAAAAAAAATAAAGAAAGAAAGAAAGATAAGAATTCGTGTATCTTTACCCATAAATCTTACAGAATAGTAAATCAGCATAAAAAAGTGTGCCTCACATATTCCAATTGAATACCAATAGGAAAAGAACACTGGCAGTGTGGGTGAGTGTGAATATTTAGAGCCGAGAGACACACTAATACATGTACTATATCATTCACCAGACCTATGCAATATTAATCATGTAAATAAATAAATCAGTACCATGAAGCAGAAATGTGTTTGAAAATTACTGTGCACTGCCTGGAAAAGGCATGCAGGTCAATAAGTCAGTTTTGAGTTTTAAACATACTCCTGTTTTTAATATTCATCTACTATATATCAGTGTTTGTTCAGTTCGGGAACCATGTGATAATGGATTGTAGCCATAAAAAAACCCATGAACACATTGTCTATAATGCAAAAAACTTTATACTAATTTTTTTTTAATTTTCACATAGATGTGGTGTCCATCCTCCCTTGAACATGTTTTAAACGAATCTACTGGAGCTAGTTTATAGAGAACTTTCTGACCCAGGAAAAAGGCCTACAGCAAAAACCAAACACCTGTGACTCAATTACCATTAAACCAACTTATAAATATTTCTATTATGGAGTTTCTCCTTTGTAAATATTTGGAAACCTGGATTTTTTTTCCCAAATGTCCTAAAAAAAACTATAGAATGCCTTTCATTAGGCCTATGCTCAAATCATGCCTCCTGCTCTAGAGATGACAAGGATTCCCATATGTTTTATGACACTTTATTCTTTATTCCCACGTCCCATGCTGCACTGGGCCACTTTCATGGTTTCTGTTGCAATGTACAGTATGTTTTTACCCGTGTTGGTTGCAAGCCAATGCTGGGTGCAGAACCTAATCCCGAAGACAAACACCCATTCACTTACACCTATATGCAATTTATATTAGAGAGATGACCTAATGTGCATGTCTTTGGACTGTGGATGGAAACCTGAGCATCCAGAGGAAACCCATACATGCACTGTGAGAACATGCAAACTCCACACAGAAACACCCTTGCAGACGACAGGGCTTGAACCCACAATCTTCTTGCTGTGAAGTGAGAGTGCAAACCACTATGTCACCTTGCCCCCCTCATATAACACTACTATGTTAACAAATATCTCATCATCCTGGTTTCACCCAGAATAATGTCTTGGTCCTAACAATGTATTTCATCTCAATACTGTTAAAATGTTCGTTTTTAAAAGAATATATAAAATGTATGTTGCCCTTGAATTGCACCCACTGTTTCCAGGATAGTGTACGTATGCACTATGACCCTGACCAGAATCAAGTAGTTAATGAAGTTAAATAAGGGAAGATATTTCATTACTCCAATATGAGACATAATCTATTGTAGGTGCATATGTACAGTAATCGCCTTTAGTATCTTGAGTACATTGGACTAGGTACCAATTTTGTGTCTTGAATTAACACCAGATTTCCGTCACATAATGCGCATTTTTCCCACCAAATTACTGTCAAAAAACAGAGGTGAATATAGCACTTTTGTTGGAGCTCCTTTATCCTTGATTACAGTGTGTAATTGTCATGGCATTGTTGTTTTAGTTGATCAGGCCGAGGCTCACCAACATTATGTGCCAATAAAATTACGTCGGCTGATGGCCTGAATGTTGTGAATGACCAGGTTATCCCATGAATGACATTGTTTTCCCCTGATGGCACAAATATAAAATAGTGAAAGAGTGGTTCAGGGAGCATGAGGAATCATTTGGGAATCACAAATGAACTGGCACCACAGGGTCTTGACCTTAACTCGTAAGTCCTGATCTCACTTGGGTGTTTATGCCCGATAATGCCCACGTTTCGAGCAATTTTTAGGTTGGGAGTGAGCATGAGGGGTCTGTCAGTGACTGTCGGTGAGGAATCCACCCGTTGTATACAATTGTCCCGTTTTTTGAAACCTGTTTCCAAATGTTGGATGATTACACACGATAATCTACTAATCGGCAACTGTCACCAACTATCCGCGATTATATTGCTGACAGTCTGAGACCGTTGTGGTCGATCACAGATATTTGCAGATAGTTGGGCACTTAGTTGCAGACAGTCTCAGACCTAGTTGCCGACCATCAGAGATTTTCATCTGAGCATTATTTTACTTGAATCATTTAGGACACCACATACACAGTTGTGGTTGGTCTGAGACAGCCTGAGACAGTCGCCAACTCAGAACAATCACGGGCAGTCGCCAAAGAATCGCTAAGATGAGATCGGGCCTTTACTGAAAGTCTTTGTGATGTGCTGGAGAAGACTTTATGGAGTGGTTCGATTCTTCCATCATCAATTCAAGATGTCATTGAAAAATGAACCCAACTCTGGATGGAAATACATGTTGTGATGTTGCTTGCTGGAATAAAGGTGTTCCAACAAAATATTACAGCGTGTACCTTTCTTGCCCAGGCAGTGTATATATAAATTTAAATACATATGTGTGAAACATACAGTTCTAAAAATACAAACTTACCAAGCATATGATTAGCCACATGAACTTGAATGTCCCATTCACTATGGAAGACCATCTGACATTTAATGCACTGGTAGGTTTTCTTCTGGGGGAAAAAATGACAGAGGTAGAGTAGAAGTCCAGTTAAAATGAAATTAAGCTTGAGAACAAACAAGATCAGGATTTATCTGTTAACCATGCACAATTTTAGCTATTGGTGCATTACACACAGTGCAATAATTATGTACTAAGTGATGTGGCACTTAGAGCAAGTAAATGCATATAAAAAACATTCACAAAAGCATAAAACGTATGTATGAAGCGTTGCTTTACCTCTTCACTTTGGGAAGGACTCACTCTTGGCATGGGCGAGCCTTGAGGGGTCCTCACTTGACTGCCACTTCCCTCTCCTGTCTGCTCTCTGTGCACTGTTTGAAGATGTGTCTGCAGCTCCACCTCTGATTCAAACTTCACATTGCAGCTGGAGCATCTTGTCTTGGCAACAGTTGATGATATTGATGAAGAGGATGATGTGGAATAGGTATTCCCCTTTCTTTTTACACCACTGGGGCTCAGACTTTCTCCTTGGGTCCAACCTGCATTAGAGGGTGCTGGTGTATGCCCCCCTGATTGCTGCTGCTTTCCGCCATTTATGGTTGGACTGGAGCTTTTGCTGGCACTTACACATGTGGCACAGAGACCATACGGTAGTCCATTAATATCAAGCTTCACCATGTCCTGCTTGGAGCGGAACTCTTTCAGACATGAAGCACACTTGAAGAGCTTCTGACTCTGGTGATGCTGGTGATGAGGAACAATCGCCCGCCCGCTAGGGTGATTGGTGGACATGGCTCCTGTCTTTTGCATGTGGAAGGTGCCATGGATCTTCAGCTCTAATGTTGAAGTAACAGTTTGCATGCAGACCACACAGCGAAAACCAGTCAGAGAGTTGCGCAAATCTGGATGCATTTGACAGTGCTCCAGGAAGTCTTCCTCACTTTGCAGTGGTAACTTGCAAATTCGACAGCTCCCTGTGTCCAAGCTCTTACTGTGCGTCACCTTATGCTCTGTCAAAGTAAGCAGAGAGGGAAAGCGTTCTCCGCAAATGGGACACATATAATGCTTTACAGGTCCCAGATGAGTCTGCATATGTTCCCGGAGCCCCGCTTCAGAGAAGAATGTTCTGGAGCAAACATTGCATTTGTGGTTCCCCTTAATTATTTCTGCCTTCTTCTTGTGCATTGCAGTCTCTCCTGGACGGATGTTATGATCACGGAGCTGGTGATTGGTCAGGAGAGACTCCATAGTATAAGATGCCCCACAAATATCACAGGTATACATGACCTCTGAAGACTCCACATCCTCTTCACTTCCATCATGGCTGTTGTGAGACTCCCCTGTACCAGTTCCTCCATGGCTATTGGTGAGAATTCCCTGCATTTCTGTATCATCTTTTGCAATTGGTTCACCACCACCACCACTTGTAGAGCCATTGGTGCCACAGTTTTGGGCCTTTCCCTCAAACACACAATGTTTTTCACGTAAATGACGTTCGAGCAAGATGATCGCATGGAACGCCTTGTTGCAGAAGCGGCAGTTATATTTCTTGCTGTGTGTGGTAATGTGACACTGCAGCTCAACTTCTGTGCCAAAGGACTCACCACAAAAGATGCAACGGTGAACCCGGCCCTGATTCTCCAAATGACTGTGCTTAACATGCAGTTGAAGGTCAGTCTCATGACGGAAATCCCAGTTACAAGATGTACAGCGATAGACCTTCTTTTCATTGCTGTGTTTCACTGCAAGATGAAGCTGAATGGAGACTTTAGAGTCAAATACCTCTTGACAAAGAGTGCAGCGAAAAAATACAAAGGTGTGCATATCAAGAAGGTGCTTCTGTAGGTCATCTACTGATGTGAACTGTTTGTCACAACTTTCACAGATGTAGTATGTGGAAGTGACAGTGAAGTGGACAGTCACATGCTTTAGCAAAGCTTCCTGGCTGGGAAAGTCTTTGTTGCACTGTGGACAGGTGAGCAGTGGTAGCATACCATCAAGATGGGTCTTCAGGTGAGTCTGGAAAAGATCAAGGCTAGTGTACTTAGCACCACACTGGTTGCAGATGAATTCACTTGCTGAGCGGGATGAAGTGGTGCCATGTTTAAGAAGGGTAGCTTGATCTACAGATATGGAAGATGAAGGGCTGATGGTTCTATGGGTTCTTCTGCCATTGTTGATATAATTCAGTGCTAGAGGGATGTTTTTGTGGTTTTCCTTGATATGCTTGTTCAGCTTCAGGACACTGTTGAAGATGGGAGAATTGGTACAATAAGAGCAAGAATACACCTCCACAATGGGATCTTTAGGAGTAACTGCAAGTGGAGAGTCAAATCGTAAGCTTGCAGAATCACAGTGTGTTTGTCGCACATGTTCTTCCAATGTTGCCTCAGTCAGAAATCCCATGAAGCACTGGGGGCAGAAAAAGGCATTACTCTCCTTGGCCACTGGGCTGGGAAAGCCATGTGAGCAACGGATGTGTTCTTGCAAGGCATTGAGATCACCAAGCATCTCCGGACAAAAGTTACACTGTAACAAGGCATCGGACAAGCTAGCAAGTAGAGTGGATGGATCTTCAGCATTGTGGACTTGTTTCAGATGCTCATTTAAGTTGACCAGAGATGGAAGGATCTCTAAGCAGAACTGGCAAGTATGGGCCTGCTCAGGTTTATCTACATGCATTGTCTTTAAGTGAATCTGAAGGACCGCAAGACTAGAGAATACTTGTTTGTTGCAGTAGATGCAACTATAAGCTACTTTAGGCTGTTTAGCGGGTCGTCCACAAATGTCATTTGTGTGCTGAGCAGCACGTTTTCTTCTTCCACGAGTCTTGGGCACAGTAGGAACTGTGTCTACCATGGTTGAACTATCAACAGAAAGGTTGGAGTCTGGAGTGGTGCTCGAAACTGATGTGTATCCAACAGTCAACAAAGAAGGACTGTTGCTATGGTTGCTGGACTCTGGAAGTTGATGAATGTCCATATGTGCATACAACTCTTCCACAGTGGAGAAGTGCTCAGAGCAAACAGTGCATATATGGCCTTTTTGGTCTCGACTATGTGCCTGGTCAATATGGCTAAGTAAAGTACCCTCGTCATTAAATGGCTCATGGCAGTAGATGCACTGCAGACCAGGCCCTACCCTTCCTTCTTCTGGGGGTGAACACTCAGGGTGGCACTCAGCAATGTGCTTCTGGAGCTCCTCGGGCACATCAAAGCCCTCTTCACAGCGGCTGCACTTGCTTGATTCCTTTAACTTCCACTCATCTGCTCCAGAGATCCCTGTGCTCTGACCTTCCTTCCCTCGTTCATGCACCTGCATGTGTCCAAGAAGAGAGCTGGAGGACAGAAACCCTCGGCGGCACACAGGGCATTTATGAGGCTTGTTTGTAGCGTGCGTCTTCATATGGATCTTTAGGTGGTCACTACGTGAGAAAGCAGAGTTGCATTCACTGCAGTGGTACTTCTTGTCACCAGTATGGAGCTTGATATGCCGGTCACGGCTGCGCTTGTGCTTGAATAGACGACTGCAAAAGGTACAGCTAAAAGGGAGCTTGTCACTATGGCTCTGCTCGTGACGCTTCAGGAAGCTCAGGCGACTGAATGATTTGTCACAGAACTGGCATGGATAGGGCAAGCCAGGGCCCCCTTCATCTTCACCAAAATCGTAGTCATGAACTGGAGACGTTTGGTCTTTGCTAGATGGTGAAGAAGCAGGCCAGGAACAGGATGGATCATCTTCTAAATCAGCCCCATCTACAAATAAAGACAAGCAATTTATTTTTAACTGCAAACAAACATATAGGAAATAGAAGGTCATTCATTTTATATAGACAGCATATATTATGCATTGCTCATAAAAAGGGTATACACAAAAAACAGGTATGCACTACATCATTCGACAGAGAGGGGGAAAGAGTGGTGGGGTATTCAATGACAATGACAAAAATGGTTTTCATAAAAAAGACAGAAATTAGCCTTGCATGTGGCCACCTAATGGCAAAACCCACTGAGACAGAAAAAGCCATTTCTGACATTAATATCCAGCAGCTGTCTGTGGGGTGTGTGTTTATTTAGAGGGGCACCAGACATTAGATAAATTAATACTTGACAATAGCTTTCATTACGACAAACAATGACCACAAAAACCCTCTGTCCATTTCAAAATCTTCATGCTCATTCATACTATCTTTTACCAAGAATACCATGAAAACAAAGACATGCCAGAAAAAATGCCCTAAGGGTATGAACGTAACGTGTTGTCTTGTTTTTTCTCACAGCCCAAAGACATGCAGCTTAGATAAACTGGCTACTCTAAATTGCCCATAGGCATGAATGTGAACATGTTGTTTTTGTGTTAGTCTTTATCTGTTGATTGTCTCTGTGTTAAGGATGACTCCAGCTTCCCTGTGACCCTTACATGACCTATATGTGGTATAGATCATCGATGGATATACCGTATGTTGCCAGAATAATAATTAACAGGAAATAAACCCTTTAAGAAATAAACTTCTGCTACACAACATTCTGTTCCCCAAACTGTTGAAAGGTAGGCAATTTTAAAAAGTTACCAAGGCAGTCATAGCCTAAAAAGTAGAGAGGCGGGTGTGGTTCCAAATGGTGGCTGGTTCGATTTAAGAACCGGCAATAAAAATGTGTGGCAACTTCATGCACGGCAACTTTGTGGCTGAAGTGCCCTTGAGCAAGGCACCTAACCCCAAACTGCTGTCCAGGAACCACAATGTGGCTGCACATTGCTCCGAAGGTGTGTGCTCACTTTGGATGGGTTGAATGTAGAGCCCAATTTCCCTTGCAGGATTAATATAGTATATCAAAAAGAGACAAGGAGGTCTGACCTACTTACCCTTATTTTATATCATTTTATACTCCATATTGAAAATATATATGTATAGTGTTGCCCTATGATGATCTGGCAAGCTGTTTACGGTGTACCTCACCTACACCCAGAGTCAACTGAGACCCCTGCTACCCTAGCACAATTAAACAGTTGGTCATATGAATGAATGAATGAATTGATTATGTGGGGTGACGTGGTGGCACTTTCTCTTCACAGTAGGAAGGTCCTAGGTTCATGCCTCATGGTTGGCGAGGGTGATTCTGAGTGGAGTTTGCATGTTCTCCCTGTGGTTGTGTGGGTTTCCTCCACAATCCAAAGATATGCACATTAGAATAATTGTTCTAAATAGGTTGGAATAGTGCCTCACAGCAAGAAGGCCTAGGTTCGATACCCAGTCTTGGGCGTTTTTGTGTGGAGTTTGCATGTTCCCCCTCTGCTTGCATGGGTTTCCTCTGGGTACTCCGGTTTTCTCCTACAGTCCAAAAAAAATGCACAGTAGGCTAATTGGCTGTTCCAAATCGCCTCTAGGTGTGAGTGTGACTGGTTGTGTGTGCTGGCCCTGCGATGGCCGGGCGAGCTATTTTGGGTGTACCCCGCCTTCACCCAGAGTCGGCTGAGATCGACACCAGCCTCCCTGTGACCCTAATTAGGATTAAGCGGCTCAGAAAATTAATAATTGAATGAAATCTTTGAAAGGGACCTCAAGAACAGGTTCCACATAGGCTTGCAACCCTCTCAGAAAAAAAAATATACATTACAACAGAAACCATGAAAGTGGCCCCCTGCATCATAGATCCATAATAATGATAAATTAATTATGTGTACCCCCACTATATACATTTTTTAAAAGGTGAGCACTCTTTATGCTCATCTACAAGTGCAAGCTCTGCACCTAGAAAAAGGGAGCCAAGAGCAAATCAGGGGAAACAGAAAAACAAAGGGAAACAGACAAGATTTATGAGACATCTGCAGGAAAGCATAAAACACCTCTTTGGATGTAGCTCGCTCTGCATCCTTGGACTGGCTTCTCCAGCCACTTCGACTGTTTTTCTTTTGAACACAATACTCTGCCTTCTGTCTGAATAACATGCCCTTGTTGATCACTAAACCCACTGTACCCAATCTTCAGGAAACAGATGAGGTCACATGTTGACCTACTGTTCCTCAAACTGCTGAAAGAGGCACATTGATGGGCTTGCCTTGCAGGATCCTCTTGCTGGAAATCTCCCACCCTGGGCAACAGGCCAATTAAAATCATAATATAATAATATTTAAAAAGAACCCTATCTACTCCTACTGTATCTATTGTTTCCACTGTGCTTCAAGTTAACTAATTTTGAAAAACAATTTAATTATCACTTCAAAAGTCTCTGCTATTAATAACCAATTTACAATCAACAACCAACACATTCATTACTTCTATGTATTCTGTTAAAATGTTTATTGGCTTTTAAAACCCTTCAGCTGTTTCTGTATCATATACTGAAAAATTATACTATATTTATACTATATCATTAGCTTTATATGAACATGTTAGTGAATGAGAGGCACTGAAGGGTGCTTGTGGGAAGGAAATCATGTTTCGGCCAGCCTGCTAGCCAGTCGGAAAGTGCACCCACCCCCAGACTAGTTTGTGAACACAAACCGAAGAGTACAGAGAGCCTCTGGAGAGCCTTGGGGATAAGAGGGAAGGCTGTTTTCCTCTCTCTCTCTCTCTGCTTTCTCTCTTTCTGTCTTGGTGTATTTTCCCTCCCTTCACCATGACGAGAAATGCCCAGACCCAGGACAGCCTGAGTAAATATAAGAGAGAGCTCGCACTTACATACTGTACACACGCACACTAATACACACATATCCCAGCTCACGATGACAGTCTGTGTGAACCAGCCAAAGGGGATGCTGCACACTGCAAACCTCCACCCCGCAGCTGAAGGCCTGGCTTTGTTGGACTGCCAAAGCCTTTCTGAACATCCCCTGGCTAGCAGCCTGTCTCAGCCTTAGAGGAAGACCTCCATCTTAGGGCCTGATGCTGCTTTATGATGTAAGTTTCCCCCCTCCTTCCCTTTTCCCCCTTTGAATTTTCTTTTTTTTTTCTTCTTCTTCTTTTTTTTTTTTGGCACACAGTGCAGTCTAGCTCTCTGAGCAAAACAACACATTTGTAATGTTCAGCAGAAGGACAGCTGGATACCCGTTTGACATCTGTTTCAGCATATTTATTGGTAGGAGAGCGTTTGGGAGGAGACCAAATAGGTGTATAACAATCTCACATGCTCAGCTGGTAACAACAGCCATGTCATTTCTCCTGGTTTGGTCCGATTACAGGATAACAAAGAGAATCAGATCACAGGTTGACTGCTTAGTATGCTGAGACTCTCAGCCCTTTAACACATCACAAACTTCAAACGCTTTGGCAGACGCCCACCGTATCCAACACGCGCACACACACACACACACACACACACACACACACACACACACACACACAACCAAACACTCTCTGTCTTCTAGTCTGTATGCCTATACGGACTGTATTAGTGCTCGAACAATAAAGCCTGCCCCATTAGAACATAGTATACCATTACCGTTTTCTAATTACTGCTTTGGTCTGAAGACAGAATAAGATTCTACTTGTTGAATGCAATCTATAATTAGGATCCTCATTTAAATGATGAAAAATAGCAAAAAAGAACATAACAAAGACAGAACTGTTAATTTGGCTGTTCTGACAGAGAAATGTATCTTGATTAAAGCCATATTCAGAAATCTGTGAGGTTGTTCCCATTTATTTATTTATTTGTTTGTTTGTTTGTTTGTTTATTTAGTTGAAGCATTTGAAACTTGTGTAAGATGAACCATAAGCCTAATATAACCATGAGGTCTTGATTTCCCGTGTCTGTTTAAAGGTCAGATGTTATACCTATTTTCAAACCTTAATTTTCCTCATTTTGTACACCGATGGTGCACCAAGGTACGATTCCTAATCCAGAGAAAAACCTCCACAGTTCTTCAGGAACCTGCTTTCCTACTCTGATTTTGAGCGTGTGCACTGGACAGTCTGTTTGGATTCCTCCTCCCATTTATGCTCTTTCAGCTATCTTTGCCTTCTCTGCGCCTTTCTGAGGTGGGTCGCCTTTCTATGCGGGGATAGGAGCTTATTAGAAGGCCCAGCATGCCTTGATGCCATGATGACTAGCGCACCCCCAATAAAAAAAATAAAAAAAAACACGGAGAAAAATACGTAAAATACAGGCTCATACAGCCTTAAACATGTGCTAACATGACTATTGAGCACTATAACAATATTTATGAGTAAAAATCATAATCATATCATAAAATCTCCAATATAATGTATTGTAGTATACCAGTGTCATAATAGCTACCAAGTTTGATGACTTGACAGCGTATGCTTGAACATGCAGCTGTGGCCTAATTGTTAGAGAGGTGGGTATGGGAGCAAAAGGTCGCTGGTTTGATTCCCGAACCAACATGAAAAATGTGTGGCGGCGGAGGGATTGAGCTGCACCTGCCCTTCCTTCACATTCATGGCTTAAGTGCCCTTGAGCAAGGCACCTAGCCCCCAACTGCTCTCCGGGCATGGCAATGTGTGGCAGCCCACTGTTTACGTGTGTGTGTGCTCACTGTTTACGTGTGTGTGCTCACTTTGGATGGGATAAATGAAGAGGCAATAATTTCCTTACGAATAAAGCATATCAAAAAATAAATAAATAAGTCATATCAAAGATCTTGATTTGTCATGCTAATTTATTTCCTTTTATATGGAACTGTTATTTTACAGTTACCAGTAACTGCGATGACTGCCTTAATGGTCGATGCCATCGTTTATATATATATATATATATATATATATATATATTTCATTTGAAATGTAAGGGAAAATCATTCATTCTCATTGTTAATGTGGTAAAGCATCAAGCAAAAGTGAAAAAAAGGTAGAAGAAATGGAAAGAAAGGCATCAGGAGAGCAGGGTGTTGTTCTGGGCTGTGAGGGAGCTAATGAGCATTGCTGGTTGCTAATTGCTGCACTCTTCAGTTAAAACCTCCTCGAACTCCTGCTCTGTGATTGCAACTAGAGGAATGTGAAAGAGCAGGTGAAAGAATCACATTCAGCACACCTGTCTGCTGTGAAAAATGGCACCTTAACTGGCAGTGTGCATTTGTGTGTGTGTGTGTGTGTGTGTGTGTGTGTGTGTGTGTGTGTGTGTGTGTGTGTGTGTGTGTGTGTG
>JBCNYH010000010.1:20859570-20877049 GCA_039654325.1 Tandanus tandanus
GTGTGTGTGTGTGTGTGAGAGAGAGAGAGAGAGAGAGAGAGAGAGAGAGAGAGAGAGAGAGAGAGAGAGAGAGAGGATATTGAGTGAATGACTGTAGTGGTTATAACCCAAGTAAAGTGGTGTAAGGGGAATGAAACACTTCAAGATCTGCTTCTCTTTGTAAAATAATTCCTTTTTGGATGGTAACAATAACGGCGCTTCAATGCACAACCTCGTCCTTGACTATTTTCTGACAAAAGGACGCCCACAAAGGTTTTATTCCTTATTTTAAATACCCAATAAATCTCAATCATTAGAATTATTTATAGAAGGATACTCTTGCAAACATGCACATCTGTAATTTCCTCCAGGTGTGTGTACAGTGACTAAAATCCCCTTTCGGTTTCATTTCTGGATCATATTCACCAAGAAGAGTATGTCCAGATGGACTTAATTCATTCAAGTTTCATGTTAAAAAAATAAAAAATAAATAAATAAGATATCGTGTATATTTTTGGTGTTGTTCCACTTAAAAAAAAAAAAAAAAGAAAGAAAAAACAAGTGGGTCATGGGTTGAGCTGAAGAAAGGAAACAGAGGATGAGGGTTAAGATGTGCTGGCTGGTGTGAGAGAGGTAGGATGTAGATTCATCTCCTTATGAGGACCATAATAATAGAAATTGCATGACACATTTCATTACTGACATTAAGAGGTAGAGTTTAGTGGACACAAACCATCTCTGAATCTACAGCGCTGTGTATTAATTGTAATACCATAGAAAGAAATGATAACATTAAAACAGATTTTTAAGTGTTTGTCCCTGGAGATTGTTGTCCTTGGGCAGATCTCTTCTAAGGAAGCTGAAGCAGAGGAAAACAGTTGACCAGGGTCAGGTAAGAGCAAGCAAACAGGAAGTGAGCTCCGCCTGAGACCTTGGCTGGGCCTTTGTCTCCTGTGGCTGGCCGGGGGGGGAGGACAATCTGTCCCCCTCTGTCCACCAGTGTGGTACGGCCCGCCAGCGTTTGCTTGCCCAGCGGGATGAATGTGAGGATGGACAGTTGGGACCTGAGGACAGCCTTGGCTCATCTACAAGTGAGGCAAAGGGACCCAGACCAAAACAACAAAAACTCCCCCCCCAAAAAAGAGAGGAACTGAAAAAACAGATGGATACACTGACGGTGGCTCTGTGATTAGTAGTAATACTCTCCTGAACTCAGTTACAAAATACAGACAAGTGATAAAAGGATACAGCAACATGTGGTCTGATCACATGACCATACTGGCATACAATTCATATCGCCACTATTTCCGTCCCTCACTTCTTTCCCATGGACCTAAATGCAGATTTTATTTAATAACTGACTACCTTACTGAAATACAGTGAAGTCAAATGACACCCATTCATTTATTTTCCTTGGATTTATCACCTGTCTACAGATCCAGTATAATAAATCCTCATGGACAGCTTGCTAACGTCGGCTCTATGCTAGTATATTCCAATCCATCGCTAGTCACTTTACAACAGCATGCAGTCTATTTTTTTTTATATCTTAATATTTTATTTTAAATATTTCTTTAAGCCACTTCTACAAATAACCAGCGATTTTTATTTTTTTGGTCAAAAATGACAAATTTGACAAATTTAGCATAACTATGATAGAAGGGACTGATGTAGATTTGGTTGTGTTGGGGAAAAATGACCAGGGCGGCACGGTGGCATAGTGGTTACACATCCACCTCACAGCAAGAAGGTCCGGGATTTGAGGGCGAGGGCGTTTCTGTGTGGAGTTTTCATGTTCTCCCTGTGCTTGCGTGGGTTTCCTCCGGGTACTCCGGTTTCCTTCCACAGTCAAAAAACACAGTAGGCTAATTGACAGTGTGAATACTTGTGTGTGTGATGGTCTGGTGAGCTATTCTGGGTGTACCCCGCCTTCTCCCAGTGTCAGTTGAGATAGGAACCAGCCAACCTTATTAGGATTAAGCAGTTCGGCAAATGAGCGATTGCACTGTGATGGTCTGGTAAGTTGTTCAGGGTGTACCCCACCTTTGCCCCAATTGTCCGTGATACTAGTAGGTTCAACAAATGAACACCTCTCTGTGCAAATGGATTCTGGATTTCCTGACTGGGAGACCCCAGTCAGTCCAAATTGGGAACAGCATCTCCACCACCACCACACTGAACACTGGAGCTCCTCAGGGCTGTGTGCTCAGTCCACTGCTGTTCACGTTTTTGAGCTTGAACTTGAATAAATGAATGATTTATTAATTTTTTTTTAATTATCATTCTGTGATGGACTTCAGCCTCCTGTGAGAGGCTTACGATGGAGGATCATGACCCTGATCTGATCAGGAAAGAAAGGTAATAATAATGAAACGAATTCAATTTTCATGAAGTGACTCTCATCTTCTGCGCCTAAAATAATTCTTCGGGTTTGCAACATCACTTCACATTCCAATTTAAAAACTTGAAAGGAGCCGTCGTTCTTCTCTAACACAAGGTGAAAAATGTAGATTAAAATGTTGAGCAGAGCGTAACAGCACCTGATTAGACGTTGCAGGAAAACTGGGATCTCTGCCTTTGGCAGGATTAAATATTTATAGACTGACTTAAGACTTCACCAAACTGCAGACATGCTGTAGATGTGTAGGACCAGAAGGCATGAAGCAATATGGCTATCTGGAGTGCAGCAACCGGGCGTAGGCAACAGACAGAAGGAATTAGAATTCACTGAAGGAGAGTGACCCTTCACCCCACAGCTGATTAAAACTCTCTCGCCCCGGGTTTGATTTCTCGTCAATCGCATCCTGGCTTGTCACCGTGAGAACTGCACTAGACAGTCCGAACGCGAGGGCAAGTACAAAACAAGCATCATCAAGGGAAGAGAAGCAGAATAAAAAAGGAAGAGCTTAAAACACACACATTTGTCAGCCCAAGCAAGACCATGTCTTTTCACGCATTCCTGTCTTAAATGTCAAGATTTCCACCCCCGAGCGAGAGGAAGCGCTGACACTTTGCCAAGGTTGAACAAAAACTGCATTCATTAATAATTAGCCTTGACCAGGAGCAAAGTAAACTCGAGTTCTCCTTGACAACAGAACAACACCTCCCTCTTTGCCTAAAAAAAAAAAAAAAAAAAAAAAAAAACCTACACACTGTCCATTCTCCACACCACCGTTGGTATGCCTTTATGTTTTCATTGAAATCACACGGGTATTATAATGAAATTCTCCTCAAAGGACACCAGTTTGATTCGCCGCAGTACGTCGATATGGGTAGAATCTCCAGCACGCCGTTCTGATACTTCTGAAAGTAATTAAAGAAAATCCATGATCATATTATTAGCTGGTCATTGTTGTTAACTACAACGAACTAATTTGCTGATTCGAAAATGCATTGTTCTTTTGAAAGCTTTCCAAGGAGTTTCAGACTAATTATGAACTCGAGCGATGTTTCGCCGTACAGTTAGTTTTAATGATGCAGCTGTGGCTTATTGAAGACAACAGGTGAGATACAGAAACATATTGTAGACTAATCAGCTTAGCACTATGCTTCATTCATTATTCACAATAATAATGGTGGAAAGTCTGAACCTGAAGGCATGGCACACGTAAAGCATACTGCATCAGGACCAAGTGGAAGCGAAGGTGCAGCCACACCCCATTCCCAAGAGCTCAAACCTCTGCTTAACCCTTTTGACCCAGATTTCCTTTACTTGGGCTGCTGAGTTTTGAATCACCAACAAGGTCACCAACAAGGGAGCCAGCACACCGGAGATCAGAGGGAGACTAGCCATGGCCAGGGAGGCGGTGCAGAAAATAGTCACCATCTGGAGAAGTCGTAGAGTTAGCATTGCACTTAAGGCTACTTCCCGCAATCGTCTTCCCCGAGTCGTGGACAATGCTGAAGGAAGACCAGCGGAGAGTGGACGTTTTGGAGATGTGGTGCTACCGAAGGATTCTCTAGGTGTCGTGGACTGAGAGAAGAACCAATGCTTGGGTGCTCGAGAAGACTGACAGCAAATTAATGCTACGACGCAACATCATGAAGAGAAAGCTGCAGTTTTTTCGTGTGCCGCCGCAGAGGACTCACAAAAACTATCATCACGGGTAAGGTGAACAGCAAACGCAAAAGGATGAGACCACCCATGTCTTGGCTTAAGGATATCATCGAGTCGACGGGGCTGAGTCTGGCGAAGGCGGTCTGAGCAACGGCCGACAGAGAGAGGTGGCGGCGCATCAAAGAGAGCGCCAAGAGAGAAAGAGAGTGTTAATTTAGATGAGTTTTGGCAACTAATTTAGGGGAAAAATTATGACGCAGCTCCTTTAATATTTTCAATAATAATAAAAATCAAACCTTCTTTAACACTTTTGAACGGTTCAACATTACAAACCATTTAGTATTCTAATAAATCCCAGAGATGGGCGGAACGGTGGCGCAGTGGTTAGCACATCCACCTCACAGCAAGAAGGCCTGGGTTCGATTCCCGGACTCGGGTGTTTCTGTGTGGAGTTTGCATGTTTGCTAGGGTTTCCTCCGGGTACTCCGGTCTCCTCCCACAGTCCAAAACAGTTGCAATGAGGCAAACAAACACCAAGGTCCCTACATCCATCTCAGTCTTGAGGAAGTAGCATTGTCGAGATGAATAATCCCATGGACTCATTTCGCAAAGGCTAGATGACGCTAATATATTCACTCCACTATAAAACACAAGGGATAAAAAATATATAAGCAGACATGGTCAATCCTTCCGTTATGCTAATATTTGAGCAGTTAGCAACTATTTTTGGTCATGTTGAAATCTACATTAATCAAAAACTTTGGGTGTACATCAATTCATTTTAAAATATCCAAGCAAATACTAATCTCAGTGTATAAAAGGACTTTCACTTAAACTTGCTAGCAGCAGGCGACACGGTGGTGCAGTGGCTAGCACGTCTGCCTCACAGCAACAAGGTCCCGGGTTCGATTCCCGGGCTCGGGCGTGTCAGTGTGGAGTCTGCATGTTCTCCCTGTGCTTGTGTGGGTTTCCTCCGGGTACTCCAGTTTCCTCCCACAGTCCAAAAACATGCACAGTAGGCTGATTGGCTGTTCCAAATCACCCCTAGGTGTGAGAGTGTGCGTGAATGGTTGTGTGTGTCACCCTTCGATAGTTTGGTGAGCTGTTCAGGGTGCACCCCGCCTTCGCCCAGAGATGGGCGCCAGCCTCCCCGTGAGCCTAATTAGAATTAAGCGGCCTAGAAAATGAATGAATGACTTGCCAGCAGCATTCCACACTCTTCAAATTGGGCAATGCATTTATCTTGGGATCAAAAGTATAGACGCCCAAACCAAATGTAGGTCAACTCTACCACCAAAAGAACTTCCAGACAGAATTTTCAGCTATGTTGGTCAAGCTTCAGTCACGGATGTCACGCAACAGGTACACAACAGGTCCATGATTGAAAAGTGGACAAATTCCTCAGACAGTTGTGGGTGTGGTTCGAAATTCAACTGCTGTGCAACAGAAAAATGCCATCAGTTCAGTTCAAACCGTCAAGGAAAAAAGTGATCGACAGTAGGATAAATGAAATGTTTACAACATAACATACAATGAGGGTGTCATTGTGGCGTAGTGGTTAGCACGTCCGCCTCACAGCAAGGAGGTCCCGGGTTCGATTCCTGGGTTCGGGGCGTTTCTCTGTGGAGTTTTCATGTTCTCCCTATGCTTGTATGGGTTTCCTCTGGGTACTCTGGTTTCTTCCCACAGTCCAAAGACATGCACATTAAACCTGACGCACACGTAAGCAATCTTGTCCGAAAGTACAAGCGAATTTTATTTCAAAGGGAATTGAATAAATTAGAATTTTCAGAAGTAGTCGGTCGAATTCGAGGTAAATGATCCATATTCGCGGTCTTGCTGAAACATTTTGGACCTGCACAAAATTTGGTGCGAAATCAGAATGGCTCGAAAACGAGTGAAAGGCTTCGGGAGCAGTTTTCGAACGACTTGAGCGACTGTTTCTTGCACGTCACCCAAATCCACCCCTATTAAAAAGAGGAACCCGCATTCGAGCCAGCGATTTTGAGGAAGAAGTCATTTCGAACATAATGGCGGTATTTTCGGGCAACCGAAACCGAAATCAACGTCGCACTATTTCACGTCAATATCACTTACATGTGAGTCAGCCTTTAGGCTAACTGCTGTTCCAGATCTTCCCTAGGTGTGAGTGTGAGTGTGAATAGTTGTGTGAGCTGCTCTTTAATGGTCTGGTGAGCTATTCTGGGTGCACCTTGCTTTCGCCCAGTGTCGGCTGAGATAGTCTCCAGCAAACCCTAGTAGGATTAAGTGGTTCGGCAAATGAGCGATTGAGTAAGAGTGAGAGGAGATAGGCTTCAGACAAATGTTGCGAAAGAATGATGGAATGACAGAAGGACGGAACATGGCAACACCATATGCTTATTTGCATATAACTTATTTGGTGAGGGCATAAAAACGCAGGTTGTTTTTGAAAGTGGTTTACGGAGTAAACGACTCTGAAAGGGAAGAAATCCTGTAAGTGTTGAATAAAACTGTGCATCTTCCTTTAAGTTTAAGGGACAAGTGCCCCCAACAAGTGACCTAAGATTTCAATTTGAAGTGAACGTGAAACTCTTGCCTACAATAAATGATCATATGCATCAGATGGACTGTGCAGACATTTGGTTAGAAATAAATAAATAAATAAATAAATAATGCTGTATTCCATTAAAAGCAGATTCGTGTTTACAGCTCAGTATTCTTTACAAAATCAAGATGTGGTCTCTGAGTCGAGTTTAGTTTCTGTCTGCGCCTAAACTGTAGTGGAATGAATAGAAGCTGGCAGCACCCTCAGGACTCACCAGATCAGTTCCAGGGGCTGTTTATTAGGATGCAGTGGATAGCATCTTAACACTCATGACACATGCTTTCTCTCGGCCTCAGATAACCTTTATTCTTAGGGGTTTAATTAATGCCAGCCAGTCAGCAGCTTTCCGTACGGCAGAAAACGACTTGTTTCTTGACCCTCTCCAATCCTGAATCCCTTCCCCTTTTCCCCCAGCGTGCTTGGTTTGTTTTCGCCTTACAACAGATGCAGCATCCCTATTAAGGCAAAAAGGACTCTGTACGTGAAAAAAGGCTGAATTATTCACCAGCACCGGAGTGGAGAAAAGAGCCGAGGCAGAGCCGAGTAAGGTTTGTACTGCTTGCTTTGTTTGGATTTAATTGTGTCTTTGGATTTGGGTCATTAAAAACATGCAGAACTGGGAATGTCTATGAAGTGTGCATGGGTGAGACATTTGCAGACACGTACGTCCATGGCGAGATGATTATTAACAATCTAAGGTATTACTGAAAACCAAAAAAATATATTCCATTTCAATAATACTCAGCATGTTTATTTTAAAAAAATCAAACTACTCTAGCAGACTATCGGCAAATGTTGTTTTTCTACCCAGAAAAACAACAACAACAACAACAGTTGGAAGAAAATAATCCATGACGGGATGTTAAAGACGGATACAGGCAGGCACAGAATCCATATTATCCCTATGCTGCGGTAATTTCATGCACATGTTCAAAAAGACTGTGGATACGTACAGAACGGATCGGGGCCGCTTTTTTTAAATATTGCTGAGCCGCGTACTCCCACTAGGGTCACGGGGAGGCTGGACGCTGGACACTGGATGAAGGCGGGGTACATCCTTAACAGTTCACCAGACTATCGCAGTGCCAGCACACAACCAACCATTCATACTCACATCCACACCCAGGGGCAGTATGGAACAGCCAATAAGCCTGATGGGCATGTGTTTGGACTGTAGGAGGAAACCAGAGCACCCGGATGAAACCCACACAAACACAGGGAGAACATGTAAACTCAAACCCAGGACCTTCTTTCTATGAGTTGGACATGCAAAACACTACGTCACCCTGCCGTCCAATTATGGGGGCGCTGTAGCCAATATGTCAGGAGAGTCATGAAGAAGAAACAGTAATACTAGCAGAACTTTCTCAAAAGCCTTTTAAGAAGTTATAAACATCTATAACCTGGGTACAGCTGCAAAGACTTCATACAGAACAGCTGGGAGGCAACTGGACACGAATTGGATAGTAGTAAAGGAAAACATCATGCCCAAATCAAGTCTATGGGCAGGCAAAGTGAAGGAAACGATAACGTATTTGAACAAATGGCGTATTATAAAGGGTGGAAAGGTTGTGTTGTCGTTAGCATGCCCCAGCACATCACAGCAAAGTTTCGGGCTCGGATGTTCCTGTGTGGAGTTTGCATGTTCTTTCTGTGCTTGCGTGGGTGTCCTCTGGGTACTCCAGTTTCCTCCTACAGTCCAAAGACATACACGGGTAATTGGCTGTTCCAAGCCCCTAGGTGTGTATGTGAGTGTGAATGGCTACGTGTATGTTGGCCCTGTGATATTCTGGTGAGGTGTACCCCACGTTCGCCCAGGATCGTCTGAGATAGGCTCCAGCCTCCCGCCGACCCTAATAAGACTAACTGGCTCGGCAAATGATTGGGAGTGAGTAAGTTTATTATAAACCTGTGATATGCTGGGCAGCTGACATTATATCCCAGATGTACTGTTCGAGACACTTAACCAACCCCTTCTGGCCAATCATCTTCAACAAGAGTTTTAATTATACTGTGAAAAGACTGTAAAATATTTAAGTATTCAAAATTATTTTGACCCAAAGCCATCTAAAACATAATGGTATAAAACCAGCGATAGGAGAGACAAAAGTATGCTGCGGAACCGTAAAATCTCACCAGGGGTCTTAAAACGGAGATAGAAATCCATCCATCCATAATGCACTAACAGAAATCTGAACCTTGAAGTTAGGAGGGGGGAATGGCAGTGAATCAGCGCAGCAAATGGTGACATAATGGCATGTGTGCCTGAAACACCTGCTGTTGTACATGCCGAGGTCTGCTGGCATGCAAGATCACTATGGGGAGTCATAGCAGTTAAGGCTGTGGCACACAATAGTCTTGCTAAATAAATGAGCTTCCTTTTTGCTATGAGCAAGATGGAGGAGGACAATGGAAAAAACGGAAAGACAGAGCACGCAAATCCAGTTGCAAGAATAAAATATATATATCTAGTAAGAGCAGCAAGGTGAAGAAAGAAAAAGATAAACAGATCGGGCAGAGGTAAGACAATGCTGCAAAACTAGGAGTGATGCAGTGTTGAGGCTAAGCCAGAGCGAGACTGTAGGAGAAATCAAATTTGCAAGAACATAACAAAAAGCTGTTGCTCTGGAAAAAAAGGAACACCCAAGGGTATTTGTTGAGCTGTCTGCCGGCACCCGCTGCACCGAAAGTTTATTAAAGACAAGCCCTGCTCACATACAAGACAAAGCTAAGCTACCAGGGACCGGGGAAAAAAGAAGTGAGGAAAGGTTGAAGATGGAAGGGAATTGGTATTGGTAGAAGGGGTGGGGGGTGGGGTGAAAAACTATCACCATGGCCCCCATCAGTCAGACATTCTTTTATTTCAGCCATGCATTAAGCAACTTCCCTGCTGTGTTGGGCTCCCTTCCTGGTGTGGATAAAGGAGTCCCTGGAGGTGCCTGCCGGTAATTTCCAACTTCTCCAGAAATTCAGGTATTAGAAAAGACCGCTCAGGGACCAAGCTACAATATACCTCCACAATTTCAGGCACTCGGCGCAGAAGATAGAGGGAAAGGTAGAGAGAGAAAAAGCAGGAGACCCTCCCTGAGGGCCCCCCAGTTCAAATTTCTGAAGTGCAAGGGAGGAGGGAGGAGGTCTCCAGGGAATGCACGCTAGCAATAGAAAATCCACTACATCGGTGAACGAGAGGTAGAGAGAAAGAAAAGGAGAAGAGGGGGGGGAGCATTTCCTCTCTCTGGTCTGGCAGGAGCAGCCTTTTTTTCCTCCCCTGGCTCCCACTGGAGACTTTTTACAAAACATATGTTGCTGACATGTTGACAGATTGCTCAGTGAAGTGTTAGGCGCATGCACACCGCTGTCCATTTAAGGGGACATGGCATCCTAGCCAAAATCTGCTACCTGAAGCACCATGTTTTATACATCACTTCTCGTTTCAAACCAAAGAAAAAGGGAACAATAAAAAGCAAAGAGGTAAACAAGCTAGCTTTTTTTTTAATAACGCTAGCAGAACGTAATAAAAAGGGGGTAGCAGTGTGAAGCCTTGTTTAAATCGACTGATGGTTGGATGAACAGTGAAGGAGAAATACCTGAAGGTGCTGAATGTCTATGTTTAAGTGCACTCTGATCTTCCAGATTAGCATTGAAGGTAGCTGTGAAAGCGCTTCTCTAAGCACTTTGTAAAACACCGCCGAGTATGGAATCTGGCTATTTCGATCCCTTCGCAAGCCAGCGAGTGACGTCTTAATCGTCTGGCGGCTCGGAAATTGCTGCCGTGGCAACCACATGGAAATGGGGGATGATAATGTATTCATGGTGGTGGTGACCTGGGGGCCACGTAGCACGCTCTCTGGGGACAGCACTTTACCTAAAGCCAGACGTGCCTAGGCAATATCTCTACATAAGACAAGAACTGAATACTTAGGAGAAAGAGAGACGGAGACAATAGATCCAGTCCAAGAAGACATTTTTGGAGAAGATAAGATGTTATGAAGTGACGTAGAGCATCAAGTATTGCCTTTAAAGCGGCGGAAGGCAAGGAACTCCAGTGTAACCATTAGCTCCAGGAACCATGGGTTTCTCATGGTCAAGATCTTTTCAGCACGCTTGGAGGAGATGCTTCCTATTGGATTACAAAACCAGGGATCCAAAAGTGATTTTTTTTTTCCCCCCCTTGCTGAGATCAGAGTAGTTTGAATATAAAAAGAAAGGTCAAACAGGTAGGGAGATGTATCAAGCAGTTCTTCCTAATGATCTCCTTCAATTGCAGAGCTTCCAGTGCTTTACAAAACAAAGCACAATGCCAGGCATTTTGCCAGAGAAATGTCCTCGAGCGATCCGGTGCCCTCATCTACTTTTATTCCTAAAGACAGTCAATATGAACACAGTGCAAGAGATAAAAACTCCAAAAGAGGGAGGATGTTGGTTAAAATAACTTTCACCCCAGAACCCCAGATGTGGTGCTGGAGATACCAGTTTTACGATCATGTCTGCATGCGAAAGCAACCACAAACTTTGGGCGGGGGGTTTCAGAAGTCTCAAACTGTGTTTTACCTGTTCGACAAGCTACCCTGCGTGCATTTGACAGCCTGAGGCAGAAAATCACGGCCAGCGTGATTCTTCTATTCAGTGGACTGGACATCTGTAGCATTAAGCCACTCTCTAGAGTCTGGTAGATGATATAAGACTATGGTTTAAACAAATTGTGTTGCGACACAGAGAGAGAGAGAGAGAGAGAGAGAGAGAGAGAGACAGAGAGAGAGAGAGAAAGTAAAGAAAAAGAGAAGAAAAAAGGAGGGTGGGAGCGTGAGAGAGCTGAGGGCATCAACAGTGTGTTCTTGAGTGCAAATGACCCCTGGCCATCCTGAGGCGTGAGCTTTATCCGGCAGACTGACTAAGCTGCTTCGGCTCTGAACGACTCAGGCCTACATTCCCTCAGGTTGCTTTATCCTCCATTACGGAGGATGAATGACAATCTGCTTTCAAACGGCTATGTAGCATACACAAACTTCTCTGGTCATGACCGGTGGGTGCAAAAAAAGACTGCTATGACGAGTGCGAGTGTGGTATATAACAGAAATCTCGTTATTATTAAAGTAAATCTGGATAAATACAGACTTCCACCACACATCCAATGTTCTTGTGATAGACCACATCCATCATGACCATTTGCAGGGTCAACTATTGTATTAAACCAAACAACAAATGGCCCCCAGCGAACATCGCAATGCCTACGTAAGTGATTTAACTGTTAGCATCTTCCTACGCCTCTTACTTACATCCATATCGTTTCTCCAATCTACACTGCAGGTTACAAAAAAAAAATAAAAAATGGACAGAGTGTTCAAAAATTCACAGTGAAGATTAGCAAACATCGCCATTTTGCATACTGATGCTCGACCTCCATCCACCTGCATATTTACAGGATTGAAAGAGCAGTGCCCGGAGCTAAGAAACAAATTGCATTACCTTGCAAATCCCACACAGATTCCACTCTCTCCCCCTGTCTCGCTCCTCACTCTCCCTCTCATTTTCTACTCCAATAAGTCAACAAGGAATAAGACTCCGCACACCTTGGTCGAACCAAACAGCCACTGAGAATTTGGATAACATCATCCCTGCGTAATTCATCCGCATCTGTAGTCAAGGCGACCAATATATTAACTATTCTCTTGGTAGAACTGGCTGCAACCTCGTACTGTACCCTACTCACTATTTAGAGCACTGCGTTGGCTAGCCACCATTTTGTACATGTCCGAAATATCAGTAGAGGTTATTCAATGCAAAGAAGAAATTGTACAATCCATGCTAATGAATAGAGCTCGAACACTTCATCCTAGACGATAGAAATACTGATACTGATGCTTTTATGTAAAGCAGCATTTGGAGATGATGCCTGACTTTACAATGCTGTTCAAGGTCTTTTGAGGTCCATGAAAGATATCATGAATATTCTTGGTTGGTGTTCACTATATACTTTTATATAACTCTAGAGTCATAGAATGGGGACAGCCATAGCCTGATGGTTAGAGAAGCAGGTTTGGGACTGAAAGGTCACTGGTTCGATTCCCGAACCAGCAGGAACAATGTGTGGTGGTGGGGGAGTGAGCTGCACCTTCCCTCCCTCCACCTTCATGGCTGAAGTGCCCTTGAGCAAGGCACCTAACCCCCAACTGCTCTCCAGGCGCCCCAATGTATGTGGCAGCCCACTGCTCCAAGTGTGTGTGTGTGTGTGCTCACTGTTTAAGTGTGTGTGTGCTCACTTTGGATGGGTTAAATGCAGAGGTAATAATTTCCCTTGCGTGATTAAAACAGTATAGCAAAATTAAATAAAAGGCAAATATTTTAATGCTAAATAAGTGCTGATTGTCACATTTTCTTTATTTCACTGATATTGTTGGAAATAAAAAAGATGAGACTTTTTGATAAGAATACAAAAAAAAAGATGTTTCTTTTTCTTTTCTTTTTTTTCAAACAAAACCTCATGAATTACTCTACCTTATATAATAAGTGTTCCTTCGGAGATCTGGTAAAATATCAGATATATAGTGTAGCAATAACCCATGGGGTCCATTGGACCCCCATGAACTCAATACTTCTACAGTAGTAACAAAAACTGGAAGGATATAACACCTTGTGAAAATAACCAATCTACGCACAATGAATGCAATGATCTACATATGACTTCTGCAACTGTGAATCTCTAAGTCTTTGGGCCATTCTTCTGCTGGTTCACTTCTCAAATAGCGAAGGGTAGGATGTAAACATCTGGGTATATATATATATATATATATGAATATATAACAAATTAGGAGATATAGATAAGAAATTAGGAGCTACACAAAAAGTGTAATGTAAATTCGACCCCAGACACAAAACATATCCTGGAATATACAAAACACAGCTAATAAAACTTACCAACCTACCAAAATGTACACAACTATTTGCCTAAGGAGTACATAACACCATGCCCCGACAGCACTACTATTAAAAACATCCCAGATAAAACAAATCACTATCCTGAACATTGTTAAGCAACATAACATTTATTTCCATTCAGAGTTGGCTTTTATTTTTACTGACAACTTGAACTGATGACGGGGAAATTGAACTACTCCATAAAGTCTTCTCCAGCACATCCCAACAATTTCATTAGGGTTCAGGGCCGGACTCTGTGGTGCCAATGCATTTGTGAAAATGAATCCTCATGCTCCCTGATATACTCTTCCACTATTTAAGCTCCAATTCTGAAGAAAAATTCCACTGATAGGATAATCCGGTATTTCAGTACATTCAGCTGACTTTATTTTGTCACATAATGTTGCTGAGCCTTGACCTGACCAGCTGAAGCAACAATGCCATGACAATTATATGCTGTAATCAAGGTTAAAGATGCGCCAACAAAATATTAGAGTGTGTGACGTTTTTTGGCCAGACAAAGTATATCAGAGGTCATCAGGGGGTTCCATCTAACGTTTTGTACTTTCTTAAACCAGTTTAGACCCCATATTGACCCTTGATTTAGGGGAAATTCTTGCCTAGATACTATAGATGTATGTGTACCCAAGAATGGATGCTATAATAATTTGAAAAATGTCTAGTACGTATCCTAGAACTCTTCACAGTTTGTTTGTAATGATTTATAACGGTGCTACATATCTGGTGCCACCCAGAAGAGGATGAGCTCCTTTTTGAGCCTGGTTCCTTTCAAGGTCTTTCCCTCTTCCTGTTTTTCAGGGTGTTTTCCTTACCACCGGTTTCCTTATTAGGGATCTGATTTCTATCCTATAAGCAATGTTTACTGTTAAAAGCACTATAGGAAAAAATAAATAAATAAATAAACAGGTGAAGTGAGGTAGCTTTTTGAACATGGCGTTTTATCTTAAAAGTAGGGTTCCTCAAGGGTTCTTTGTCCTCTTCTGCCTAAAGGGAGTTTATTTGCGATCTTCTCTGAAAGGGAAACCATCTGTTATATGATTCTAGACAAAATCCTTTGGGTTTCCTTAAAAGGTGTAGTCCAACTAACTCTTTAGTACTTTACTTGTAGTGTATTAATGCCAAATGTCTATATAAAGTCGAGTTTTCCATACCTTAGATTGGCATTCATCCAGTTTAAGTTGTCAGTGTTAATGTCCTCAACCTTTATTGATAACTTTAAAGCTTTAAGCCGTCTAGACACAGCCAATCGGAAGAGTTGAATTACAGCTTAATCAGGGGCTTGAATTGATCTGTAAAGTGCTGAGTCATTAAGCTAGCCCCCTAAACCTGCTAAGACCAGGGTCTTCACTCCCAGATGCCTCGTAGTATTGAGATCATCTTTCTTAAGTGGAAAATGGGACGTTTTGAGTACTGCTTGTTCTACCATCTTCATGATCTTCGCTAAGATGCATTTGGGAACAAAACTGAGAAGCAAGCAGTCCTGATCCCCTAAGAACAAGAGAAACAGAAAATGAGCTATATCATTCATGGTAAAGAGTTAGCAGCGGAAGTGGACCGGGGTTGACATTTGCGCATTCATTCTGTACAGAATGCTATTTGTTCTGCTTCCTCTCGCTCCCGAAAACGGAAAGCCTGAATCCTTGTCAATGAATTTGCTTATGAAGATTAATGAGTTTGAGGGCGGAGAATGAAGCAAGTCACGCACAAGAGCCAATGAGATCACGCAAACACAAAGGCCTTGAAACCGAACACCCCAAAACATTCCAACTTGTTTTTCACTCGAAAATTGCTAACACATTGAGATATAAAAACCCTTGATGGTGGTATGACCACCTGGCTTCTCCTTCTCCCTGAGCGGTAAGCCATCCAGTGCCCTCTGAAGTCCTTCCACTGCTGGGATGAGAACCTCCCTCTATCCTGCCTTCCATTCACCCTCCACCCTCCTCCCCTACTGGCCAGGACTCCTTCCTGAGAGCTTAGACTGGGAGGAAAGAGGCCACGAGAGAAGCATAAAGCTGTCGCACCGTTCACTCTTTCCATTGCTCTCGCCCTCTAAACTCCCCGCGGCTCCTCACCAGTGGCCAGTTTGGCAGCCAGGAGCTCAGGGACACTGGGGAGGAAGAAATGTGCGGTATATTTCCACACACTGACGTAAGACGACTGGTGCTGTAGCCCGCGATAACTGAGGCGGGCCTTTGTTCAGACAAGCACTTTTTTGAGGATGGAAAGTAAAATGTGAAAACTAGTTCTGAGGCATTAGAATTTGACATTACCACACTGGGAAAGATCCGGTGTACACCTCAGGGGTCAGACCAAAAGTTAAAATGATTGTTATAGAAAATGAATCAGCAATGCGGTGATTCGAAAAGTCATTATTTGCAGCATGGTGGTGGGTGGCAGTGTGTGTGTGTGTGTGTGTGTGTGTGTGTGTGTATGGGGTATTCATGGGTGCTTTCATCTGTCTGCTTAACAAACTGTCCTTTTAGGTGGAGTGTCCACTATTCAAGTCCTTTCGGCCAAAAGTGTTCTATGTAACCCGCTCCTGCATAATACGGATTAAGTCGCGAGGTCGTGTTTTGAGTGAGAGCCAAAGTAAGTTGAAAATGGCGTACCTGGACGAAAATGAAATATCGCCAAAAATGCATATTTCAAAGCATAATATATAACATGACCAAGTTCAAATATCCAAAAATACAATCTATCCATGATAAAATACTTGTTTACGAAAGGGTTCCATGTTCAAGTTGTTGTAAAACAGTAGAAAAATCCACGTATTTTGCTGATTTTCAATCCGCTTTTGTGGTTGCTCAGGGTATTTCCTTATTCTCCATAATTACTACCTGAATCCTCTCCCTACTTACAGAATCCCAGAAGGATTCCCCCAATCATATAACACTAAACCAATGAGAAGCCTCAAAACAGACATGACTCGGTGTAAATAGAGGAAGACGCTAGTACGATGGCGCTGATTGGTGGACAGCCGGATTCATTTAGTGTATGGGTGTTAGTGAGTTTTAAATGTGGACATTCAGAAACTGGTTCTGTAACTGTCGTTACTATTTTCTCAAAAGTAGCATTTCCTGATTAGCGACATACAAAATGCTATAATCATGTATTATACCTCATTTTAAATCAGATTTGATTATCTTTCCAAATATATCAATATCTCAGTATGTCAAATTGTAGGGTGTACTCTGCCCTCGCCCAGAGTCGGCTGAGATGGGCGCCAGCCTCCCCGTGACCCTAATTACGATAAATGGGTTCAGAAAATGAATGATTATTATTAATACCATCATAATGTTTTTACTCACTGTTACAAGTAAACAGTGTGATGTTTTAGATGTATTTAATTTAATCTCTTATTCTTTGAGAAATAATTTGAGTTTTAATTGCCTGTAGACACCTGCAAATGAAATGTCCCAGCAAGTAAACGTAATTATATTTATATATAAAATCCACCACATTGTGTGGGTTATATAAGCGAATCCTGAGCTAACATAAAAAGCACTTTATAGAATCATAATATATTTTATTTCTGAACGTCGTGCTGGAGGTTATGCGATGGATTTCTATGATTGTTTCAAAATGGTAGGATGAATATCTCTTTTTTTTAATCCATCTTTAAAAATCTAAAACATTACACCAATATAATCAAACAACAGGTTTGTTTCATTATTTCATCTTTGTTTTCAATTATTGCATCCTAAAATCCCTCGGCTCGTTCTTTCATCAAAAAAATAAAAACAGCCTCCTCTGGTGCTCTGCGCTGAAAGCTACATGAATTAATAGAGATCTCTGCATCAAGGAGTGAGTATTTAAATCCACAAGACGGTGTGTGTGTGCATGTATGTGTGTGTGTGTGTGTGTGTGTGTGTGTGTGTGTGTGTGTGTGTGTGTGTGTGTGTGTGTGTGTGTGTGTG
>JBCNYH010000010.1:20888474-20910846 GCA_039654325.1 Tandanus tandanus
TGTGTGTGTGTGTGTGTGTGTGTGTGTGTGTGTGTGTGTGTGTGTGTGTGTGTGTGTGTGTGTGTGTTGACCCTGCGCTAAATGGGCTGCATCTGGAAGATGCTAACATCTGTTCAGGGTATATCCCACCTTTTAATATATAAAACAGCCAAAACAAATCATTTTATGTACTGAGATTAAGGCGGAGTTACATTGTGTGTGTGTGGGTATAGAAATAAATATGTCAGTGTAAGGTATTCATAAGAATCCATGTATGTGTTTTGTACAACAAAATAAAATCCTCACAGGCAGGAATTAAGAGGACACGGAGGAAACGCAGGCATCCAGGAGCTCACACAGCGAGGCATCTCTTCTCACTTCCTCTCATTGTGGCTGAGCCGAGCAGCACGGCGAGCTTCTGACAAAAGCCCAATAAATAGTTGATCCAGTGCATAATGTGCAGCGTGAAGCTTGGGGGAGAAGCAAAGAGGCACATCTCACGAGACTGCAGCTGCTTTGAATGCCTAATGACACTCCCGCTAATGTTTCAGGCACTGGAGAGGAGACGCAGGAGACTCCGCACACAAGCGGTGAGAAGACACACACATGCACACACACACACACACACGCACACACGAAGAAGAGCACAATGGCACCTTCCTCGATGATTACAACGTCCAAATGCGCAAATAACGTCATACATCACTGCCTACGCCAACACAGAAACACACCGTCTCCGTACCGTAAACGTGTTAGCCTGAGTAACGGCTCACGCTGTGCACTCAGGGTGGGTTTGGGATCGATTCAGTGAGCTCAGTCTACCATGAGGTCTTCTTTTCAAGCAGGGTGACAACTTGGAAAGTGATATCCTCTCCTGATCTTCTTTATCTTCTGCCAATCTCATCACATCACATCACATCACATCAATGCCTCATGATACCGAGCCTCAAACATGAAGGAATTGCTAATTCCTGCATTAGCATTGTGCTTGGTGCTAAATGGGCTGCAGCTGGAAATATCTTTATCAGACAACATGATTTGGCCAAAATCGGTGATATACTGTATCTTTACAAAAGTCTACAGCAGTGTAAACTGACATAATCACTCTGTTTTTTCGCTAAAGAATACAGTTTGTCATTATGGCAAAAATAAATAAATAAATAAATAAATAAAAAACACCAATTCTTCCATTCCAAAGACTTTCCCATGGTGGAAATCTGACTGCTTCATGCCAGGATGCTCATAAAACATGTCATCACAGCTGAGGCAAAGTTATTTAAAGCATATTTGCTGAAAATAAATGGTACGTTCAAAACTAGTTTAGTAAAGTATTAGAATTATTATGATCCAAAGTAAAATCTGGTGTAAAATATATCACATTTTTACAGTTTCTTTAAACTATAAACCATAACATCTGTCACAAAACACTTGTTAGAATATCTTGCTAAGCAGAATATTAGAATGTGTTGAAAACAGGTATCAAACTACCATGCACGTAGCATGTATGTCTGGTTGTATAGGACATAAACCATCTGGAGAGTGTACGATATTTTCAACCAAATGATGTAATGATCTGCTAGTTAACAGTCATTCGCCGCAGCTGAGGCGAACGTCACCGAATCCAGCGATATCAACTGAGCCTGAGGTGCATAACTGTTTTAGTTATATACTGCATGGGAACATAAGGAAGTACAATAAAATTAGCGTTCTATGATTTATTTATTTATTATTTGTTTAAATCATGTCACACGGGGGGGTTCCCAGTGCCAAGAGCTGTGTAACGGCATTTCTAATACAACCCCTTTTCAGAATTTTAGTATATTCTACGTGGAAACAGAAATAAAAACAAACTAAAATAGGATTTTTATAGTTTATTTTAACTATGAACTATTAACTATCAACTGGGCAAAACTGTCACAGCAGAGGGCAGATTGGAGAACTGCGGTACAGTTGAAGATTGGAAACAGACATTGTCGCAAAGCGACCGTCTGCATAGTAGTAGTAGTACTAGTATGTGCTAAACAGAAACGTAAGTAAACCACAGTCAGTGAAGGCATGATTTTACACTGTATGCAGTGGTTTGCACCTACCAAAAGTGTTCAATGGAAGACAACCAGTGCACCAGCAACAGAGTCAGTGGCTGACAAAGTACATTTATACGCTTGGGGAGCAAAGACTGGCCTGCCAGGGCCGATCCCACAAAATAAACTACTGTGGCACAGTAGTACAGCGCATTGCTGTAAAGATAAAGCGGTTGTCTTAACCTAACCCAAACTCTGAACACATCTTATTTGTGTTTAGTCTGGCTGCTATTGTAAACACATTCATTCAATGAGTTAAAAAACAAGCCCGTTTGGTACAAAGGAACTACGAGTTATTGAGCAAGAAGCGACCATTCTTTTCATCATTTTGTCAAGCATGAAAGGAATATGCCATCTTGTCATGCCAATATGGCTACCTATGATTGAACCCCAGACTTATTAACACAGTTTTGTTTTGTTCATTAAAAGCATGTAAGGACTTTTTAGCAAAAAGCCTACTTCTCCACTTCCACCCTCGACTTGTGACCCTGAATCGCTTTCATTATCGTTGGCCATCTGGCTGAGGCGTGCTTTGCTTATTCTCTCTGTACCATGATGAGAACGGGGAAAGGCACTTATTAAAAAGGCCACCTCGCAAGGGCCCTCACAAAGGGGAAGGTTTTCCACAGAAGGACAGGAGGAAAGCAGCAGCTTCGGGGAAATGAGAGAGAGGAAATAATCTCCACTGGGGAAGCGGCCGGAGCATGGAGAGAGGACGTTTCTGGGAGTGACAGGATGTATTTCTGTAAGCGAGCTGAAGGCTTGCTATGGTTACTCTCACCTTTCTTTCTTCCTCCCTACCAAAAAAAATGTTAAATGAGTTCCATGGAATTGTTAAAGTTGCACTTTTCTCTCACTGTGACTCAGTATAAGTATAGGGTCAAAGTAAGGGCTTCTTCTTAAGGGAATTTTCCCACAGTAAAGGAGTCATAGCTAACATTCTCCAGTGTATGACAATCACACCAATAGCACAACCCTAGATTAGTGGGATATATTAGGCAAGAGGTGGGATGCATGTAAGTAAAAAGGCTTCTTAAATGTTGATGTGTTGGAAGTAGGAAAAATGGGCAATCTCAAAGATCTGAGTGGTTTTAACCAGGGCAAATTGTGTCGGATAAAGGACGGACCCCGTGGAGTGCTCCATGCCTATAGTGGTTAGCACCTACCGAAAGTGGTACAAGGAAGAACAAACAGTGCACCAGCAACAGTCAGTGGCTGCCGAAGTTCATTTATATGCTTGAGATGCAAAGGCAGGCCTGCCTGGTCTGATTCCACAGCAAAACACTACTGTAGTACAAATTGCTGTAAAGATAAATTGGTTGTCTTAACCTAGCCCAAACATTGATCACATCAAATCACACCTTAGTCGACCACAGCATGCACTTACCATAGCAAAGTACCTATGCGGACTTCGCAAGGTCCCACAGAAGCAACGCATTGCACATGCGTGGTGCCCCATGTAACTAGGTCAGGCCCGCTTCCATATATGGTAAAGGACTCTGGCGCAGTAGGATTCTACGCAATCCTGTTTTCTTTTACTTTGTGCACCAGGATGCACTATGGGAAGAAGACAACCTGTTGGAGGCAGTGTCATGCTCTGGGCAATGTTCTACTAGAAAACCTTATATTGCTTTTACATGTAACACCTACTGTCACAAGCTCTCAGCAAATCACCTGCTCTACCCGCAGTCTCCTACGAGAGCAGGAGAGGGAGAGGCTGTAACACCTACCTACAAACTATTCAAGATGAAGCACACCCCCCATTGGCTACAGGTCTCCCTCATGGCAATGACCTGCAACACTGCAAAACTTCTTCAGGAATGAAGTGAGGAACATGACAGAAGAATTCACGGTGTTTACCTGGACTCTGAATTATCCAGAACTCATTTCAATCAAGCATCTGTGGGGACAAACAAGTCGGATCCATGGAGGCTGCATCTCTCAGACTCAAAGGATCTGTTGCAGTTGTGCTGGAGCCAGATACCACAGCATACCTTCATATGTCTGGTGGAGTCCATGCCTCGATGGGACCCAGATAATGTTATGCAGGAGGTTTTAATATTACGAGTGATTTATGGGTACATATTTTTAAAGGAAAGCTTCCGTGTCTAATGTCTTGAAAATAGAAAATATATCACAGCTGCAGCCAAAAACAACCATTTCACATTTTGTTTAGACATTCCATGTATCGGAAAACTCGGTCATAATCCAGACTTATGTGCTGTTGAAGTTTAAAATCTTATGAATTTGTATAATTAGTCCTTTCAGAGATGGGCTAATTCCTACATGAGATCATTCTTGGAAATCCGACTTTAAAGAAATTTGCCTGACATGCTTCTGACTAAACTGAGGACAAAGAAATCCATTTTATTTAAACAGTTACAGACGTCCCATTCTTCTAGCAAAAGTATTTGTGGTAATCATTTTTTCAACATTTGACCTCATAGCAGTCATCGTTCAATTATTTATTTACTGAACCGCTTAATACTAGTAGCGTCTTGGATAGCGTCTAAGATAACTCTGGGCGAAAGCAGGGTACACCCTGAACATCTCGCCAGTCCAACACACACAACCATTTATACTCACACTTAGGGGCAATGTGGAACAGCCAATTAGCCCAATGTGAAGGACTGTGAGAGGAAACCCGGAGGACCTGGAGGAAACCCACCCAAGCATGAGGAGAACATGCAAACTCCACATAGGAGCGTCCTCACCGAGTCCTAATGAGGTGTCATTGTTTTTTCATACCTTAAACCCCACACTTGATGGTAAAACAAATCTAGTTATAAAACTTGTATTACATCCTGCAGTTAGGGGAAGGCATGGTGGTGCAGTAGTTAGCACTCTCACCTCACAGCAAGAAGGTTCTGGGTTTGGATCTCATGGTCAGCAGGGCCATTTCTCTGTGGAATTTGCATGTTCTCCCCATACTTTCCGCTGGTTTCCTCCCCCAGTCCAAAGACATGCACATTAAGTGGCCTTCACACTATAACTAATTGAAGAAATGAACATGAACTAATTGCATAAACACGCACAAAATTCCAGACGAATTGATTCCCGAGAGATGGACAGAACATACTGACAACGAATGCCGCGAAATTAAAATGAAATTAAAATGAAATCAAAATGGTTTGAGAACTTATCGTTAACAAACCAAAGCAAATGCTGAATGAATAATAACACATATTAGCAAATGTTTTAACAAATGGATAACAAGCTTTTCACACGCTCTACATTTGACCGAATTTAAACTGATCACGTCATGTTTGTACGCAGGTACAGAAATTTTTACTGAACTTTTTTTTATCCCCTGTCATATTGTGCAATCCGAAGATGCCTAAAAAGTTCAGGAAGAAGCAAACGCCCCAGAAGAAGCAGCCATCCTCCAGGCAAACATGCACGGCTCCATCTCCACCACCCACACCTTCACCTGAAAAAGTTTTTCACAGAAACGTCTCTCCTGGTCCATCCAATGTCTCAACTGCCTCCACATCCTCAATAGTACCAGCAGAAAAGCCCAAAAAGCCCAGTGCCATGAAGAAAGAATTCAAGTTCAGGACTGTGGATGATGAGCAAGAAGTTTGCTAAAATTACCTCACTTGGGGTGGACGAATGAGGCTGTATCTAGTCGCAATCTTACTTCGGACAAACAAGATGTTCCCATAGCGCATACAGAGCTCTCTCACCGCGCTGAACTTATTTAAACGAATAACAATGAAATAAAAACGAAATCAAAACTAACTTCAGTGTATGGCAGTGAATGCCTTTAGGTCAACTGCCAACTCAAAATTGCCCGTAGACGTGAATGTGACTGTGAATAGTTGTTTGTGCCTGTGTTGGCCCTGCAACTGACTGGCAGATGTATAAATATAATACATGAATGAATGAGTACTGCAGTTTAGTTTAAAGGCAGGGCCCACCTTGAACAGCTCGCCAGAGCACGCAGGGTCATAGACAGAGAGGAAACTGAAAAATAATGTAGTTTTCTTTTAACGCAGTATCTTTGATTGTTTGAACACGCTCTATCCTTCTGCCATGTTACTGGACAGAATGTCACCTCCTTCCCAACGTAACCATTCGCATTTGCTTCCTGAGGTCCAGAACAGAGTGCAGCTGCGACTGAAATGTTACTCCCAGCGTTAAGCCTCGCCATTAATGCTAATCAGTTGTTGTTGTTCGTACCAGCCTTAGTATTTAGTCATCTCATTGTTTTTCCAGGTGTTAAAAGATGACAGCAATTAACAAGCACACTTGCTGGCTCTCAGTGTAGAGGAAAGGTGCTTGGTGTACTGTGCTCGGGGAGTCTCTAGTCTCCAAACCTGAATGTGCTCGGTAATGGACAATCATAGTAATAAAACTACTGCTTCCTTCCTATGTTGCCCAGAGTGCACCAAGTGTTACGCCTCCTAAGCAAAATCTGACTGGTACTTACTGGTTTTCTTTAATGTTTCTCCTCCTTATTTTGTAAAGAGAATTACATTCCACAAGGGTTTGCTTGAGATAAAGGAGACGAGGATCGGACTTGAAACCTGCACCCAAACTCCCCTGACCTTGATCAGACATATGCATGAATGAGGATGACGGGCTCTTAAAGAGGAGAAACCTGATCCGCAGCCGTCCCGGAGCCAGAGCCAGAACCAGAGAGCACAGGAGGCTTTTAGGGGGTAAATATACCTCCGCTCTGCTTCCTCCAGCTCTCCTGGGGAGAATTCCATCCACCCGACTCTGCCGAGTCCCTGGGGAGGCATTCCTGCAGCCCTGCCCAAGCATCTGGAGAGTCCCTGCTGAAGGGAGTGTGTATGTGTGCGTAGAGGGGGTCGATACGAAGAAAACGAGAGTGGGAGGTGGGGTGCTGCAAGCATTCCTCCAGCCCTGCCCTAGTCGAAGATGGCCTGCTCCCTAGAGACACATTCCTGCAGCATGTGCACCTCTCTCTTTCCCTTCCTCTCTCACACTCTTTACTCTTTCTCTCTCTGCCTCATCTTTCTTCCTCTGGCTCATTCTGCAGTCCAGCATTAACACGATCAATAGTTCCGATCGCAGGAGGGACACAGGCCGATCCATACT
This sequence comes from Tandanus tandanus, assembly GCA_039654325.1. Taxonomy (NCBI): domain Eukaryota; kingdom Metazoa; phylum Chordata; class Actinopteri; order Siluriformes; family Plotosidae; genus Tandanus; species Tandanus tandanus. Next base: position 20,895,602 of record JBCNYH010000010.1, read on the forward strand.
CCAGCGTTTCCCTCGGCACAGGCCAGCGGTCGCGCCTTAAGTGCACGGAAAGGTGATAAACCTCTCCCAGACTAGGCTAGACAAAGGCAGCCATTGATTGGGGTGACATGTTACATCTCTCTCTCTTTTTTTCTTTTTTTCCTCCTTTGTGTTTCTCTCACACTCCTGACATTCTGTAACAAAGGCACGTCCAGCATTCGCCAAGCCATTCCCTTTCTACTACTTGAAAAACAGATTGAACGTTGAGCAATTAAAAATCAATTAGAAATGCAAATCGTGAAATGTTCTTTATAAAAGATCCATTTGCGTCCAATCTTTTGAGAAAAAAAAAAAAAACACATTTTCAAATGTTCAATGTACCTGTCTACTCAATTCCCAAATGGCAATTATGTCCTTTTATTTGGCTTCCACAGAGGGTCTGATTCAAACTGCTTTTCAAGCATTGTTCAATTAGAAGTTATTTGTCTAAGAGCTTGACGTTAATGAGGTCTTGCTCTAATGGTAATGATGGCAGAAACATTTGACAATCGAGAAAAATCAAACACCAACACCCCCCCAACCCCCTCTTCCCCCACGACTCCATATTTAAAATTAAGACTGTCAAGAGGGTGACATGGCGGCATAGTGGTTAGCACGTCTGCCTCACAGCAAGAAGGTCCTGAGTTTGAGTCCCAGACTCGACAATGGAGTTTCATGTTCTCCCTGCTTGTGTGGGTTTCTTCCGGATACTCCGGTTTCCTCCCACAGTCCAAAGACATGCACAATAGGCTAATTGGATGCTCCAAATTGCCCCTGTTGTGTGTGTTTTGGCCCTGTGATGAATTGGCCCTGTGGTGATGATGAGCTGCGCAGGGTGTACCCCACGTTCGCACAAAGTCGACTGAGACCCTAGCAGGATTAAGCAGTTCAGCAAATGAATGAATGAGATTCTCTTGCCATTATGACTTGAGAATCCAACGTCAGGGAGTGTTCCAAATTATAGTTCTGACTGGGGACATTAAAACCTGTATTCCCATTATTAATGGAATGCACTAAGAGATTTGGTTCGGCTAGTTAGCGTTCTTTGAGTGCAATGTCACTGGTGGTGAAAAAAAAATGGAAAATGGAAAAATTGGAATGTATAAGACTGCCTACATAATTATGTTAAGAGTGAAGGAAGTGTTCAACCCATAAAACCACTGAGAATCCCAGTATCCACTAAATGTTTCCAATCTAATGGTAGTTAAGCATGCTTGTTCATGTTCATGATTCATAATGTAGTTGTTTTGCTTGATTCCAAGCATAAACTCATTAAATTAGGATTTTCTGAAACATCAATGGAGGGGATGAATGGGAACCAGAGCTGTTAAACAATTGGGTGGTCACTGTTGAGCTCGATTACTAAATAGTCAAAGGGCATTATGGGTAAATAAAAGAAACTGTTAAGAAAATTGGGCGGCACAGTGGCGTAGTGGTTAGCACGTCAGCCTCACAGCAAGAAAGTCCCGGGTTGGAAACCCAGGCTGTGTGGAGTTTGCATGTTTTCCCCGTGCTTGTGTGGTTTTCCTCAGGGTACTCCGGTTTTCTCCCACAGTCGCCAGACATGCACATGAGGCTAATCGTCTGTTCCAAATTGTCCCAAGGTGTGAGCGTGAATGGTAGTGCATGTGTTGGCTCTGCGATGGTCTGGCAAGCTGTTCAGGGTTGTACCCTGCCTTCGCCTAGTGTTGGCTGTGATAGGCTTCAGCCTCCCCATGACCGTATTGGCAAATGAGTGAGTGTTAATAAAAGTGAAAACAGACCAACAATTAATGATGTTTAAACTTAAAAAATTCATTGCAAAATAAAGTGTGTCATAGAAAATCACATTAGAATTATATAAATAAATTTCCTCTTTTTAAGTCTAGACGGTATTATTAGTTACAACCTGCTGGTGGTTGTAGGTTGACTGGCTGTATTTCACAAATGAATAAAAAAAAGAAATGACTTATTACAGACGTTGCTCATTCCCTTCACACACAAACACACACACACACACACACACACACACACACACACACACACACACACACACACTACCACATGTGCAACGTGTTCATAAAATCTATTCCCTCACAAATCAAGGAGCTCCCAGTGAACGGAAAGTCTTCGTAATACTCAGATGGGACATCTTTCTGGTTGTCTGGACACGGGAGACCGATCCAAGTCATTCATGCCCTATAATTTGTGGTTAGGTTCAAGAGAATTTTGATCACTCGCACATTGCACATATGTAAACCACCACCTCCCCCCCCCCCCCCCCCTCACTCTCTACCATACAGAGCTCTTATATATTTCAGATGAAAAAGACACACAAAGGCTTATTGTCATTGCTAAAATAAATCTGGTCTACAGGGAAGAGGAGGTGCTCGGCTCGCTGGATTAAACCATCGCCCAGATCCTATACTGCTTCCTATTGAAAATATTTACTTAACAATCTCTTTTTGGCCGGATAGACTCATTTCTATATACATTCTGAATCAATCCTGTTTCCTGAAAGAATAATCATGCTTTTGTTTTTAGTGCAAACCATAGCGCTGTTGAATTCTCAATTCTGATTGGTTACAAGGTGTTGATGAATTTCCTATAACAGCAGCCCTGACAGTAATACACTGTTTTATAGTAAAATGAGCTGAAGCAATTGCTCACATCCTCTATAATACACTAATAGTGAACAGATTTAATAATGTGCTGTGCGGCACTAACCGGTAGTGGTTAGTGGTCCGCCTCAAAGCAAGATTCGATTCCTGGGCATGGGCGTTTCTCTGTGGAATTTACATGTTCTCCCGTGCTTGTGTGGGTTTCCTCTGGGTACACAGGTTTCCTCCAACGGTCCAAAGACATGCACATTAGGCTAATCGGCTGTTCTAAATTGTCCTTAGGTTTGAGTGTGAGTGTGAATGGTTGAGAGTGTGTTACCCTGCAATGGTCTAGCGAGCTGTTCAGGGTGTACCCCGCCTTTGCCCAGTGTCTGTTGAGATAGGCTCCAGGCTCCAGTCTGGACACAGACTAAGTATACCGTCAGTCAAATTCAGTGGGTAGGTGTTGTGCGTGCTGGTTTTTTAATTATTTTTATTGATTTTTTTTTTTTTAATTGTATTTTGGCGTTTGTGTGCTTGTGAGTGCAAAACATAGTGCTAAGCTAATCTAAGTACTCCCGAAAAAGGTAGGTTTTTAGCCGTCGTTTGAAGACACCCAGTGACTCAGCTGTCCGGACAAGTTCATTCCACCACCTTGGAGCCAGAACAGAGAAGAGTTTAGATGCATTTTTCCCTTGTCCCTTGGTAGAAGGAGGGACCAGTCAAGCAGTGCTAGAGGATCTGAGAGAACGAGGCGCAGTGTGGGGTGTGATAAGTGCTTTGAGGTAGGATGGTGCAGATCCATTTTTGGCTTTATAGACAGGCATTAGTGTTATAAATCTAATGCGAGCAGCTACAGGAAGCCAATGGAGAGATATCAGGAAGGTTGTAATGTCACAAACAATCAAAAGAGGTCTCAGATCACAGATCCACAGCATGAAATAATCCTTGATATCAAAAATCACTAGCAAACTCTTAGAATGATGCATTGACTTAAATATTCCCCGCATTCGTTAATGTTAATATTTCATTCACAAATTCACGGACTTTCATTTTTTGGTGAGCCAGCAATAATAAAAAAAAATGACATTTTAATCAGACGGCAAATAATTTCTTATGGAAGAGATGTACTGTCCAACTGACATGTAGGCAAACAAATCAACAAAATAAATAACAGAGCTAAAGTGAACCACGGCGAACTTCAGTAGTCTAGATCAGTTACAAAGAATGAAAGCTAGTATAAAGTAAAGAGGACACTGAGTTCACCAAACGCCTTTAGCTGATATCAATAGCTCTCCCAGCCCTGGCTGTCAGTGTATTTTTAGCCATGTTAATACATCAGACAAGAAATGACACTCATCTTCTAGTGACCCTCAGATACTCATTGGATATTCATCACTCTCCAGAATATTGCAGGCGGAAAGCATTAACCAAACTCTGTGTTTTATGTTATTCTCTTTAAGAGATGTTATTTAACCCTAATTATGATGTGCTTTGTTAATCTGAGGCCAAACTGTCAGAGCTGTTATATGTACTGAAGAAGTATATTTAGACAGAAAGAAAAAACCAAAAGGACAGAGGACGTACAAGGCCCAAGAGGCAGGTTTTGCTGGTGCTATGTGTAAAGCTAGGCTATAAGCTAAGAAGAATGGAGTGAGCATTGTTTACCTGTCAGCTGGCATTGATTAATCTTGTGTTGGCTAAGATCGCTCGCTGAGTCGAAAACCTGGTGGCAGGAACGGCAGCTGTGCTCCTCGTCCTCCTCCTCCCCCTCGTCCCCTTCCCCGGGAGAGCACCTCCTCCTAGTCAAACGCCTGTCCTCGGCATCCTCACACACCGTGTCGTGGGCACACTCACGATCTGTGGTGGAAAACATCGGAAAAACAGCAAACCACGGTCACTGCTGGGTGCTGCATCCACTGGGACCAATGCAGGAAGAGTTATGCTATTAATTAACAGTCATGAAAGTAGAAAATTGGAAAAAAAAAAAAAAAAAAAAGATTAAAGAAAATATTAATCGGTTTAAGATTGAAACTGAATTGTTATTGTATACATTTTCTTTGTATGTCTCCATGGCTTTTAACCAAATACAAAAAAAAAGACTGTAAGTGTTCGACCTGATGTGTGTTTACTGGAAGCAAAGAGGAGTCATAATTCCACCTTAAATATTCCATCTTAAATATTATATATAAGGTTATATATGATATTCCTATATATAGTCATTGACAAAAGTCTTGGCACACATATCTCACCCAACCTATATCTCACCAACCTATTAACTGATTTTCATCAACTATGACTTAAAATAACCCTCTGATGGTACTGAATAATATGTTCTAGCAGCAGTATTGGAAAGAAATTCCTTCTCATCTTTACAGCTTCTTAAATATAAACATTCCCGTTTTTGCCTGTACAAAATTGTCGCAAAGATTTCATTTCACTTTCAAGACTATATTTATTACAGAAAAATCAAATGGCCTTGTTTATAACTAAATATATAATACTGTGGCAAATGTAACATTATATTGAAAAATTCCTCTGCAAACATGGCCATGATGGTACCAGACTCCCAGGTGCTTGTCATGATGAATAATTATCATATTAAAAGAATCAGACACCTTCAAGATGTTCAAATTACAAACACTAAAAATTTGTAAGTGCTAGTAAAAATTCTTGAGGCCCAAGACACTTGTAATCCATGTTTAATACACAAGTAAGCTATTTTAGAGGGCAGCTTGAACATCAAATCGTCAGAAAAGTGTGTTATCAACCCGATGGTGAGAAATCTGAGCCACCTGTAGGTTTGAAACATAATGGGAAGAAATAATCTGTTGATATTTGCATCTGGTAATGTTCCCACCCATCTTAGCTTTGTGATACCTATGTACTGGAGGTGACCTTAAACTATGATGTTTCACTTTGAACTCTGGGTCCAGCAATTTTCTAGATGGTCAGTAACAACATTGGTGGCAGAGCAATATGTTATTGAATTAATAATTCATCACAAATATCATTTTTTCCCTCCATGTTTCTGCTAATAACAGTTTCTATGTGTTCGGGCCTTGGGAAGCACGTCATGGTGTTCTAGCTGTGTCTTGTACAGGACCTGTATGGTGTATGGTGACCACTGCAAGAAATATGATGTAGAGTTGATGCTGAAGCAGACATTGCTAGCTATGAGTCCTAATGGAGCTTCTGAGGGAGTCATCAGGAGGTGAACTACAACTTTTGTGCAGCCAGTTGTTTTGTGGATAGTTTTCCTTGCATGACCGAGCTTACCTATGTGTACCAAGTGGTCTGAAATTTCTTACTACTGCTTGCAAATTATTTTCATTTGATTTTAGGAGATCTTGATGGTTTCTACAGTTTTGCAAAAAGATTTGATAAATTGCCTGAAAGCTGCTTTAATATCTGTATTTTATGTTTATTGAGCTAATCAAACACTTTTCATTATTTTTTTACTAATTTTACTAATTACATTTTACTAATTTTACTAATTACTTTGATCCAGAATTTGATGTTACATGATTGCGACAAGTCTTTTGTCCAGCCTAGAATAGATATGATCGTCTTTTATTAGCTGTAAAAAGTATAAATAAATTTTGAGGATGACTTGCTTGCTAATTTCACACGCCCTACAGATTTTTATATTTATATACATATATACATACATATTATTTCAATGATGGTTCTTCTTTTTGTCCATTGAGTGTTCACTGCGACCATACTAAGTGTTAAACCAGAAGTGTGATACTGGTAGTACAGGGACATGATCGTCATTACAAGACCAGCTATGTATGAAGATCAAACATTTCCATCTAAAATCACAGGATAATGTTCTGCTTTATTGTCTTCATCACAATGTTGTCAAAATTAGGTGGTTATTAAACAAAGGGTAGTATGATATGGAGAATTATTTGATTTTGGTGGTGTTATGGAATTGGAATTGAACATGGAATTGAAGTATTTGATGACACAGATGTTTATTTTTTTTTTGTTTATTTGTTTGTTTTTTCTCCGAATTACACTTTTTTCACCCAACACGACTCAATCGACTTGTTGCACGGATCAATCCTTAAGTCTTAAAACTAGGCAACCATTGGCTCTCTAGTTTTCTCTTAATTGATGACTTATTTAATGTCAATTATGGAATAAGTTAGCTTGTACCAAGAATTAGCTGATGGCTTTCCACCAATCATTCATTCATTCATTCATTCATTCATTCATTCATTCGTTTTCTGAGCCGCTTAATCCTACTAGTGTTGGAAGGAGACTCGAGCCTCTCTCAGTCGACTCTGGGTGAAGGTGTGGTACACCCTAAACAGATCACCAATACATCACCAATCCATTGCAGGGCCAACATACATGCAACCATTCCCACTCACACCTAGAGGCAATCTGAAACAGCCAATTAATGTAACGTGCATGTCTTTGGACTGTGGGAGGAAACTGGAGTACCTGGAGGAAACCCACACAAGATTGGGGAGAACATTCAAACTCCACACAAAAACACCCTCGCCGAGCCCGAGTCTTAAACCCAGGACCTTCTTGCTGTAAAGTGGATGTGCTCACCACTACGCCTTTGTGCCTCTCTGTCCACCAATCAGAAACGAGAAAATATTTTGAATTAAAAATATACTTCCTCAATGTACACCCAGAATGAACAAGAATGTAAAGTGCAAAGTCTCTGTGTTTTGAAGCCCAAAAATTTGTGTAAAAAAAAAAAAATGTTGCATTTTTATACTTTACATTATTCACTACCATCACATTTTCCCCACAAGTTGTTTCAAAATGAAGCGACAGAAAAAAAACATATATATACAGTTTTTGAGATGACCTGAGAACCCCTGCATTGAATATGGTTGTCTGCCAATTCAACGGATCAGAAGACAAAGCGAGACCAAGCATGCAAAGCTGAGATTGGTGTGTGTTACGTTCTCAATGTGACACACTTCCCTGAATAATTCAGTCTCGCTTGCAGGCAGCCACGGGTCGCAGACATCAATATTCTCGTATCTTCAGTGTTGTCTTTCAAAGGCGAACCAGGTCTGCAATGACGCTGGCTATCAATCTTGCAGCTCTGCAGTGGCCATCTAATTCATAAAATGGAACAAGCCTTCTAGGCCAATTCTTACATCAACCTTGTCTCGAAATGGAGCTGACAGTCATGAAACAAATGGAAGGCGCTGTATGCACATCCAAATCCTCATCTGTCAGACACCTTCCTCATAATGTCACTGTGATGAATAATCAATGGCCGTCACCACAAACAAACATTTCCTAAATGTCCATGTTCATTTAAAACACAATCACTATGATCTGAATACGTTTTATTAAGAACATTTGTTCTGACCTGCCTTGGTGACGAAGATGCAACACACTGTGTAATGAATCAAATTAATGCATTGCTGCCTGTGGAGAAAGATTATATTCATTATTAAATATCAATCTCTCGATCCTCTCAAATCACCTCCAGGTGTAACAAGAAAGAGAAAGACAAAGAAAGAAATAAGAAATACTGAGAGAAAGAAAGAAAGAAAAAAGAAAGACTAATAGAAAGAAAGAAAGACTGACAAAAAGAGAGAAAGAAAGAAAGAAAGAAAGAAAGAAGGAAGGAAAGAAAGAAAGAAAAAAAAGGAAAGACTGATAGAAAGAAAAAAGAAAAAGAGAAAGAAAATAAAAAGAAAGAAAGAAAGAAAGAAAGAAAGAAAGAAAGAAAGAAAGAAAGAAAGAAAGAAAGACTGATAGGCAGAAAGAAAGAAAGACAGAGACAGACAGACAGAAAGGACAGAGAGAAAAAGGAAGAAAAGACTGAAAGAAAGAAAGAAAAAAAGAAAGACAGAGAGAGACAGACAGAAAGAAGGACAGAGAGAAAGAAAAAGGAAAGAAACAAAAGGGTTCTCTGAGGAACCTTAAATAGTATTTGTGTAACGCTAAACTCAAAATTAAGTGGAACCTTATTACAAATCTAGAACAGCGAGCCATCTAAAGATTGGTGATGCGTTCATTCATTCATTCATTTGCTGAACCATTTAATCCAACTTGGGTCATGGGCGACTCTGGGTGAAAGAAGGCAAGGTACAGCCTGAAAACCTCATCAATCCAATGCCGGGCCAACACACACACACCACCATCCACACTCACACTCACACTCACACCTAGGGGCACTTTGGAACAACCAATAACGTAATGTGCATGTCTTTGGACTGTGGAAGGAAACCGGAGTACCCGGAGGAAGCTCACGCAAGCACGGGGAGAACATGCAAACTCCACATAGAAACTCCCTCGCTGAGCCCGTGACTCGATCCCAGGACCTTCTTGCTGTGAGGTGGATGTGCTAACTCCTATGGCACCATGCTGCCCTGGAGATGTGTTGATCCTTAAAATATTGTTCATGTAGCTCAAAGGAATTCACTTTAAACCGAAAGGGTTTCCATGTAGAATGTTCTCAAAAAGCCAGAACAATCAGCCATACCTGACCAGTTCTTAATTTTGTTGCTTATCTCATAAAGTATGTCTACATACAACATGAGGGAGAAGCTAAGGGTCGAGAGTGTTGGAGATCAAGCAGAGCCAGCTACAATGGTATGGCCATGTCAAGAGAATGGAAACCACCAGGACCCTGGCATGGTGGCCCAGGTGGCAACATACAACTAAGAGACCCACAGAAAGACCAAGAAAAAGGTAGGTGTACAACATCAGCTTCAGTATTGATGCTGTCAAGAAGGCCAACCTGTATGCCTACCAAGATGCAAGAAGAGCCTTCTGGCAAGCAGATGGTAACACCTAACCTAAAGCTGAAGAAGATCTTACAAGGTTTCCAAATCCATGTGTTCATTTAAAGTATATAAATACACCATGACCTAATAGCTGCTAAATAAATGCTTTCGTTTACAACCATGAAAAGTTTTATAAATTTGTTCTGAAAAATAGAGCACAGTGGTCCAGATGCTCCTGCAGACAGTACCATTTGACAAGTCCAATATATAAAAGGTGACCATGTGACCTTGAAACAAGGCCAATATACAAAATGACCCATATGCAAAATTTGGTGAACCTATGCCATTTCCATCCAAAGTTATCGCACTAACAAGTCATATGGACCGACAGACAGAACCCATTTCTATAGCTTCCTCTTACTGACCTTCAGTGGCGACAGAAGCTAAAAATGGTGTCCACCAACTAGTACATAGGAGAGAGTTTTAGGAGGCCATATTACCATACTGGAGGGAACCATTTTCTTTACACTATAAACCAGTCTGTTTCTTCCTGGGGTGGCATGGTGGCATAGTGGTTAGCACATCGGCTTCCTGTTTTCGAGTCTCAGAGTCTGGCCTTTCTGTGTGGGGTTTGCATGTTCTCTCCATGCTTGTGTGGGTTTCCTCCAGGTACTCTGGTTTCCTCCCACAGTCCAAATACATGCACATTAAGCTAACTTGCTGTACCAAATAGCCCCCTAGGTGTGGATGACTGTGTGTGTTGGCCCTGTGATGGTCTGGCGAGTTGTTCAGCAGGTTCTCCGCATTTGCCCAGTGTCGGCTGAGATGGGCACCAGCCTCCCCACGACCCTATTGGATTGAGCAGTTCGGCAAATGAGTGAGTGAGTGAATGATTTTTTTGTGGCAAGCCACTCTAAAGACATGAAGTTTCAGGCATTGCCTTTCTCCAGAATTCAGGTGTTCTGATGCATTCAGATTAACTTCACTTTATAAGATTATCATCTGTAGTCCAGATTGCTTCTTGCAGAGTCCAAAATAAAATCTACTTTAGGTACGATTCAAATAAACATCCCATGGTGCATAGCGTTCTACACCCACTTTAGGATCTCAGGATGATCTAGATGTACAAAACCTTCCATTTATGCTGTTTAGAAAGAGGGGGTGTATCACATGGGTGTGAAATTCCTTAAGGAGCACCATTTCAGAACTCATCAAGGCCACCCAGGATTCTTTCCTTTCCTAACTCCCTAAGTCTGAACGCCAAGTACTGATGTAACCCAACACCCTCCATTGTCACTCTCTCATGGCGATGGAGGCTTGTGGAACATACCCTCTAAAAATATCAGCCTACCTATTCCTGTGGGGTTCTTGCAGAAGCAAGCAGGAGGTGGTGGGAGAAGATGAAAAGACCAGACTGCTCCAGGCAGATGCTTGGCCAACCACATGAAGGAAGCATTGGGACAGGGGCCAGTCATGCCAAGCATGGTCATTCGAACACCAGCAAACCTCAAAGGGCATGACCACAGCACTTCATATCTTTTTCTAGACTGTCAGGCATGTAACGGGAGAGCGGTGACTTGCTCAAAGTGCAAATCTTTACTTGGTTCAGTACAGTTTGTCCATGTCAATTTGTGTTTGTTTGGCATTATTACAGGTTCTAATTCTCATGTTTACAGCTATATGCTAATATACACATAGACAGTATGATTAATGTTAAAAATCAAAGCAAAATTTTCACATTAAGAATTGAAGCTGCTGGGACATCGACACCACCATCTAGGGCGTTTGCACACGGTGCAAATTCTCAAATCTGCACCCAGTTCTGATTCTCCGTATTTGGCTAAAGAACTCATAAGCCCAGGTTTGTTTTCTCAAAGGATTCCTTCCGTCATGCACATGCTAGATATGTGTTTGTTGCTATGTTGTCAGTGCAAGCATTCACACCACAAAGGTAAGCTAATTACGAAGCACCAGCCCTCCAAACGTCTGCCTGAAACCGGATACGTGAAACAGACAGTAATGTGGCATGTTAAACCAATCACGTTACTCAGCGCAATGCCCCGAAAGCCGATAGCTTCCACACCTCATGCAGACCAAACTACAGTCCAGTTGAAGTGAGCCATGGTTCACAGTGATCAGTTCCTAAAAACACCTTCAGTGAGTGTACCAAACTCTTGGAGAACAGCCTGAGGAAAGAATATTGTGAATGCAAAGATAACCTAATCAAATACAAAGACACAAACACTGGCCGTAAGGTTCCTCTTGGCTCTTTTAGCAGTCTAGCATGAGCGACTGCGCTCGCTTCCCTATCCTCATGGGCTTGCTTCCTCACACAAGCTGGCTTTTGGCGCTGCCCGGACGAACAGTGCGGGTGCTCAGCAAGAAGCAAGGTCACGAAGATCCAAGGGATTAGAGCTCAAAGTCAATACCGGGTTGCTCTCCACCCAGGTTTAGACCCATTAATCCATTAGATCTAGACATTCTCCTACCTGAATCCCCCAAAGAGTGGACAGAGGATCAATGGAACTCTGCTTAAGCTAACTGACAGCCAGGAGTCATGCTTCTCTCTATCAGCTTTCCAGTACACTATAAGACGATTCATGAATTATAACAAACAATTTGCTAAGCTTAGAGAAAACAGGCTGAATGCATTTATTTTTAAGTCCGTGTATCAGAAGATGTCCACATCATTGGTATGCAAGGGAAATAAGCCATACATTTATCTATCAAAACAAAAGCGCCTACAAAACCACATAAGACAACCTTTTAAAATACTGGTCGTACCCGTGCAGACTCTATGAGCAGATGTTCACCTTTTCACCAGGGGAATCGATCATTGTTTTCTGATTTAATTCTGTCCTCCAAAGACACTGAATGATGCCATTTAAAGTAAGCCCTGCAATATCATGCGCATGCTTTTGGTCATTCGTCAATGTCTGGCACGACTGCTCGCTGCAGAGACATTCCAGTGACATTTATCACTCCAGGACTTTCATCTGGGGGTCAGGCTCTGACACCTCCCTGACCTAATATTATTGAATCTTTTCTGCACTTAAATATTTATAATGGGTTAATTGATGTTCTCTTCTCAGCTATGAAGAGCTCCTGCTGTGGGGCCCCAGACCCCCAACTGAGCTCGTTCGCTGATTTCCCTCTACGGAGCCTCCCGCTGGGACCGAATGTTGAGGAGGAGGGGGCTGGCTTTGGCCTGGACTGTACCGCCAATCTGTCAAAGCACCAGAGAGAGAGAGAGAGAGAGAGAGAGCGAGAGAGAGAGAGAGAGAGAGAGAGAGAGAGAGAGAGAGCAGACGAGCAAAAGAGACAAAGTAATGCGCAAGAGGATAAGAGAGACTAATGGACAGACTGGAAGAAGGATATAAGTCTATGAAGTCTTTTAAGGTACTTGCTGCCTAGCAGACATTTCAAACTGGATATGAGGACAGAAAGAGAGACATGGTGTATCGAACAACTGAAACAAAATAAAAATATGAAGACACCCTGCTTGCAACACTGTGTGATTCCTTTTTATTTAATGAAATGTTTAATAATTACTGCTAGAAAGGAAATACTTCACTCATTCCGCTGTATGTTTTATAGATAGATAGATAGATACCATACATCTTTTGTGACATAAAGACTAATGAATAACTTAAAAAAATGAATTATTATTATTATTATTATTATTATTACTATTATTATTATTATTATTACTATTATTATTATTACTGTTATAAATATTATTATTATTATTATTATTACTATTATTATTTTTAGTAGTAGTAGTAGTAGTATTATTAGTATTATTATTATTATTATTACAACTACTATTGACCCTGTGATGATCTGGCAAGCTGTTCAGGGTGTACCCCGCCTTCGCCATGAGATAAATTATTATTATTATTATTATTATTATTATTATTATTTTATTTATTTATTTATTTATTTATTTATTTATTTATTTATTTATTGTTTGGTTCTGTGTGATATTTCCCCGCTTCTCCAGTGCTTGTGAATGTTTGTCCTGCACCTCTGTACACCAGGAAACATTTTATTTGTTAAGAAAATCTATTCAAATAGTCGTGAGCACTCTGGGTATTTCGTGCCAGTGCTGATGGTTTAGAGGTGTCAGTGCTCACCATAAACACCATCATCATAGTGCTGTATATAAACCCCTCCAGGTCCGGTTATTACCATAATAACATTACATTATTATATCATTTTACAGAACTGAGTCCAAAATGGAAACATAACCAAGCTATTACGTCCGTGCGCCTGATGTGGGTCATGTCTCTTTTTCATTTCTCTTTCTTTTTTAATGAGTAAGATAGGAGAGATGTCAAGATAAGCTGGTCACCGGGAGATTGGAGTGCTGCCATGTAAAGCAGTCTGGTTTATTTCCACACCAAATGCAAAAAAAAATAAATAAATAAATAAAACCTGATCTGGTAATCAATACAGCAACAGTGATGACTTCTTTGACTTTCCTAAAATTTATTATTATTATTTTTATTATCATCATTCATTCATTTTCTGAAACGCTTAATCCTAATTTGGGTTTGCGGGGAGGCTGGCGCCCATCTCAGCCGACTCTGGGCGAGGGCAGAGTACACCCATGACAGCTCGACAGGCCATCGCAGGGCAGAAACACGCTGACGGCTATGCAGCCTACTCTTGACGAAAGTCAGCAATGGTTCTTTTACATGCCCCTCACCATAGACAGTGAGAGACATGGCCGGCATTTAATAACCCAGTTAGATGCACTGGGGGGGACAGCAGTGACAACCCGTTGATAGTGGGGCTTGAACCCCGGACCTTGGGACCAGTAATCCAGCACCCTACCACCGGGCCACCACTGCCCCCCTATTATTATTATTATTATTATTATTATTATTATTATTATTATTTATTTATGCTTATTATTTATTTATTTATTGCTAGATATTGCCTTGGCCATCGCTCATCCTTGTGGCATATAAAAGGAACTTTATACTTTATCTTTTTACTTTATAATCAGGTTTGTGAAACCCTATAGCAGAATGAGCAATTCAAGAGAAGCCAAAGAAAGAGGGCTAATATTATTTTTAGAGTAATATATGTCCAGTTTTATAATATTTTGTAAAAAATATAAAGAGGTAGAACTTCAGGCAGAACAACACAACACAACAGCAGAATCCAAAGGGGTTTAATACGATTTCAGTTTGTACAATGTATATTGTTTACATGTGCAGCATAACTAACAATATCTCCAAGATAAAAGCTAAAAAAAGTGTTAACAGGTTTATGGAGGTTTATGGAGGAAGGATGAAGAAATGTGTGAATACAGCTCCTGGTTCTGTCTGTCATCACAATGTAGGGCCATGATGGATTTAAGAATTGTGAATTTTAAAAAGCTCCATAGTGACAGCTACTGGGCTGAAAGCATCATTACAAACTCTAAAAGAAAACACAGACACACACACAGAATTATTCAAATAGTAATAATAATAATAATAATAATAATAATAAGTTCAAAGTGACCGAGTTTCGATAGGCTGGTAGGGTGTGCCGTAGAGACCATACAACAGACAACAAGCAGGTGTCTGTGGCGGCGGTGAATGCAGACAGCCCCTAAAAACATAGTACCCCTACACTACGGCGGAAACAATAAGTTAGTACGTGGAGGTGGTCCAACAGAATATTACAGCATGTGACATTTTTTTTCTTCCTCCGCCAAGGAGGTTTTACTGTCAGTTTCAAAGTTACCGACTCTGGGCGCGGGCAGAGTAAACCCTGGACATCTGGCCAGGCCATCGCGGGGCAGGAAACAGGAATTTATTTAAAGGATTCTTTAACATAGTGCGATAGGACGATTTTTTTTTTTTTTTTTTTTGATTTTTCCCCATTTTTCTCCCTAATTTAGTCGTTTCCAATTCCCACCCATCAACTTTTA